>JANHMN010000017.1:17652457-17692252 GCA_030674055.1 Rhabdomys pumilio
TCCTTCTTCTTCTTCTTCCTCTCTCTCTCTCTCTCTCTCTCTCTCTCTCTCTCTCTCTCTCTCTCTCTCTCCCCCTCTCCCCCTCTCTCCCTCCAATGGATCCCAATCTCCAGGTAACAAATTCCAAACTTTCCAGGTGTGGGATGGGATTTGAGGTTGAACAAAGGTTGGAGTCCAGGGCCATTGAGTTTATCTTTACCTGTGTTATTTACACAGCAAAGATTCTGGTATGAAATTAACAGGAAACTACAAAGACCTTTTAAAAACAAAACAAAACAAAAATACCAGGCAGACTGCCAAAAATCTTTCTTCTTCCTGGTCATCCACACCCTAGGAAGCCACAGAAAACAAAGGTAGCTCTTTTTTCTGGCGTTAGATGGCTGTAAGTGGAGACTGGAATTTCTGAAACCTTTTGCCCTTCTTGTCTACTTAAGCCAAATTTAAGTGAGGATCAAGGATGTTAAGAAAGAGCTAGTTTGGAAAACAAAGGGTGCAATTTTGACCCCTTTGTTTAGTGCCTCCTTTCTCTTCATTGCTTCACCTCTTTCTGCCTGTTTTTCACTTTTAGGGGTGGAGGTGGGGACAAAGTTTCTCTGTGTAACAGCCCTGGCTGTCCTGGACTCACTTTGTAGACCAGGCTGACCTCGAACTCACAGAGATCCTCTTGCCTCTGCCTCCCGAGTGCTAGGATTAAAGGCCTGTGCTAACCAATGGCTTCTACCATTTTTCCTTTCTTCCTTTTCTTCCTGCCTCTCTTCCTCTGAGCTGTCTTTTGTGCTATGAGCCATGCAGTAGTAGGTGAGAACTTGGAGACTGGGAGCGTCCTGAGGAGTACACAGGATCTCATTCACAGAAAACTAAGGTCAGGGGGAAGAAAGTACAGACTGAGAACATCCTGACAGTGACTGTAAGCACTCAGAGGCTAGTCCCAGCCTATGTTCTGGCTGCTGCATGGTCAGACTGGACACCAGTACTGGAAGTGTTTGTTTCTTCTTCTACTTGGCTAGGGCTGATTTCAATCTGGCACCAGGAAAACATATTTCCATGCCAGCTGGCATTCAACTCATACAGAGGCAATCCTCTCAGCTTTACTTGATGAAAGTGTGTAAAATAAGCCTTGGGGAGGGGCTGGAGAGATGGCACAGCTTGTTAAGAGTAGTGTTCTTCTGAGGACATGGGTTTCAATCCCAGGTCTCACATGGCAGCTCTCAACTATCTCTAACTCCAGATCCAGAGGGATCTAATGCACCCTTCTGGACTCTGCAGGTACCAGACATGCAGACAGCATACAGACATACATACATGCAGGCAACATATATACATACAAAACAAAACAAAAACCTTAAACATTTTTTTAAAAAAATCAATGAAACAAAACAACATAAAATGCTTTAAGACAGAGCCCTGGCTCAAGAAAGCCCCTACTGTGTTCTTGCTGGGCCCAGGAATACTTCATAGTATCAGGAAGAAGGGCAGATAGGCCGCTGGGGTGTGCCTGCACACCTGAGAGAGCTAGAATGGACAATCCTATCGGCAGAGACACTCAGCATGCAGTGATGAGTGTGTTGGCACCTGCCACCTGAAGTCCTGCCCACAGTCCGAGGTAGACTGCATGGGAATCTGTCAGTATTACAGATGGCTTGTTAATTAGTATCATCATGTTTCCAAAGTCACTTGGTTTAGATTTCTTTTGAAATCCAGTTGGCCTGATCAAGAAGGAGGTTGAGCCTAAGTTTTATGGCTCGGGAAATGGTGTTGGCCAAACGCAATTATGCAATCATGGTCTTTATGGGCTTGTATGGATTGGCCCATCCTTATTCAGATTGCTATGGCTTGGATGTCTTACACATACCTTCCCCTCCCCCAAAGTGTTCATGTGTTGGGAGTTTAGTTCCCAATGTAGTGACAAGGTTACCAGGGTTCTTTTGCTATATTCTCATAGAAATCCCAAGAAGGCTCAGAGTAGCTTCACTAACTTGATAGCTCTGAGTCTCTGAGCCACAGAGGCTTCGAGTGGGCTTTCAAAGCCAGCAGCTTCTATCTTTAATCCCAGAGAACCAGACGCAGAACAATGACGTACACTGTATCTTTTTTTTTTTTTTTTTGGTTTTTTCGAGACAGGGTTTCTCTGTGTAGCCCCGGCTGTCCTGGAACTCACTCTGTAGACCAGGCTGGACTCGAACTTAGAAATCCGCCTGCCTCTGCCTCCCAAGTGCTGGGATTAAAGGCATGCACCACCACCGCCCGGCACACTGTACCTTTTTTTTTGTCATTTTTTATTGGATATTTTATTTGTTTACAATACAGATGTCATCCTCTTTCCCCATTTCCCCTCCCTAGAATCCTTTATCCCATCCTCCCTCCTCCTTTATGCTTTTATACCATTTAATTACATGTATGTATTAAGGTCAGTTCTAGGTTGAGGGTCTAGCAATACAATAGATGCAAATAGTCAAGGAACAAGCAATACAATAAACACAAATAGTCAAAGAAGAAACAAAGCATTAAGCCCAATTATGTAATCACCCCCGTGATTCCTGTTTCTAAGGGCTTATCAAGATGACCAAAGTATCTGAGCCTACTTCCCTGTCCTAGCCCAAGGTCATTTTCATGTCTGAAAGCTACTTCCTTGTTCTAGCCTAAAATTTAGATTATGAAATTATTTCTTTGTTCTAGCCTAATATTTAGGTTCCTGCCTGAGATTACTTCTTTGTTGTATCCTAAGATTTAGATTCTTACCTGAAATTACTTTTGTTCTAGTCTAATGTCAGATTTCTGCATGAAGCCTACTTCATTGTCCTTGGCCAATGTCATATTCCTGTCAAGCAGCCCATTTCCTTGTCCTTAATTCATGTAAGATTCTTGTCAAGCAGCCCCAAAGGCTCTCTACCTCTCCCCACTTTTTAGTTCATTAACAAGACTGAGTCTGTCTTAGGTCATTCTGACAAGAATGCCTTCCTTACCCATCATGAGATATGCATTATCTAAAGCAATGCATTTCTGTCTTAGGTTGGTAAGGCTCTGTGCAGAATTTTACCCGTCCTTGGCTTGCCAGCCTGTTAATTTAATAACTCTGTCTAGGGGTCCATTTTCAGGTTCAAGCCATGTACTTGGCTGCCAACATGTTGATGTTGTTGAAGAAAAGCTTTAACACAATGGGCAGGAATAAAAGTATTCCCAGGACAAAAAGGGCTAGCCTGATCAAGCTATATATGCCATTTTTGAAGCTTGACCAAAATAGAAATACTGACCTCAGGCCATGAGTAATTTTATCTGCACTATCTACCACATCAACACTCAGCAGAGCAGCATTCTTGAAATTCATAAGCTCCACATTGATTGTATACCTTCTAATTGTGTTTGTATTTTGAAATCCGGCATGACAGTTATGGACATCTATCAACCAGCTTTTGTTTTAGTTCCCTGAGTATCACAGAGCCTTGGTATTCTAAAAAATAGCTTGCAAGTACTGGAACAAATAAGTCAGGCTTTAAGCAGAAATAAGAAGATAGTGGGCTTGATTATTGCTGGTATAACAGCTTTAATTACATTAATTGCCAGCACCACTGCTTCTGCAATTGTTGTGACACAAGAAGTTAAGACAGCTACTTTTGTTAATCATCTAGCAAAAAAAAAAAATGTTACTAATGTGTTGAATATACCAGAGGATTTAGATAGGCATTTGGAAGAATGGATTGATGCTCTTTATCCTATTCAAATTACTGGAAGGAGGTTCAGAATTTAAGGGTAAAGAGTCATCTTGAATGTCAAGCCAAATACCATTGGATTCATGTTAGTTCTACAATTTACAGTGGTAGTCATTATAATTAGGAAGAAGTTTAATGACACTTGCACTTATTCGGCATAATTCTAACACCTCTCGGGATGTTTTAACGATACATAGGGAGCTTATGAATTTCACTGTACCCATTCAAAGGCAGAGGTGTGTTGCCTTGCACACTGAGTGCTGGGAAGCCCGTGTCTACATGTAGTTTCACAGCTCTGAGTTTGTCTTGCTCTGTCCTCGGTTTTAGCTCCTCTGGGTGACTCAGCAGCTTTCCAGAACTCTTCAGTTCCGCTGCAGCTCCTCACAGACATTTGCCTTCCACAGTCTTTATTTGCTTCAGCCCCTGTACTCAGCTACTCTGGAATTTTCCTTCCAGATGCTGCTGGGTTGTCTGAGGCTACAAGTTCTGGGAGTTGCCCATTCTCTGTGGAGACAGTTCACTCTACCCAGAGGAAAGGCCAGATGTAGGCAACGGGCTTCATGGGGATCTGTGCTTTCTGCACAGTGGAGAAGATGGTAGGGGGGTCTCCTGTGTCACTGCCCTAAGGTTGAGAAGGAACATTGCTCAAATAAGCAGAAACTCCTTCTATATTCTGTTGCTGCTCAAGTACGTACGTACGTGTGTGTGTGTGTGTGTGTGTGTGTGTGTGTGTGTGTGTGAGACAGAGAGAGAGAGAGAGAGAGAGAGAGAGAGAGAGAGAGAGAGAGAGAGAGACTGGTGAACGAAGCACTAGGGAACCAAATATCTTCTAGGAATAGAGAGATCTTGTAGGTGAGGAACAGATCTCTCAGAGATAGGAGGAAATGGGGGTTGGGGGAGGTGGGCTGAGCAGGCAAGCTGGAGTTCAGGGGCATGGATAAATTAAAGGTGCCTGTCTTGGTTCCTAGGAAAAATACTGGAACTAACACCAAGAAGCTTAGTTAAAAAGCTAACGGAGGCCTGGCAGTATTGGCACATCCCTTGAGAGGCAGAGGCAGGTGGATCCTGTGAGTTCAAGGTCAGCTTTGTCTTCAAAGCAAGTTCCAGGAAAGCCAGAACTACATAGAGAAACCCCCGTTTGAAAAAAAAAAAATCCAATAAGAATAACAACCAAATAAGTTTCCCCTCCTTCTCCTAGTCCCTCCCCACAACCTCCCTCAGACTCCTAACTGTCCCTGACTCCCAATCTGCTTCTCCTCTGCTTTTCTTCAGAAAAAGGCAGATATTACATGGATATCAACCAGCCGGGCATATCAAGTTGCAGTAAGACTAGGCACCTCCTCTCCTATTAAGCCTAAATGAGGCAGCCCAGTAGGAGGCAGGGGTGCTAAAAAGACAGGCAACAGAGTCAGAGACAGCCTGCTCCCACTGTCAGGAGTCCCACAAGAAGACCAAGCTACACAACGGCAACCTATGTGCAGAGGGCCTACATCAGTCCCCTGACTAAACCACCAACTAAGTCAAAGAGCTTTAGATTTTTTAAAATCAGCCATTGGACTAATGATTATAACGAGCCCCCCTTTCCTCACTCAGCCGTTTTGAATGAGAGAATCCTGAAGTATTTTTCTGTCTCTGTTCCTCCTACTGTTTTTCCTTTGTGTGCTGGAGAGACAATCGGTCTTTGTAGCTCTTTAACCAGGACAAGCCCTTGAAATACCTCACCCAAATCACCTTTTCATGGTGACTCTTTGGACTTTAAACCTGCATCCGACTGTTTGAAAAAGATTCCCTGGAAGTCCGGTTTTGCTCTAGGGGTGACTCATTTTGCAAGTAGATATAGATCACCGAGAGAGTCAGAAGGCAGATTGTGATAGATTATTGAGCCGGTGGCCCCTGGGGAAGAACACTCCTGTGGAGTTCCCTATGGACTCCGGGCACGGCTAACAGGGCATTAGTCAAAATAAGGCAAGCGAGTTGGAAACAGGGATGTGTACTGCGGTGTGTGCAGTTGAGACACTCTTGGAATTCAGCTGCTGTGTGGAAAGAGGCACTGGTCAACCCAGAGGTTGTGGAGAGAAACTGCAAGGCCGAGAGACATCCCTGGATTCTTGTGGGAAGTAACACATTGTTGCTTTAAGTTGCTAACCTTGCAGATGGCTTTTTGTTGATTGGTTGGTTGGTTGGTTGGTTATTTGGGACTTTCAGGTCATGCATGATCCATCCCCCTACCCATCACTTATAGCCTGATTCAGTCTGGACCTTCCAGATGACTCTAGCTGTGCACCCATTCATATCTACAAATTACTCTCCCTCAACTATACCTAGGGGCTGTCATGTCCTCATTTTTCTTTTTCATTCATTTGGGGTGATCTTCCAGCATTACCCTCAACTGAGGCTTGGATCCAGGGTGGTTGTTTTTTTGTTTTTTTTTTTTGTTGCCATACATGGACTTATTGTCCATTATCCTACCTTGCCTTTTGGGAAGTGGTATAATCTTGGGTGAGTCAGCTTTCTTTAGTTAAAACAATGCCCAGACAGAGGGATAGATATACGTGGATAGCAGTGACTACCAGCATCCGGGAGAGCCAGCTCACCCAAGGGCAGCACACTACAGCATCCATCCCAGTCATATTTCTATAGACTTCCGGGTTTTCTGTTGCATGAATACTGGAAGGGCAATATACTTGATTGCCAGACAAATTTCTATCAAGAATGTGCTTGGCTTAAAGTGATTAAAGAATTAGATTAAAAATACAAGGTGGGTGGGTCAATATGATTAGGATTTCTGATTTAAAGTGAATATCTCCATCACAGTTGACCATTGTGGGATGAGAAGGAAGTTTCGGATTTTCTAACCTCAGAAAGCCCTCTGGAGCAGTCTGGGTAGGTAATGACTGTGAAGGTGTGAGATAGCCTGCTTGGTGGGGGGTAGAGGTAGGGGAGAGGGGACCTAGAATGTGTGAAGTGGGTAAGGCAACCTTGAAGAATTGGCACAAACAGGGCAAGATATAGAACTCAGAGGGGAACAGCATTAAGAAGGAGCTTTTGCCAACATGTGTATTGGAAGATGGATGCCCATTCTGCTATTTACAAAAGCCTGTAGATCCCTTGAAAAAGAATGTTTCAAAAGGAAAAAAAAATAATAATACTGAGAATTGACATATGTTAAAGCCTTTAGTATTTCATGCCTATTAATGGCTGAATTTTCATTCTGATTCTGCCTTCTCTCATGCAGCATACTTGCTCCAAAGATAGATAATTCCAACCTAACTCACAGGTGGACCCTGAGTGGTGTCAGCCAGTTAAATCACTCTAGTTCTCCGGTCCCTGCCATCGGTGTTCATAGGACATGCTGATCCAGGAAGACTGAAGCCGAGGACTTTCTCTTGGAATGCTCGGTGACTTCCAGGCTCACGGGCACTCTCTCTGGATTGTAGCCTTAGGTACTGTCGGCAGCTGTTGGGGCTCAGAAGACAATACTCCAAAGTATGGTGCTTTGGCATACTCCTTAGAACTAAACAAAAGGAGACTGGAAGGTCTTAGAAGCAAAGCGTCTCTGACTGCCATTTTGGTCTTCTGTTTGCCTCTTCCTTCTGAAGAGTCATAGAAACCTGAATTTGCCTTCCTCAAGAACCTTTCCTTAAGCCATAAAACTTTAAAAGTCAATAAATCTCCCTTGAGGGCTATCATTCCAGATGGTTCTTCCCCAGAGCCAGGAGGGAAGGATGCTACCTTGAGATCAACAAGAATCCGAGAAGGCAGGTCTTCTGGGTTTCACCTTCAGGCTGTTAGCTTTATGCTGTCCAGTCACATGTCTGTGTGTCTGTCTATGCTTCAGCAAACCTAAGTCTGGAAACAGTCTTCCCTGGGGCTTGGCTATTTATTTACTGATTCTGAGACAGGGTCTCACTGTGTAGCCTTGACTGGCCTGGAACTCTTTTACACAAATCAGACTAGCCTCCTCTGCCTTCCTAATGGTAGGATTAAAGCTATGCTTCATTAGACCTAGAGGCTCTTCAGTACCAAAGGGCTTGAGTGTTAGGTAAAACGGATTCAGCAAACATAGAGTATGATTTTGTTAACCTGCCTTTTGTTGTAGGAGGACAGGCTCCTTATGATGGGTGAGGAGGGAATTACATCTTTCTGCCCCAACACAACCATCATAACCCCAGGGTGAAACTAATTTCACAAAGGGCAAAATGGGGAGTGGAGAAGAAAAGGTTTTGAATAAAACGTACCCCAAAGCCTGCTACTTGTAGATTATAATAAACCTACAGTTACATAAATCACCAGATTCCCCTTGTCTAAGGCAGATGGACCTGGTTTCCTCTCCTTCATGTGTGACTGTAACTGACACCATAGACAGGATTCAGTGATTGAAATGGCGAGCCAGATACTAATGTAAGTCTGGATGACTTATACTTGATCGATTATAAGCCAGGCATACGCAGGGACATCACACAACCATGAGAAATTGAGTATGGTGGTATACAACTGTATTCCCAGTGCTGTTGGAGGTGCTGAGACCCGAGGATCATGAGTTCTAAGTCAGCTTGGGTTGCATTGTAAGACCTTATCTTAAACAAAGAAAGCTGGGCATGTTGATACACATCCAAAACTCAGGAGCCAGAAGCAGGAAGATCACTATGGGTTTTGAGTCCTTCTTGCGCTACACAATGTGTTTCAGGCTAGCCAAGGCTACATGTTGAGACCCTGTTTAAAAAAAAAAAAAACCCCAGAACAAAACTAACATACCACCACCACCACCAAACAGATTATGTGAAAAGATTCTCTTGAAAAGTAGAAACAACAGGTTACAAATCTTTGGTATGAAAGTCTTCAGAATTCAGAGGGTAAACATCCATTTTAACCGAGTGATTTTTTTGGTGGAGAATAAGGAATTATAGAGGGGAGAGAAGAGCCTGTTCTCTTCAGTTATCTCAGGCCCAGTGACTCCTGATGCCTGAGAAAAAGAACACTACACCCTCAGGGAGAGAGCCTTGGGGAAGGAAGGGACCCCAGGCTACTGGGTGAGGGCTGATTCAGGAGCACCAGTGGTACGGAGCATAGTCAGCCAGCCTCATTGAGTTATCCTCAGAGTCTGGAGTGGGAGACTGTCCCCAGAGCCTTTGCGTTCTTAGGGTCCAGGGGAGCTATTGACTCACTTAGCAGTTTATCCAGCTCCCTCTGGATCTGAGCTGTGGATGGGCAACAACTTTGCTGGGCTGAGTCCTTAGTCACCCATGATTAATGTGGCACTCAAATGAAGGGACAAAAGAGGCAGGCCTGGGGTCATGATGGGGCAGTGTCTACAAAAAAAGCAAGAGGCGGGACACCTGCAGACCTCCCAAAGGGGTGAGTGTCCTGCTTGGCTGTCAGCTCCAAGTTCTGCTTCCTTTTAACATTAGTTCTTCAGAAGCCTCCTGCTCTGGGATGCCTGTCCTGCTTAGCAGCTCTCATCAGGAGTATGCAACGTTGGTGTTTGAAAAGAATCAGTGCTGAGCAATTTGCATTTTCAACAAGCCTTCAATAGCTGGCTTGTGAAAGAGGTCTGTGTTTGTGAGCAGTCCAGGGGCAAGGAAAGAAAGCATCCACACTGCATTCCCCAGCAGCTCCAAGCTGGGGAGACAAGAAGCTGCCTTTGCCAAGAGCAGTGGATGCTGGGATGTGGAGGTTTCCAGGGAGCAGAGCTTTGAGAAGTAAACTCGCAGCCAAGGCCCAAGAAGGCCTCTTTTCTCAGCTTTGAGCTTCCCCTTGGTCAAGGATACAGCTTTGTGGAGAGGGCTGAGAGCCTTGGTGTGTGGGACCTGGATGCTTCGGTTTGAATAGGGTTCACCCATATGTATTTTGAGTCACAGGGCTGAAGGGTCCATATGTGCATTTTTGACTCTCAGGATGCATTTCAAAGTCATTGACATGGGTGCTGGCTAGTCTTTTCTCTTATTGACACACTAGAGTTTATCCGAAAGGAGGGAAGGAACCTTGACTGAGCAAAATGCCTTCAATAAGATCCAGCTGTAGGGCATTTTCATAGTGATTGCTGGGGGAGGACCCAGCCCACTGTGGGTGGTGCCATCCCTGGGCTGGTGGTCCTGAATTCTATAAGAAAGCAGGTGGAGCAATGAGAATTGGTTCTAATGTTTTGTCTTATTTTGGCTCCTAAAAGCCGCGCTGCACATGTCTTCACCAGCTGAGCCATCTCGCCAGCCTTCTTACTTTCTGTAATGCCAATTTTCGAGGGTGCTACCTTCAGAGCCCAGTGAAGAGTGGGGATTTCTCATCAGTGAACCGTGATGAAAAAATTTGAGAATACACAAAACCAGTGTGAGGTATTATCTTAGTCCATTTGCACTGCTATCTCAAAGCTACTGCTAGTAGGTGTGTTATATTTTAAAATTTACACTCACCGCTTTTAGCTTCCCCTCCTCAGGGCAGGCCATAAAGCTAGAATTTCTTTTCCCCAAGGTGGGCTATAAAAACTCTAATCTTTTCCTACCCATCTTGCAGCTGGCCATAAAGATATCCTATGCTCTACATAAGGTCACGGGAGCCTCTTCATTCCAAAGAAAACTGTTCCATACCCTGGAGGGAGGGATACCTCACAGTCTGAGAAAAATCCAAAGGGGCCTTGCTGTGTCCATCCTCCCCATCCCTGACCCAGTCAGCACTGGACCAAACGCCTTTTGTCTAACAGTTTCCACCATACCTGGGAAATGAAATCTCCATAAAAATCCAAGACAAGGATGAGGCGGTCCTAGGTAACTGACTAAGTGACAGTTGACAGAGGATGGTGCACTAGGAGAGGACAGGGAAGTTCCTTGCTCCACTCCCTCTGTAGGTCTTTATAAGCTAATAAAGATGTTTGGGTTCCTAGAGCCATTCTAGTAAACCCAACTTTGAGGAGGGCTGGGGGAGACCAGGATTTGTGTCAGAAGCACAGGGCCTAGATCTAGAACCTGCTGAAGGCGAGTGGTCTTGCCATCTGAACTCTCAATAGGATCTGTCTCCAGACAGGTCATGTTAGAACTGGATTGGAGAGCCCCAGAGGTGTCAACCACAGCAGTGGCATTGCTTTCTGTGGGGGAGAAGTCTCCCCTCCTCACGAGGTCACAGAAGTCTTGAGTGCTATGAGGCAGGAGAGCAGAGGAGAAACTCTCTTTGGAGATACAACTCGGCTTGAGACAGGGTCTCATGTAGCCCAGGCTGGTCTTGAATTTACTATGTAGTAGAGGCTGATCTTGAATTTGTAATCCTCCTGCCTCTACCTAGAGAGTGCTGGGTTTACAGGTGCATGCCAAAACATTTGGTCTATGATGCACTGATGGTTAAACCCGGGGCTTTGTACATGCTCGGCAAACTACCTACTGAGCTACACCCCAGCCCTCTGAGACCTTTTGTTTTTGTTTAAAATGGGAGCCAAACTCATTTATGAGGGTACCACCTCATGGACCTAGTCATGTTCCAAAGGCCCCGCCTTCTAATTCTGACATATTGGGGATTGGCTTAGGTTTTAACATACAGATTTTGGGGGATGGGGTTGAAAACTTCCTATCTAATATGGAGGGAGAAACACTTTTTCATTCACCTACGTTAGGTTTGTTGGCTGTGCCCTCCAAATTAGACCAACAAAGGGCAGATTAGCGGGAGAAAAACAAGTTATCAATGAGGCAGTGGGTGTGCACAGAGCAATGACGAGCGGGAAGGATGTACAGAGCATTCCCATAAACAGCAAGACCTTTGTAGGGAAGCTATAAAATGTTTTAGTGTCAATGGTGGCCAACTGTGGAAGGGCACCAATATGGGGACAAGGCAGACTTTGTGTGGGATGGTTTCCCTGGAAGCTGTCTTCAGGGACAAGACTGTTCACCCTTCCTGGGGTGGGGTCACCTCACTGTAATAGCAGAAATTAGGCTGTTTTCAGGTAGATCAGAGAGGGCAGAGGTGAGCTTCTATTTCTCAATGGCTTTCTACTTAGAATAATCCTTACGGAGAGTGGCATATTTAGGGTGCCATGCCATGAACCCCTAAGTAAAATTGACCCTCGTCAGGAACTGATCTTTCTGATGAGAATTCCCTCTTGGCAATTCATAAAGAAATAGCAGGTCCTTAGCCCACCTTTACCTGCCCCATACTCCTCGGGGACACCTTTCTTTGACATCTGCTCTTTTCTGCCTACGGGTTTCCATTCCAGAGGACAGACATACAGCCACCTCCCTATTAGTAGGCCTCCATCGACAGTAGACAGGAGTGGCTGTATACTGCTTAGTTTTCTCTTGGGTGGGATTACTCTGATGGTGTATTGTGACATCTTCCAGGGCGGCACCAGCAGGGTTCGGGCTTCGGTGGGTTTCCAGGCCCCTGTACCCAGTATTGTCAGTCTCCCTTCCTTACCATTACGCCCCTTTCCAGGAGTATTTGCTGGGATTTCTGTAGACTAAGATTCTACCTGGCTATTTAAGAATTAGAAGAAAAAAGTTCACCCAGTACTGGCCAGAAATAGTCACAGGGTACAAACAGGTCAGGACTCTATTACAAGTGATGCCAAGAGAAGCCATTTCGTAGAGATACCCCTGTTGGGTCCAGAGCCCTTGCCTCTCAGAAAGCAAGCTTCTTGTTAACTTATTTCTCCTGTTCCTACTAACTGGCCTGAGGTGGCCGACTAGGTAAGTTGGTACTGTATTGAGCCTTGCAATTTTTGCTTGAAAAGTGAAAATACATGGTTTCGTTGAATGTGTACCAGCTGTGGCTCCACCTGGTTAGGAAGCCAAGCCTAGAAATTGTAGGTACTTATGCTGCCTCAGAACCTCAAGGCACTTACCTTCCTGACTCTGCGCTGGATCCAACTTTTATGTTTCTGAGTAAAACACACTGAAGACAGATTTGTAGCTGAGTGTGGTGGCATATACCTGTAACCCTAGGATTCTGGAGGCTCTGATGGAAGGACTGTGAGTTTAAGGCTAGCCTGGGCTACATAGCAAATCTTTGTCTCAAAAACAAAAATGAAGAAAAGAGACAAGATAGTTTCTCTCTGTCTATTTTGGTGACAAGTGAGATCCTTTGATGGAAACTGGATCTGTAAGGAAAAAATAAATGATAAATAGCAGAGTCGTTAGCTTCATAATCAATTCCTTGTGACCTATCTCAACAGCTTTCCACTCTACAATCTTACCTGTGAGGGTTCAATAACTAAACACTTTTTGCAAAAAAGGTAAATTATTTTAGAGTCCAAATTCCGTCTATTTGGCTATTTCTTTCTTTCCTTCTTTCTTCCTTTCCTTCCTTCCTTCCATTCATTCTTTCTGTCTCCTTTTCTTTTCTCTTTCTCCTCCTCCTATTCCTTCTTCTTCACTGATCTCTTCCTTTCTTCTTTGCTTCTTCAAAGTCAGCCACATTGCTTTACCCCAAGGCCATAGCTCTATTTGTAAAGTCCTAGAACATCTATCTCCTGGGCTCAGCCAATGCCAGCACCTTCCCTGTTAACTCCCCATCCCCCGAGCGACCCAAACAGCTGAGACAGAATCCCCCTCCCCTAGAAGTTGGCTATGGTGTTGAGTTTGACCGTATTCAACGTCCCAAAGGAATCGTTTGCTTCTGTTGCTTCTTTATCGGCTGAGGAAAAATGCTGTGGGAGAGGTTGGTTTGCCAAGATTTAGGAAAGAAAATTCCAGAAGCATCTTTCTCTAAGAGGAGGCAGCTTTGTCATGTTCGTCTGATGAAGGTTCATTTTGGACAGATAAAGACACCCAGCTACTGCCCCTTTCCTTTTGTCGGGACTAAGGGCTAAGCCTCAAAGCTCACTGTACCCACAAAGTCCTTCTCTACTGTGTATGTTTTAGGGTGGTAGTTCTCTGGGCTCTACACCTACAGGTCTATCTACGAACCTATCCTACCATAGAGCCTTCTGGAAACACCCTTGGACGTGGCAGTGGGAGCTTTGGGCTGCTCCACACCATCTGACCTCCACTTCTTCCTGGCCAGCAGGATCCTCTTCTGGTTTGAATGCTATACAATCAGCCTGAGCTCTGGACTCTGTTACTCCATATTATATAAGGCAGCAACCTTCGGGCTGTGCCTTACCTGACGTAGACAACCCCCATCTGTTTAATATCCACCACGAGGCACAGACTGATAGCTCATTTATACAAAAAGTACCACCAACCCATGCACTCCCCAAATTAAGCCAGGAAAACACATGGGTGTGTGGATGTACCAAAATCGTATTGGAAAAAAACAGGCCTATGAACATACTGAATACACCAGACCACAAATAATGCAAGGTTCTCAGTGCGCTCCTATAAAAGGAAGGCCTGCTACCACTGGGATACAGCAGCACACACCAGCTTGCCATTGGACCATTTGGTACGAGCGTCGTTTGATCAATAGAGATAATGAATTCTTCATTCGGTCTACGGGACTTCAACTCTTAACATCTCTGAGTCCTCATGACCATCATCTTCAGAGGCAGCTTACTCTCCACTAGATATGACATGTGACAGTCATGCCCCTCACACTGAGATTCCAAGTGGCACAGTCTAGACTAGAGATTGTCAGTTTAAATCCCAAGCCAGCATCTTCTTTGCCGCCATCCTGACAGGATAACATGATAATAAAGATCCCGCCACTCCGAGCAAGTCCAGGAAGAGGGAAGACAAGGCTCTCAAGTGCTGTGCTATTTCCTGGAGGTCAGAGTGGTTTAATAATAGTCTTCAGACAGTCCTCAGGAGCTCCAGGAACGACGCTGAACTCTCTCACAGGGTTTGGATGTTTATATATTTTAAGCATTGATTCCCAGACCCGTGTTTGATACAACCGTCCCCTGTCCAATCCCATGTATGGATGACAGAGGGTGAAGGGGCATGCTGAAATGTCTCCCTGGGCTCTCACTCCCCACTTCAATCATCGCCTTTTAAGCATTCAAGACCATTTGAACAAGACCTAGCTGTTGGGATGCTTGTGGGTGTTCTTGGTGACACCCTTCCCCAGTCCCCTTCCTGACTGAGGTATTGGTTCTTTGAATGATGAATTTTGGCTGCTGATGACCAAGAGTTTCCTCCTCCGCCAGTGACCTGCCCTCAGCCCGAAAAGAATTGCTTTTTACACAAAGACCCAAATTTCCTCCCTACTCCCATATAGTCACATACTGACCATCTGACACAGGGGCATGAAAGGGGAAGCCTTGTGTCTCTTGAGGGAGAGCACCTGTTGTACAGGTAACATTCTGGGACTCCATAGGGCCAGGCTAACGCCTTCTCTTCCTCCTTTCCCTCTTGCTCTCGCCTCCCACCTAACTGCTTTTTCCCGAGAGTACTTCCTCCGGGTATCTAGTGCATTTAGTCCTTGTTTGGGGCTCTGCTTCTGGGTTCAGGTGAGACAGGACTGGTGACGGAAGACATCTTCATATTCAGAGATGATGTAATGCAAATGATTAGTGACAGAGAGCACACACATTCCAAAGAAGCGTGGGCAGCATGGCCTTGGTACAGGCTGGAGAACGCTGGTATGAGTGGAAATAGTTGAGGATACAGTAGTGGGGTTTATCTGAGATGGAGACTAATCTCTACCCCACTCCTCCCCTACTTCTTCCTATCTAGGACTAGGGAAGTCATAGCAGGTGAGGGGAAGGGCTGTATGAAGGGCTTTTGTCCTGATGGTTCTAATCATAGGACTCCGGAGAGACTTGAAAGAGTCCTGACAGCCTGTCTTGAGGCAGGAATGATTCTGAGTTTTTCCTGACAGGCTGAAGGCCTAGTCCACCTTGAGATATTCTCTAGCTAGAGAAAAGGGACAAGGTGATCCTCCTACCTGCCGGACTGTGGGCCTGGGGTTCAGTTCACAAGGATTCAGCCATGAAGTAGGCAACTCCCAGGGCTCCCAGAGCCACAACAACAGTTCCGAGAGCCTGGAGCACGAGAGTTACGGGAAGTGCAGTATTTCCTTGAAGGTTTTCTACAAACCAAAACAGAAAGGGGGTAGGGATTGGGGAGAAAGGCTTCAGTGTCTGAGTACTAGAAGGAGATAGTGGAACTTACAGAGTCCCCTCCTGAATGTTCTCCTAAAGAGACACAGTGCTCACACCCCTCGCCACAAAATTTCCTACAAGACCCCTGGGGCACTAGGGTCGGTAGCCTGTGACTGATGCCCAGAGGGGCAACAAGGTCCGAGGATGGTCCAGTCAGCGATGTGCCAGGCCTTGTACCAGACACTTCACACTCAATGTCCTCTTTAAGCTTCACAACAACCCTCTGAGGCATTTTAGAGACTTTCAGATATCAGGAAATAGCATATTAGTTATACCCTCTACAAAGACTGGGACAGCAAATGAGTGAACCGGTATACTCGAAGAAGCCATTCAGAAAGCACCGTGTCTAGTCTGGTTAAAAAGCCGACTAAAGGAGTGATTCTTGTCTCCATGGATGCCTACTGTAAATCCTCGGAGAACGTAGAGACTGTGGAAGCAGGGACTCACATGGGAAAATAAACATGCGTCTTGCCCTGACCATGGGGTTCTCTGCTTCCTTCTCTTGCTTTCCTAACTCTGAACCGTGTTTTGACATTTCCTATAGCCTAGAACACCCCTCCTTTCCATCCTAAGCCAGAGAAGGTTCCAAGGATACTTTTGGAGTTGGCTCACACACTGGGCACACAATGCTGCTGCAGACCCTGGTATTGGTACTGTCTTACTCTGAAACTCCCAGAAGCCCTCCTATACCACATACTACCTGCTTTGTGCACAGGCTTCTTATGGATCTTAGCTAGCTCCACAGGCTGAACACACTGGAAGGTGAAGATCTTGTTTAGGTGTCCCTCATGGCACCTAGCATCCCCCAGAGTAGGATTTGACTTTTCACCCAGGGGAACACGCAACACCATCTGGCAGCAGATGAATGGACAGACACACTGTGTGGGTGAGAGGTGAGCGGACTCTTCCTGGCTGGGACCCAATAGATGGTATCTCTGAGTCTAGGTGTGTTCTCTTTCCCAAATCAACCTTCCATCTGTGTGATTATTATTAATTATTATTATTATTATTATTATTATTATTATTATTATTATTATTATATTATTCAAGGATGGTGGGCTGTGCTCCTGATGTAGGGATATGGAATCTCCAAGTGGAAGGACCCTTTTAGGGGTTTTTGTGAAGTTCTGTGTATAAGCGGGGTGGCTTATTTGGGTAGAGGCTCCTCTCCTATCCCCAACACATGACCCAGCAAGTCCTGCAAGAGGGAGGACATTTTCAGTTTGTTTTTTAACACGGACAGGGCCCTTCTCATGAGTGCCAGTGGGCAGATGACGTATGACATTTCTCTGGAGGTGTTGCGGAAAAGTGACAGTAGGACAAAGACTGGGTGATGTCATGCTGGAAGAAGGGGTTGCCACTAACAGACCGGTCTGGAAAACATGGCCCCTGTAAGGACTCCTGGTAACAGCATGCCATACTCTGAGTGGGGCAGGTTTTGCTATTATTGGCAGAAGGGACCTATGATCAGATTTATCAATGAGTTCAGGGATAATTAACATGCTGTTTGATAAGTAGATGCTCCCTGTGTATGGTATGGGTCAAAAAAAAAAAAAAAAGAAATAAGCGAAGGGCCAACCAATGTGTAATCACAAAGTTTACAATGGGCTAGGTGGGAGGATGCTCTCAGGGATGACGGTTTCCATGGAAAAAAACAGAAAAGGTACAACAAAGAGCCTGCCCACCAAACCAGAGAAATTGTTATTTAGAAGGGAAGGCTTTGCTTTTGAAAGGCCTAGGATTTTTGGAGGAAGTTACACACAGTTGCCAACAAGATCTGAGGACCGAGCCTGGCCCTGGGGAGTACACACCCAAGGCCTTAGCCCTCCCGCCAATTCGGGAACCTGTAGAAGGTGAGAAGGTTTGGGAATCCTCTCCCTGGCATGGATGACCAGTCCCGAGGCAGGAGGACATCAAAGATTCGGCTATGGCAAAGCCCCAGACGACGCCAGCAAGCGGAGCTGCCCGGGCAGGCCACACAGGGGCAGGAGCGTGGAGCCACATAAGTCAGAGGCACTGCTGGACAGAAAAGGAGAGAGATGAGGGCTGCACCTGGTTCTTGGGAGTGGGACGCAGTCTCCAGGACAAGTCTAGACGTCATATTATTGGGAGTTGGTAAATGCTAAGAGGTAGATCCTAGCAGGTGTCGTGGGACATCAGTGGTACATCTTTGCAGGTTGTAACATGCCTTGGGCCCCTCCCTGTCTCCATTTTCTGGCTGCTTCATTGTGAGCTGTTCCTTGCCATCATACATGATATTCTTAAAACCGTGAGCCAACATAAGTCACCCTTTCAGTTGTTTCTCAGATAGTTGGATCACAGTGATGAGAAAGTTAACAAATACAACAGGCCATGAACGTTCCTTACTTTGCCTCTTCAATACCCTGTCATTTTCTAAGTGAGCACATGGAGATCTAAAAGATTGGGTACAGGACAACTTTGCTTTCTACTAACACCAGCTCTGAGGCTATTACCCAGAAACGTTCGACTCCATGCTTGAGGCTCACATTACATACAGACACTGTATGCCAGGGACAGGTTGGCCCTTAGTCACAGAGTCTCCGTTGTCCTGGCCATTCCTTGCAGGTTCTCGTTCTCTCGTGGCTCATATTCTTTTTCTGCTCAGACTGTCTTAGGATTGCTGTGGCCCAGAGTGTGTGGTCTGCTCACGGACATAGAGTACTTTGGTCATGGTTCAAGGAAAGGCCAGAGAAAGATATCCTCCTCCTCCTTGGGAGACTGGCTGGTTTCTTAGAATTGCAAGGTCAGCTGTGGTCAAAGGTGGGGAATCTAGAATCAGAATAGACTGAAGTTCCCCTTTCAGCCATACCAAGGGCTGCTCCAGAGGACAAAGGAATATTTCCTCCCTGCAGTACTGCCAGATAAGATTAACTTAGGATGGCTGAATAGAGGGTTAGGTATGGAAAGAATGGTCAGGGGTCAGCTGGGTTGGCTATCTTCATTATCCTTAGCAGTTTGAAACATCCCACTTTCCAACTCCACTTGAGTCCCCTTGATACTGTCCAAAGTTTTGTCTCTCACTGGCTATCCAATTAGATGGAGACCACTTTTTGACAGCCAGCCAGCCAGCCAGCCAGCCAGCCAGCCAACCATTTAATTTTAGACAGAGCTAAATTAAATTAAAGTGAAGGCTATAAATATTTTTTCCCCATTTTTGGTTTGTTTTATACATTGAGCAGATCCTCTTCTAGTATCTTCTGTGGGAAGGGATGACAATTTAACAAACAAATACAGGATGCCTATTTGAAGCAGATACTAAGAATTATAGCATTGTTTGTGGTTTATCTGAAGTTAGGAGTTAGTCAGGAGTCCTATATTTGATCTAGCCATCCTCTCTGTGGTTCAAGGTCAGACCTCTTAACAAAACAAGGCAGAACTCCTCCCATCTTCCATCTGACAAACAGAAACCCCCAGTTCTCTCAAACCCCCTGTACTATCTTCTTTGGAGTGGTCAGGCCTCTCGTGAGAATAACCAGAAAAAAAGTAGCCAGAAGGCATATCACTGCTTCCTTTCTTCCAGACCATATTTTCTTTTAATTTCTGAATGGTTGCTAACTGACTCCCAATGAGAGAATCTCCCCATGGAGCCACAAATGTTAGTATGTATCCAAGACTGTTTGTTTCCAATGAGGCCTGGGATATTATAGAATGATAAAACCTAGGAATTCTACTCTCTCGTAAAAATCATCCCCTTCTCAGTTCATAAACTTGGCCCTGGGTAGCGTGCTGACTACATATCATCACCTGACAAGAGCCCGCCTCTGGGGGCTCTGACACTCTATCAGCAAGAAGGTTAGAACTGCTTTAAAGCAGGAAGTCTGCCCACCTGGTTTCCTGCAAGTGGTTGGTTTAGGTTCCATGGGTACCAGGCACGGAGATGAGGTACGTTTTTCTGCGGGTGGGAGAGGATGTGGTGTAGGTTGCGGTTTAGGCTCAGGGTTAAGTTGGTGTGGGGTGGGCTCCTGGCAAGGCTGTGGCTGCGGTGGTGGCGAGGCGGGCTCTGGACATGATGGCGGGGTTTCTGAGCTGGGCTGCTGTGAGGAGTCGGAGCTAGTCTGCGGTGAAATGGAATTCCTGCGGCGCCTGGAGTCAGACTTTTTCTTTTTGACCTTCTTCATGGTGATCCTTCTAGAGTAACACCGTGGAGCTACATGGAGCTGTGAATTTCCTGGCTCCCTCCCTAGGGAGGTAGTCTCCCCTGTGGGTTTGTCTCTGATCTTTGACTACAGCAAGGTCCCACAGACAAGAGTCACCCATACCTCCTGTGAGGTCACAAAAGCCAGGCTGGCCCCTGTGACTAGGGCTCTGGCACTGGTTTCCGTGTAGCAACTTTCTACTTCTAGGGCTTTCTGCTTGAACCGGCAGGGGGCAGCAGCTGCCTTATCACTCCGTGGTCTGATTGAGACAAGTCTCTTGGGCCTATGACAACTGGATCGGTGATTCTGTGACCAGAGCATCTGTTTCAGGCACCTTTCGGCTACGTGTTCCTGGGTCCGTGTGAGCTACCTTTTATTCGAAGACATCCTGAATAGGATTCTCAGCTCCGTCGCTGGTTTCTATATGTCTACCCCCAAACACAAACATTATGGTTACCATATATTTAGTAAGCTTTTAGGGAACTTGTCTGAAGATTTGACTTTTTTTTTTTGGTAGCATTTTGCCTCCCAGAGCCCACTGCCTTTTGTCATCTCTGAATGTGTGAACACAGGTGCCTGCTTGTATGAGTGTGTGTATATCTGAACTTTTATTCGAACCCTTGAATTTGGCCAAGAACTCTGCCTTAAGCCAGTTCTCAGAAAATGAAAAATTTCTCAAACTCATTACATTGGCGAAACAGACTTATTCCCTCCTGAAACACTGGTTAGGTCAAACAGATTATGAATCTCTTAACAATTTGACTTTCATTTTAGGATGAAAGACTGAAAAATGTTTTGAAAATATAGCCTAAATGTCACACATCACAATAGAAAAGTGTGTTCCCAGCAAGAGACAGAATTTCCTCCGTGAACTAGGTAAGCTGCGTGGGTAAGTACACCTGCCCTACTCAGACTCCTGAAGCAGGGGGAGGGGGTGAGGCTGCAGTAAGGGAGGATGGAGGGAGAACTAGCAAGCCAGAAATGTCCTAGGCCAGCCACACACAATGGCTAGACCAGATGTCAACAGTGAGGTGAGAGAATCTATTTTCAGGGTTCAGGAGCCAGCAAAGACTTTACCAATTATTATTATTATTATTCCAAAAAGGATATTGATGTTCAGAGAAGTCCAGTTACATAAATACCTCCTAGACTAAATTCCCACCCCCAGTTGATTGGTGGCACACTCAAGATTAGGTTCCAATTAAGGGTTCTTTTTCTTTATGACCCCAGAGGGCAATGGAGAATCAGATTACATAGGCTTTGAAATGAAAGGATCAGAAAAAAAATTAAAGTTTTTTTGCATGAGAAGATTAGAGAAAGGTATGGATTGAGAGTACAACTCAGATCAGATGCATGGATCGGGCTGTGGCTGGTTTAGAGTAAGGCAGTTCAGAGGGCAGGTGACTCTACAAGACCGTTTTCTGAGGTCAGGAGCTACGGACCATTTGAGGGGATGACATTCAGAATCAGGCTGGGACCTTTTCAGTGACTGCTAGACTTTGACTGAGGAGCTTAACCTGATTGAAATCAGTTTCTCAATCTCAGTCCTGATCAACACTATGGGCTGGATAGTTATCTTCTGGGGGAGGTTGTTCTCTGTGTTATAGGAAGCTCTGCAGCCTCTCTGGCCTTGATTGGCCAGCACCCCACCAGCATAACTAAGAACAACAACAAAAACAGCAGCAGCAGCAGCAGCAGCAGCAGCAGCAGCAGCAGCAGCAGCAGCAGCAAACATCTCCAGATGTGGCTAAATATCCCCAGAGCCATTGAAATAGCTATTTGATTTCACGTTAAAGAGACAGAACAGGGTACGGGACACACAGGCTTGTGTTCCTAGGAGATAGAGGGCAGAATTCAGGTTAAGGAGTGTTTGTATCATTAAGGAGAAAATAGTGGTTTAGAAACAGAAAGAAGTCCTCATGAGAGTTCCCTGCCAAGAATCCAGCTCCTCTATGTCACAGTCAGAGGCCGCTTAGCTTAGGCTTCCTTCTAGATTTGTCTTAGCTTTCATTCCCCTCACCCTAGATCTGGGCAAAGAGAGCCAGCAGGTCCCAGAATCCAAAGAGAGTGAAAGGGGAAGGATGGAGCTGCAGAAGACTCTAGGCAGAGTTGGGAGCTTTTCTTACAAAGAGGCTGTTGCCAAAGGTGGGCTAGGAGTTCTGTAGTCCCTGAGGAGAGTCACAGTTGGAATGGGCCCATCAGTGGGGACTTTTAAAAGCAGGAGCCATGCCATGTGGCAATGAGTTGAAAAAGGTTGGAGTTTAGGTGGTGAGGATAAGGCTTTGAGTGTGATAATACTGTGTCCCATCAACAGTCCCTAAGGCTCTGGCCTTTCAGTGTGTTCTGCACACTAGAGTGTGCCACTGTCCGTCCCGAAGCCAGCCTCTGTGTGCTGAGTCTGGCATCAAGCAGTCCTTCATCCTTGCGTGTCATGTTAGGTAGGGTAATGGGTCTAATGAGAGAGAGTTTGCTATGGCCACTACCTGAAAGGAGACAGGGCCTCTGTAATGGAGCATCGAGGTGCCTGGGTTCTGGTTTCTTTGCTGTCCCAGAAAGGGGCTTCTGGAAACAAAGTGCCAGAAGCCCATGTACAGAGCCTACTGCTCAATGACTCTAGGCTACATATTATAATCCCCCAGGGCCACAAGAAGTGTACTAGGGGCTTTGAGTAAAAAACACAATTGCAAGTTAGTTGACTCTCTTGAAATCCAAACCTTAGAGAGCTGCAGTGAAGGTGAAGAGCCCTTAGCACAGTGACTGGCTCACAACAGGCTGCCTTTATTGTCATTTTTATCCCCTGGAGGAGTAACAGACTATGGAGACCATTAAGGAACCTGGGAAGGGCTTAAGTGCATTTGGAGAGGAGGAGGGTGGGCCATTACAGGTCCGATAACATCCATCAGAACGTTATAAAAGCATGATTTCTCCTGTGCTGTGGGCAGGGCAGATGGGCGGGAGAGGTAACCCTCTGGGTTAATTCGAACACTTTCAGATTGTCCCAGCCCACACATCTTGGGGAAAAGACGCTGGTTCATTACCATTCAGATGGTACCCCAAGCGTCTGGAAGCGTCAACACAGAGGCTGTGAGGTCAGGGATTTGCCCACTTCTCAGGGGAACAACAATCTCCACCCTAGAGCCCCTCACCATCCGTTTGGGTCTGGCGATCCACTAGGGGGACCATGCGCCCTTGACTGGCAGCGCGCTGGAGGTCCAGGACACCCTGGGGGCGGCTGGGACAGAAAACTGCTGTGTGCACCTCGACCCCTGGGTTGTCTGAAGAGAAGACGTTGTATAGCAGGTCCCCCAGACGGCGGCGCGACTCGGCCTCCTCATCCGGCCGCGGCTGCACCAGGATCCCGACGAGCGCGGCTGGCGGGCGACGATCCTGGAGTCGTACCTGCTGCAGGAGCAGCTGAAGTCGCGGCAGCTGCGTGTCCAGCGCCGACGCGTGGCACAGCACCAAGAGCAACTGCTTGCCGGGCTCCGAGGTTAGCTCGGCGATCTCAGCCGCCTCCGAGCCGGAGGTTCCTCGTGGAGCCCAAGGCGCCTCGCAATCGAGCGAATCCTTTTCCTTGAGACCCGAGAACTGCGGCATCTCTGCTCGCCGCTTGGCGGCCGGGGCTTCGGGGTTGTCCGCCAAGCTGTCGCCAGTGCGCTTGAGTGGCGGCCTGACACTGCTGCAACTACTTTGGTAGTCTGTTGCTTGGGTGTCCTCGGGCAGGGTCTTGTAGCTTTCTTCCTGCTTGAAGAACTTTCTTATTAACAGCACCCGACCGCGGCCTGAAACGGACTGACTTGGGGTCTCTGGCTGCTCTTCGATCTTTTCCTTCTTTGGGGCCCTTGAGGGCTGCTCCCCAGGCCTCTGTTTCATGTCGGTCCGGCTCCCTTGTCCCAATGGCTTGGGACCTCAGTTAGCCATAGGAAAGACTGCCTTTCCCCGAGCATGTCACAATACCCCTCGGCCTTACAGCCTCCTGCCTCAAGCAGCCAAGGGCCTCTACTATTCCTTGGGAATTTTCCAACACAGGAAATTGATGTTGGATGCTGGAATAACATAGTCTCCCCCTCTTTCTCTTTCCTCTCTCCCCCCTCCTTAAAAGGCACATCTTTCCAGACCATACATGGACCTCTTATACTAAAGCGTCGAAGATAAAAAGACATTTTAAAACCAGTAGACCAGACGAGCCTTGACACGACACAACTAGAGACCGGGATTCTGGTGGTTGATAATTTTCTCCTTTTGCTAATTTTCTTTTCTTTCTTTCTTTCCTTTTTTTCAGGTAATTCACTGTTTTCGGAACCAACATCAAAACACTCAACTTGCTAATACAAGCACAACCTTCCCCTTTTAAACTCTAGAAGCAATCAATAGTAGGTTTAGCTGACACAGCATGTCCTTAGGATCCATGAAAGACACTTCTCTCACAGGCAATTTACCTCACATTCTTTAAATCAATCACTTAAGTTAATTGAGGTGTAAATATTACCGACCAACTGAACTTATCAGTCATGAAAGGAGACCAAGGGCTACTGCCTGAGTGTCCGGCTACACCAACCTGACACCAACACAAGTTTCTTTGCTTGTTCAATTCATGCTATCTTCCCTCCCGAGTCCCAAGTGTACAGTGACCACTACAAGTATCTCAATACATGACTCAGCAATCGGTCCAGTGGCAATTAGGAGCACTCCTGTATATATATAATTATTTCAAGAATGAATGGCTTCAACAATGTGACAGATGACTTAAGTCACCGTAACACATCCAGCATCAATAGCAGTCTTTAAAGAGACTGTAACATTTCTTGGATACGCCTACTAAAAAACTGCGTTTCCCTTGAGATAAGCTTCCTTGGCAAGAAGTTGAATTCAATAAATGGCTACCCGCAATGACAGTCCCACTCAAGTCACAGGCAGAGGAGATATCACACCCGTCTCATAAAACTTTCAGGCCCCTATAGTGTGCAGGCAGGCTCATACTGAACACAGGAGCCTTCTACCACTTGTCAAGTTGGAGCAGAAACTGGTGTCTAGAGCTCCATCTCCTCCTCTGTGCTCGCAGCTGTCTCCAGACTATGGTAAAGCGGCGTGTCTGTACACTGAGGTTCCAGTAAGAGTTCAGTTCTCTGTGGGAAGGCAGTGCCTGTAACGGCGTGCTTTGGCTCTCTCCCATGTAGTTCTTGGGGTTAGGTGATGGCTTTGGCTTCTCAGAAAGAAGTTCAGGGAGAGGTTTCCAGAGCACAAGCTCCATGGAAGGACGGCTCATAGACTCAATCATCTTTGTGAAGATTCATCAAATTCCCTCTTCAAACCCGTTTTCATGGTGTCAGAAAGGACAAGACTTGGGAGGTAGCTGACATTTCTGAGAGCTTTCAAGCTCTTCATCTTCGTCAATTATCCTGTCCCCAATCTCCTGAAGCCTCCTTCGGGCAATTTTAAACTGTGGTTCTCTAGTTGTCTGATCCATTTCTTCACAAACAGCATCTAGCATGCTGGGCACAGAAAGGCCACCAGGACATGGGTTTACCCCAGGACCGTGCTGTGTGCCAAGAACCCAGTCATCAGCAACTGCACCGAGTTCAGCTTCAATCCGTCGCTTCTTTCTTACTGGACGTCTGTAATTACAGGGCTCAGGAAGTGGAGATGAGAGTCACAGAGCAAGCCAAATGCAGGTTCTGGGTTTGGGTGAGATACTCTGCTCATCATCCTCCGCCAATCGCGTGTGTTTCTTTCTACAGTGAATGGAAACACATCCGCATGCTGTTCTCCCGACCCGGCTGCTCGGTGCGCGAACACCGGGCTGTGGGGCCAGGTCATGGCCCGCAGCTCCAGGTGGGAAGGCACGGCCCGTGAAGGCCGTTGGCGGCTGCAGGAAGTCCGCCTAATTTTCTTTTTTAAATGAATTTTGTAGCCTGGATGGTGGTGGTGCACACTTTAAATCCCAGCATTCAGAAGGCAGAGGCAGACAGATCTCTGTCAGTTTGAGGCCAGCCTGGTTTACAGAGTGAGTTCCAGGACAGCCGGGGCTACAAAGAGAACCCCTGTCTCAAAAACAAAAAACCAACCAACCAACCAACCAACCATCCAACCATCCAACCAAAAAGGAACCTTGAAAATTTCTAAGTTATTTTTTAATATAAAAATAACAAACATGAAGGCAAGCTGTTCAGCCTGAGCTGAACTCCCAGTAAAAAGTTCAAAGTCCTCAAAGCCAAGGGAAGTCCAGGCAAAGCCAGAATGGCCTGTTCTTGGCAGAACCAGACTTGACAGGGATGATGTCTATTCCATCCTGGTTTTCAGCCCTTTTCCCAGAGACTCAGCTACCTCCATCTAGCCCTGAGAGAGAGGGGAGACAGCTTACCATGGGCAGCAAGCAGGAAACCTTGCTTAGGTCTTGGCCTTTGTTTTCTAATCCAACTTGTATGAAAATGTCCTAAATTGGGGAGGAGAAAGGAGTAGAGGTCTCAGATGCTCCAGATGTGAACTCTGTCCCCCCTCCACAGCTGTTCATCAAGTCAACTCCGATCAGAGCTGTCAGAGGAACTGTACAAGGCTGGTCATGGGCACTCTCCCCTTCATTAGCCCATAGGACACTGAAACACAGTGTGACACAGCGGCAGAGAGGTGGCAGCCCTACCAGACCCTGTGAGACCTTTGTGAGGTGGACAGATCGTCAGAAGAGAGTCAACTGGCCCATAGGGTTCTCAGACTCTACCTATTCTTAAAGGGGAGAAGTGACATTAAAGACACGTGTCAACTGGTGTTAAATAATGAATATTGGGCTTGATGCTTGAAATCTTTAAATTCCTTGGTTGCATTGAAGTTGATGTAGCAGAGAAACCCAAAGACACATGGCTTAGAAATGATAGTCCTTTATTTCCTCTGTCAGTGATTGGGGCCCTTTGCTATCCTCAACAGAGAGTCTTCTTTCCTGCCTTCAGGGCTGCTGGTCCAGGGCTCCCTAGCTCCTGGCTAGCAGGAAGACGGGGAAGAAGGGAGAGGAAGGCAGTCTTTTTGGCTCAAATCTTGGAAAGTGGACATATTTTCATTCATTTTCCCCGAGCAACCCAGGCTGGGAAATAGCCTTCTCCTGTCTGGTTAGATGCCAATTTCACCTTTGGTGATTTCTTTCACCTCCTGGGAGGAGTGATCAAAAATCAAAGGACATTTAACAGGCTCTAAAAATTGCCCTAGTAATGTGGGGTCTTCCTGTTTTATAACTAGGTTTTATAAGGTTTCTCATCTTTGCAGGGCATGGCTGCAGAGATCATTGTCACCTTTTCAGGTTACAGCAGCAGAAACAGAAGGCTCGGGGAGGTTAGATAGTCACTCAGCAAGCGGCAGGTCTGGGATTTGGATGCAGGCAGGACCAGCTGAAAATGCCTTCTAAGCCACAGTACTGTGGCTCCTTGAGACAGAAATGGGGTCCAATCCCAAGTTACACAAGTTTCTGGCGGTCAATACTGACAAAAGTGAGGGGACTGGCAGGAGGAGGTGTCTTTGGGTGGCAAAGCCTCCTTGGCTTCACATTTTTGAGGACACAGTAAAGGATCATTTAAAAAGAAACATGAAAGAATGGGGGGGGGGAAGCTCTTTTACTACATTGAGTTTTATAAGAGTAATGATTTTTAGGTTTTAGCAAGTCAATGAAGTCTGGCTTAGATTATGAAGTTGAATTTAAAAATGTATAATCTAAGGAGTGAGAGGCCTTGATTATGTTTGAGACACCTTGTCTTGTATCTGGTGGACATATTGGCATCCCATATGACATTTAGCTTGAGAAAGAATTGTCTTTAAACTATTTATAAAACATTTATAATGTGTGTATGTATATGCACTGTGTATGCAGTACCCATGGAATCCAGAAGAGGGCACTGGATCTCCTGGAACTAGGGTTATAGGTGGTTTTGATTTACTGAGTGTAGTTGAGAATGGAACCTGGGTCCTCTGCAAGAGCAGCTACCAACACCCTGAACTGCTGAACCATCTCTCTGGCCCCAAAAAAGGATCTTCCTGATAATAGTCTGATACTTGTAAGTAACATTATAGTTCACTTTTGTTTGTGAATTATTTCAAATAACAAAACTATACCTGACTATATCAAAAACGAAAGACATTCTGGTTTATGTTTTCTTTGCTTGGATCAGTAATCTCAGAGGGCTGTCACCTGCGCATAGTATGAAGACACTCTTGCAGCCCTGTGGAGAGGTGAGAGAGTGAAGTCTTCCCTACCAGCACCTGTTAAAGGCATCATCTTGGAAGCGTCCAGCCTTAGTCAAACTTAAATGACTTCATATATATCTTGTTTGCAACTTTGGGAAAGACATCAATTAGAACCACTCACCTGAGCTACACTGTAGTTTGATTCCCACTTGGGGGCTGGGATGGCATTAGTTTAGCTCATTAAGTTCTGAGATAAATGATACATAATAACTAATAAAGTTATTGTCTATTCCTAATCTACACTTTCTGTAGGGACTTCATTTTATAAACCTACAGCCTGTCAGAGGTTCCACTATTGCCATAGCTCTGTGGTAGGCAGCCTGTTGGCCCCTCAAGGATGCTCCTTCTATGATGAATAGGCTAGGTTCCCCAAGGAAGGGGGTGAAAACAGATTATTCTGAATTTCCACAGATGGATCTATTCTAACCCAAAAGATCCTCAAAAGAAAGGTAGAGGAAATAAAGTCAGAACATTGACTTTGAAGGTCAGAACATTGGCTTTGAAGGTCAAATGGAGCTTCGAAGGACCGGGGGTAGTCTTAGAGGTTGGAAAGGTGAAGAAACGGATTCTCTCTAGCCTCTAAAAGGGGCTGCAGCTCAGAGTTAAACTCAACCACCAGAACTGGAAGACGGTAAGGATGTACTGGTTTAAGCCATGAGGTTGTGGTGTGTTATAAGATGGGAATATCAAATCATATAACCAGAAAATGGCAGAACAAGGAACCAAGTTCAATATGTCTGACCCAAAGCCATCTTTTTCTCTACAGAGACCCCAAACCCTCACTTTTCCCCTGCCTCTATCCCCGAACCTCAGCTATGGGAGACTCTTACTGTTCTGGGGTATAGTTTTTATCATGAAGGTTTTGAATGCTTGTCACGTGCAAGCAATTAGAGCGTATCCTATAAAAGTGTGACGGATGCTAATGGGTATGAGAAGTTTCTGACCATGTGGAGGTTGTCATCTAGTGAGAGAAGATACACTGGAGCCCACAGTGATTGCCATGGTTACTATTACCCTGGGTCACGATCAAAGCTTGACTGAGCAGTTCCAGGCAACACACAAGACAACAGAACCGACAGCTGGGATTAGAGCCACAGTCTGAATCCTGAGGTTGAGGCGTTGGTCTGAGGAAAGCCCATCTGTGCTTATTTGTGTTACAGCTGAAGCTGGTGCGTCCTCAGAAGGGTCACAGTCAGGGAACAAACAGAAAGAACTGCTGGATTGGGGATAAAAGAAGAACTTGAGAGACCACAGTCATCTCCAGATATCTAAAAGTCCAGGTCATTAAAGAAAACACTGGGGGGCAAGGAGAGATGTTTATGGGAGGCTGTTAAGTAGAGAAATTAAGTTGCTGAACAGTTTGCCTTGTGAGCGCCACCCTTTTATTGAGTAAAATCCTCCATGTGGAAAGGGGAAAACTATGTTGAGTATAGAGTGGCCAGATTTAGCAAATGCATACACAAAAAGGCACTTAAATTTGAATTTTAGGTCAATTATAAAATAATTGCCCCATGCAATTATCTTTTATGGCTTCTTAATCCGAATTTAATTGTATGCCCTGAGTTTTTATTTGGCAAAATTGATATGGGATTTTCTCTGTGTTTTGAAGAAATAAATGTATGGTACCTTAATATATTGTAATATACATAATACAGAGATTGCACATTATTTTGAAAACGGAAGAGAGAAAGGACAAGTTCTAAGGAGGAGGAATTAGATGTTCTCTGCCCAGTTAGGGAAGCCAAAAGAGACCGCTACCACCAGGGGGCGCTGCATGACTGCAGGTTAGAAGACCAAGAGGTACTGTCGCCGCCTGCTCTTTGATCTAGGTGGCCCTGGGGAGTTCCCAGGGCCAGGGCCAGAATAGTTGTGTGCAAACTTGGAACTGTCTTCAAAGTTTGTGCTCTGCTTTCGTCTTCAAAGCCTCAGGACTGTTGTTGCTGGAGAAGTGCGCGGAGTTGGAAGAGAAGGGTCGGCCTATTGCCTGGGGGTCCCATTCCTAGGAGTCTCTTTTCCGTTCATTCCTCCTGGGAACCCAATTCCAGTCCTGGAACCCTCATGTCTCAGCTTCCGATCTTCAAAGATCAGAAGGGATGGCGATTCTTGCTTTCAGGGAAGAGGGGAGGGAGACAAGATAGAAGGGAGAGAGCCGCAGAGTGGGGTGAAAGGACAGACATTGTAACTTTCCTATAATGCTTGAGTTTGTGCTCAATATCTTTGGCCTAGTGTGTCCTGAGTAAGAGATTTTCAGCAAATATTTTGAATTCATCGAAAACTTGGAGGACCCTAGTAAGTTCCTGTCTGACCTGGAGCTTACAGAGAGGCACTGTAAAAAGCAAGCCAACATTGCAATTTCAAAGCTTCTGAATTCTAGAAGAAAGGAAGGCAAGGTACCCAGTTCACAGCTATTATCCATCCATCCTTCTTGGGGTAGTGTGATGCCTGCCAAAAGGAGAGGCCAGGTGCTGGCTTGGAGATCCATTCCTACCCTAAGGCATGGAATCCTCATGTCTCAGGGTTCAACTACAACCCTGGGCTACTTCCGGGGAAGGGGGCTGTGTGGGTTGTGGAAGATGAGGTTGGAGGTGTGTGAGGAGGTGGGAGGATGAGGGGTGGAGGGATTACAATATAGATCAAGGAATCCTCAGAATGAAAGAATCCCTGTGGCTGGGAGAACAATTGCCCAGGGAGAAAGAGCCATGTCTTTGGGACCTTTTATTCATCAGGGAAGCGTCTCAGCATGGAAGACCAGAAAACAGAGACAAAGAGGTGCCTTAGCTCTGTGTTAATTTTTCACTGTAATTCTTTTTGTGGGAATAGTTAAGACCACAGGTGTGGACATCGTCTCCTGTCCCTTTTCTTCACCTGGTAACTTGAACTCAGCACCTTCCCTGCACTGTGGCTCACTCAAGCAGTTGTAAAGGGCTCATCCACAAACATGGCAGGCTGTGAATCCCTCCCTACAATGTAGGGAAGTTAATTACAAAATCTGGGCGTGGAGGAGAAAGAGAGAAAGATCTATCACATTTCTTCCCTGCTATTTCCCATCCATACCTCAAACTAGACCGGCCCAGGGTGCAGGAGCCCCACCTTCAATGTGTGGTGGCTAGTGGATTTTTCTCTGAAACATGGAGGTGCCAGTTCCCTTGGTTTACACTTTAAACTTTATAGGATGACTTGGACCACAGGCATTTTAGCTTCCGGTACTGATCTTTGTGGCCCTCCCTCGCAGACTCCTCGCATCGTGGACAGAACAAGTCCAAGGCTGGTATACGAAAACCATCACATGGCCCGCTCAGGAATCATTGCGAAAGGATCATTTGCATAAGACTGGAACAGGTTGGACAAGCAAAACCAACGCCGGAAGCTGAAAGGCGTTCCATGAAAGGCGGGTCATTTGGGTCCTGGGTTAATGAGCAAAAGCACTTTAGTGCAGCAGACGTGGGAACAGCCATTGAAGAGAGGACCATTTGCATAGATAAGAGTCCACCAGCATTTCCCAGAATGCTTTGTGTTTTCTTCAGCGGTGAGAACTTGTGGCAGGGCTGGGTTTCTCAGTGTAGTCCCAGAATGAGTGGTCCTTGCCACAAGACGCCATCACCAAGTCAGAAAGGCAGTGAGCTTAACCACTGCCTCCCATGTCCGATGGTTTGATAACACAGTCTCATGTCCAAATTATAATTCTTGGGAAGGTGACCTTATTTGGAAACAGGGTCTGTGCAAATATCAAAAAAGCCTTAAGAGGAAATGATTCATAGGACCAGCATCCTGGATGAACCCCTAATCCAAAGAGATGTGTCCTTCTCAAAGAGGTTCAGAGGAGAGAGAGGCAGAGGAGAGGTGTAGGCAAAGGCAGAGATTAGAAAGTTACAGTTAGCAGTGGTGGTGCACGCCTTTAATCCCAGCACTTGGGAGGAAGAGGCAGGAGGATTCCTGAGTTCGAGGCCAGCCTGGTCTACAGAGTGAGTTCCAGGACAGCCAGGGCTACACAGAGAAACCCTGTCTCGGAAAAAAAAAAAAAAAAAAAAAAGCCATCAGCTGGAAGAGGGAAGGGCAGGCTGTTCTCTAGAGCCTCTGAGGGAATGTGGCCCTGCCAACACCTTCGTTTTGAGGTTCTAGTCTTCAGAGATGAAAGTTTTTGTTTTACGTTACCAAGGTTGTGGTCTTGTGTTGCAGAAGCCCCAAGCGGTGAGCACACCACCTACTCACATTGCCTGATTCCTGGGGCGTTTGCTCTAACCTCCTCCTACCTTTCTTCCATATATGGCCTGGTTTGCTCCTCCTCTGGGGTATCCGACTGGAAGGGAGACTCCATCCCACTGCTACATTCCCCACACAACACATTTCTTGCATTGAGAATTTCTCAGTGTTGGAGTAACTTGATTGGCGTTTGGAGGGAAGGTTCCATTCTCCAGTGTGAGCCCTTGGATTCCTTTTCCTTGATCAAATGTGAGTGGCATGAACCACTGTGAACCTTTGCAGGGCTGATCAGACACCTTTGGACTAGCAAATCCCCCCAAAGAATTGTGCTTGGGTGTATGTGTGCAAACACAGGCCTGTGTGTTCACAAGCTTCAAGATCACTTCCCCTCCACACGTACCTTGCTTTCAGGGGAGAATCTGTGGAACCTTGTCAACAACAGCATCCTGCCAGAATTGCCCTCCAACAAGGAAGAACTCAGAACTGAGGCGAATCTCAGCATATCTTCCTGAGAAGAGCAGTCATTTCTAGAAGAGGAACAGGACAGGTTCCTTGGGGCTAGAGAGATGGCTCAGTGGTGAAGAGCACTGGCTGTTCTTCTGGAGGTCCTGAGTTCAGTTCCCAGCATGCAACTCACAGCTGTCTAGAATTGTAGACCCATGAATTCTGTTGCCTTTTTCTTATGTACAGATAAACATGCAGACAAAATACCCACATACATACATAAATTAAAAAAGAGACAAGGTTTTGCCATATATAGCTTTTATGGCCACTAGTTCATGAACAGGTTACATACACATGGCAAAGTGTGAGCTACTCCAGTGTATGTTCAGTGGCCTGTGTGGGCATTCTTCTCTCTCTCTCCTCCTATGTGTGTCTTCTAGAACTTCCCAGAGAAAGCTATCATTATCTGGTCAGTTTTATAAGCTAGGTCCCCGAGATTATTCCTTAATACTTCATCATTCCCAAATCTACCCCCCCCCCCAACTACCCCACCCCCAAACTACCCCACCCCCCAACACAGCTGGAGATTACTTTCCTGTTTGTATTTGTTCGTTTTTTTCTCCTCACTATTACACAAACATCTGAGGCTGTGTGCTGTAAGTTTTATTTATTTCATATTTCTTTAGATTCAAGAGTACAGCACTGGCATGTACTCAGCTCTGGTGAGAGCCCTCTGGCTAGATCATAATATGGCCGCTTTCAGCATCATGCTGGACGACCGAGCAAGAGGAAGCAGACACATGGTTGAGTTAGAGAAACTCAGAAGCCAACTTAACTCCCTGATAACAATTCACTGGTGCACGACAGGTGGTGGTGGTGGTGGTGGTGGTGGTGGTGGTGGTGGTGCACGCCTTTAATCTCAGCACTTGGGAGGCAGAGGCAGATGAATTTCTGAGTTTGAGGCCAGCCTGGTCAACAGAGTGAGTTCCAGGACAGCCAAAGGTACACAGAGAAACCTTGTCTGTGAAAAAACAAACATCACCCCCCCACCCACACACACCCACACACAAAACCCAAACCAAAAATTCAGTCTTGCAGTACTTAAGCAGGACCCTTCAAGAACTATATGAAGTCCTCCTATGTCTTACTCTCCCGTAACTAACCACCTTCCATGAGGCTCTGCCTGTTAAAGGCTCCATCTCCTTCCAGGACTGCCATATTAAAGACCAAGCTTTAGAGCCCCCCTCCCCCACCCCCACCCACACACAAAATCACGTTCAAACCAGACTGCAGCACTGCTTGGCATTCAAAAGTCAGCTCAGAAAGCCCCGCCCACCACCAGCTCTGATGGGCCCTCCCTTTCCCTCTCTTGTCAATTTTTCTGAGAACAAAGGCCATGGTTACTTGCTCTCTATCGTCTCCCGTGGTTCCAGACTGCCTGGGTTGGTGCTGCAGGAATACTGGTCAGATAGCTGAATAAATAGATGAATGTACTTTAAGTTTTTAACTTTTAAAATATAGTGCCTGTACACATGCATCTGTGCCATAGTGCACACACGGAGGCCAGAGGACAGCTTTGAGGAGTCGGGTCTCTTCTTTTACGTGAGTTCCAGGATTGAACTCACATCATCAGGCTCACGTAGCGTGTGCCTTTATCCACTTATCACCTCTCCAGCCCTGGATGCTATTTGGAGCCACAGCGGTGTTGTGATGTGTAGGCTTCCTTCGCAGAGCCCAGGGCCCACATAGGAACAGGTATCCTAGACAAGAGCACTGGGTTGGAACCTGCCAGGAGCCTCAGAGACCCAGAGCTAGGTTGTGCTGCAGAGATTCCCCACCGGTGCTCTGGGCGTGAGAATCTCTCCCTTTCTTCTATACTGTTTGCCATGGGAGTTTTCCATTTCCCTAAACGTGTACGGTGCCCCAGGGGTCAATGTCTACATGGGTTAGGGATTTTGTCAGGTGCTGAATTGGAGGTAGAGGCGGGGATGAGGTTCAAAGAAACAGAAGGGAAGACTTTGTGGTTTTCAAGGAAACTTCAAAAAGGGGATCAGCCTGCTCTAATTCAGAGAACTGGTCTAACCTCCATGGTGGCAAGAGCCTTGGGTCTGTTACAGCATTGTCTGTGTGCCTTGCCGCTTCTCCCACAGCTCTTCTGTTTTAGGAAATCCAAGCCTGTGGATTTGAATGAAGAGTACATGGACTTACTGATCCTGCAATTGTTAGCATAATCTCTGTCTCTCCAAATACTTATATTTGCAGGCAAACTGCTGACATCTTGAGACCTTACTTCCAAATAGACCAACATCTCCTAATTAGGCCACTCTGCCACGAAACCACAAAGCTGTGACTGAAGCTGTAGCAGCACACAGCACACCACCTGCATTTGGAGCTCTGCAGATGTCCCCCAGATGTCTTTTATAGGGGGACCATTTTTTCCCTTACCCAGGATGCAATCAAGAGTCCTGTATGCTGTTTAGTCAGGACGCCTTTAGCCTTTAATCTAAAATAGATCTTTCCTTGCCTTTTTATCATTACTTCTTGTTTGTTTTTGTGGCACGACCTTCTTGAAAGTGTCTGCTCTGGCTGTAGACCTGTCATTACTAACATGATTATCAGTGCAGAATTTGGGCTTATAATTTGGGGCACGGGTCCCACATCTGTGATTGACTCATTGCATGTAATTGATCAAATACTGGGAGATGGGCTGCTGATGTGAACTTGATCACCCAGCCTCTCTGCAGTCTTGTTTGTAATTAGTAATTTGTGGGCTCCTCACATGGCGAGAGCGTCTATGGGTGTCAGGTTCACCCAGGAAATGATGGATCTTGTCTGGAGAAAAACCTGGCGGCTGCAGATGGTATTTTAAAGTTTTTGCTTCCCTTCTATCTACTACTTGGTTATTTGTTTCTGCAAGAATTTCAATTAAAAAAATAACTGGGGAGGTGTGTGGGCAGCTAAGAACACTTGCTGCTCTTGCAGAGGGCCTGGGGTGAGTTCCTAGAACCTGAGTGGTAGTTCAGAACCATCTGCACCTTCAGTGCTGGGGGATTCGATCCTTCATTTTGCCTCTGAGTATACCAGGCATGTGTGTAGCGCCTGACTGTCCTTGTTCATGTTGACATCCAAATTGAGCAGCCTGAAGTCAACTTCATTGGGCAAGACTGCAATTTAAAAAAGTAATTCGGAAGGTGGGAAGGTGGGTGGGAAGCTCAGGGCACTTACAGCTCTTGCAGAGGACCTGGGGTGAGTTTCCAGAACATTCATCATTGAGTCCTGTCTCGATTTCTGATCAGACACGGCATTCTAGGCTTGTGGCACATTCTAAGTCCGAAACCTAGAATCAATCACTGTTTTGAGGAGCCCTTGCTTCTGAAGTAGTGTGTTGTGGAGGACTTGGTGGTACCTGTGCCCACGGTTACTGGCTTGTCTGGGCTTCTGTGTCCTTCAGTGGACAGAACTAAGGAATTCTGTTTTTAATCACAAATCCAAACTGGTCTCTCCATCTCAAATGTAACATTGTAGGGTTTTCTCTTTAACTTTTACTCATTGCTAGTGCCCTTCATCCTTTTCCAATAAAGAACATATGTGTGTGTTTGTTTTATAGGATATCGTGCAGAAAAGAGTTTCAGAATGATAAGGTCAGTATCAGTAAATCTACTAAATGCCAGATATTCTCAGAACAAACCCGTGGTGTGGAATCAGAGTGCTTCAGCTGATTCCTGGCTCTGTGTGGTTTTTCAGTTCAACATAATACCAGACTGCTTTGTGTCTGTTTGCATTACTCGGTCCTTTCAAATTTCAGTTTTAGCTTTTGAGTATGCTCATCATACATTTATGTCTAATAATTATGCGTGTATGCGTGTGTGTGTGTGTGGCTCTGAAGTGAAATTGAGATTCAGTACACAAGCCTCACCGCCCCGCCCCCTCCCACTGCCACGGTTTCTCTTTTGTGTTTCTGTACTTCTCTTCACATAACCGACACACCCACACACTCTGATTTCTTTCTCTTTTCAATATTTCTTCCTTTGCTTCTTACCCTAAACTTTATCATCTACTGACAGCCGCCTACTACCCACTTTTTTTCCCTTTTAATGGTAGAGCATCCTTCTCTGTCACGTGAAACCCTTTTGTGGTCGATTTCTGTGGAATCTACTGATGCTGGGTGCCTGGAAAGACCATGTAACATGCCTTGTTGCTGGGCCACGGGCAATGCAGAGCTCCCTCTGGATCTTCCACATCCTCCAGATCCTGAAGGTTCTGAGAAAGTACAAGGACAAAGTCCAGAATGGAGTGAGGTTATCCTGTGGTGGGCCCCTCCTGCCTGTCTCTTAGGGAAACCAGAGCGTTGCGGGTATCTTTTGGGCGAGGGATTTTGTCTTTGCAGATTATGAAATGCAGGGAGATCAGAGCCATCTATGATACACAGTGAGACAGTATCTCAAAGCAAACAGTGGAGTGCATGGAGTGATAGCCCAGCAGTTAAGAACACTCACTGCTCTTGCGGTGAGTTCTGTTCCCAGAACCTACATGGTGGCTCACAACCCTCTGTAACACCAGTTCCAGAGGATTCGACACCCTTTTCTGATCTCAGAGGGAACCAGGCACACATGTGGTGCACAGACACACAGGCGAGCAAAACATCCATACACATAAAACATATAAACAAATATTAGATATATATTTTTTTAAAAAGAGAGAGTATGTGCTCTTTAAAAATTGAGGCACACTTCATGTGACATACAATGCAATGCACTTTAAAGTGTGCATTCAGTAACTTTTGGGACGTTTGCTAGGTTATACACGCACTACCCTTTGAGAAGCCCATTCCTGCTAATGGATCCCTTCCCATTTCCCTTCCACAGCCTTGGCAGCTTGAGTCTGGATCTGCCCATGCTGGGTGCTTCATGAATATGAATTCTCCCATACAGATCCTTCTCTTCAAGATTCATCCATTCACAGCACTGCTCAGCACCGATTGCCGTTTGGGGATTAAATACCCATCCTATGGGCTTCCTGCAGCCTGTCATCCGTCTTCTGGTCTTGTGAACAGTGCTGTTGATGCTCAAATACAGATTTTCGTTTGAACGTCCGTTCCTCGCTCTTTGAGGGTGTCCCTAGGAATGGCTCACCAAATTTTATGGTAATTGTTTACACATTTTCTTTTGGAGAATGCTGGAGAGCAAACCTTGGGTCTTTCACACGGTAAGCATGTACTTTAGCGTATTTCCTAGCGGAACTGTTTCCTGATCGTTTTGCACCCCCAGCATCCAGTGCAGGAGCACTGCACTCTCCGCCTGCTCATTAACATTCTGAGATGAGGTCTCTTAATGCAGGAGATGCTTTCCCGGAAATTGGAATCTTCCTGGCTCTGCCTCTCTGGTGCTGACCTCCCTCCCTTCCTCCCTCTGTCCCCCCTCCCTTCCTTCGTTTCTCCCTTACTCTCTCCTTCCCTCACTCCCTCCCTTTCCTGCCTTTCCCCCCTCTCCCCTTCCTCCCTCCCTTCTTTGGATTGCAGCCATCCTAGTGGAAATGGACTGACCAAAACTACCTCTTTTGGTACAGGTTGGAGATGTCCCCACTTTTGGCCTCTGAGGCTGCCGTAGAACTTCCAATCACCTATAAAGGAGATTAGTCTCCTGTTAGTGGTCTACTAACTTGGCGACTAGAGGGACTCACAAGTACAGGCTGGACTCCTGTGAGAAGCTAAGTGTGGTTTCAGCTGATTGTAGAGTCTCAGTACTTCATAGCTCAGCTCCACTCATGGAGGTGGGAGGTATTGTTGACCGAAGTCAGGGGTGTGAAGTAGATATGGGGACAGGTGACCTTTAAGGCACTTTAAAAAAATACTTAATGTGGTCGACATAACCTGGCCCAAGCCTGCGACTCCAGCCATCTTGACAAGAAGCCACATAAATAAGGAGAGCAGCCTTCAGACCACAAGACCCTCAGGGGACTTTTTTAGTGATCCGTTCTATAATTTGGCTCATATATTTGGGCTTCCAGTGCTGGTGAGCTCAGGCCTCAAGGTCCCCCAAGGTAAGAATTACCACTTCCTGTAAAAAGTCACATGAGTTTTGGTTCCCACTATGGACAAAGCCAAACTAGATTTTTCATGTCTCACCTTCAGGCCAGCCACAGACAAAATCTAAGGCACACAAGCTCTAAGGCACTTCCCAAGCATTTATGTGTTGGGGGTGGGGGATAAAGTATGGAATGGGATGAGTGAGTGTACTGGACAGTTTTGTGTGTCACCTTGACACAAGCTGGAGTTATCAGAGAAAGGAGCCTCCCTTGAGGAAATGCCTCCATGAGATCCAGCAGTAAGGCGTTTTCTCAATTAGTGATCAAGGATGGAAGGGCCCATTGTTGGTGGTGCCATCCCTGGGCTGGTAGTCTTGGGTTCTATAAGATAGCAAGCTGAGCAAGCCAGGGGAAGCAAGCCAGTAAGTAACATCCCTCCACGGCCTCTGCATCAGCTCCTGTTTCCTGACCTGCTTGAGTTCCAGTCCTGACTTCCTTTGGTGATGAACAGCAGTGTGGAAGTGTAAGCTGAATAAAACCTTTCCTCCCCAACTTGCTGCTTGGTCATGATGTTTTGTGTAGGAATACAAACCCTGACTAAGACAGTGGAGAGTGAGGAATAATGTAAGTAGTGGGGGGGGATGGGGTGAGATGAGAAATGGGGATGGGTTGGAGAAAGGGATGAGGTAGGGAGTGGGGATAGGGGATGGGATGAGGAGGTAGGGAGGAGGGATGGAGATGGAGCAGAAGTAGAAGTGGGGTAGGAGTAAGGATAGGGATGGGAGTAGGGGATGAGATTGAGGGATAGGGATGAAGTTCTGAGAACTGACAAGGGAATCATGGAAGGTAAGCAGAAAGAAGAATAGTAGATAGGAAAGCCAAAGGTGAGTGTTTGCCAAGAGTAAGGCCTTGTCATGGCTTCCCACACCCACTTCCACCTCATCCCTATCCCCCATCTCATCCCCTACTCCCATCACTATCCCTCCTTCTACCTTTATCCCTATCCCTCCTCCCCACTCCC
>JANHMN010000017.1:17692352-17732463 GCA_030674055.1 Rhabdomys pumilio
TGGAAAGGCTTTGTAAGAATAACTTAGTTAGACCCCACAGCTGCAGCTAGCTTCCTCCACCTGCAAAGCCCTCTTTCCCACCCCTCCCCATATCCTGTTTTCAGAGTATATAACCTGTGTGAACAATAAAATCTTTGTCAGCTTGATCAGACTTCTTGACTTGCTGTGCCTCCTTATTTTCTCACACATCTCAGTCCTCTCCACAGGGTCTAAGGGTCCCACTTGATTGTCCAGCTGGCCTGGACAAGTGAGGGTTGGGGAAGGGGTTGGGAGTGGGAGTGGGAATATGTGCAAGCTGATTTCCTGCATGGCTGGGCAATTTTAAGTGGAGTATTGTTCAGGGTTAATGGTCAGATTGTATTAGTCAGATTTTCTTTGCTGTGACAAAATAACTTTCTTAAAGGAGAAAACACTTATTTTGGCTCACTTTTCCTAAGGTTCATGGGTGGCCCAGTCACTTCTGGCCTGTGATGGGAACACGTAGCAGAGGAAGTTGTTCCCTCAGGTGCTAGGAAAGAAAAAGGCAAGGGGAGTGGAAAGGAAGGAAAGAAACAGGATTCCAATATCCTTCCACTCTAAAAACAAGACAAGACATTTCACCTCTTTGTTTTGTATGTGTGGTGAAGGTGAGGTGCCACAGGTGCATGGCACATGAGTGGAAGGCACAAGACAGGTACTCAAGGTGGAGCTTTGCTTCCATCATGCCATGCGTGTCCCAGGAATTGAACTCTGGACTTCAGGCTTGGCAGCAATTGCCCTTAGCTGCTGAACCATCTTGCCTATCCCTACATCCCTTTCAGGGGCACACCCTCAATGATATCACATTCTTCTAGGCTGCTTCACCTCCTAATGTTACTACTACCTCCTGGTACTGATACAAACCAGGCTTTGGCACTGGTCCTCAACAAGCCAATTAAAGAAGCAAAGTAAAAATGAAAAGTAGAGAAAGATTCACTCAAGGTAGCTACATTAGCATAGAGGTACAAAGATGTCTAGTGGCCACACCAGTCCACATTTGAGGTCCTGGTACAAGGTTTAAGTTTAAAGTGTCTTAGTGTTAAATTGCTGTGAAAAGACACCATGACCATGGTATCTCTTATAAAAGAAAACATTTCATTGGGGCTGGCTTACAGTTTCAGAGGTTCAGTCCGTTGTTAGCATGGCAGAGAGCATAGTGGTATGCAGGCAGACATGAGGCTGGAGAGTAGCTGAGAGTTCTACATTCTGCTCTGCAGGCAGCGGGAAGAAAGAGATACTGAGCTTAGCATGGGCTTTTGAAACCTCAAAGCCTATTTCCCTCAGTGACATATTTCCTCCACCAAGGCCACATGCACTCCACCAAGGCCACACCTCCTAATCCCTCCCAAGTAGTGCCACTCCTTTACGACTAAGCATTCAAAGATAGGAGCTCGTGGAGGCCATTCTTATTCAACCAACCACAAACAGAAAGCAAGAGGCACACAAGAGAAATAAAGCTATGCTGCTTGAAGTAAGCCAGCATGTATATCAGCCACATGGTCGACAAGCAGCCATATAGCAGAGAGGGAAACATCAGAGAAAAAACCCAGAGCATCAGAAGAAAAGGAAGTTATGTCTTTTTGGGTCAGGACTCAGATGGACAGACCGAGAATGGCAGCTAGAGGGATTGTGCTAGGGCATGGGAATTCTGGGAAGGAAAAATACATGACTTCATCAGAGGATTAATTACTCCTCCTACCTCTTTAGCATGGATCACCTGAAGGGTGGCTCCTTGGCCCAGTGACTGACAGATACAACTGGATGTGCTCTTAAGGGTGGAGGAGATAACAAGTGTCTCCACCCAGAGGCAGAGACTTTTTATCTTACTGGAACACAACTAAAATGCATCTTACCTGGAGCCTCAGATTGGGAGCTTTACGGAAACTGGGTCTTTACATGTATAATAAGTGGAGATGGAATTGTACCAGCATTGTTAAAGACTCATTCAGGGAAAATCACTTCCTTTTAACCAAGAGAATGGAACCTCTGGCCTGGGTGGAGACCCAACTCTCACACACACACACACACATTGGGATTTCATACAGCACAGGCTAGTCTTAAACTAACTATGTAGCTTAGGATGACCCTGAGTTTCTGAGCTTTCTGCCTCCATCTCTTAAGCACTAGGATCACGGACATATGCCATCATGTCTAGGTTTGTGTTCTGATGGAGCAGGACCCAGGGCTTTGTGTGTAATAGAAAGTATTCTGTCAATGGAGCCACATCTTCACTCCCAGAGGTATATCTTTATAAGAAAAGACACAGGGACAAAGATACAGAGATGAAGGAACTTAGCATACAGTACCCCAATACTCTAAGGACTCTATTTAGTTAAACATAAGGACTCTATTTAGTTAAACGCCCTTGGAAAGAATGGCAGGTATCTGAAAGAGGACCCAGAGTTCCCAGTCTATCTTTTGAAGACAAGAAATAAAAGCTGTCTCCTGTGCATGGGCAATGTTCATCCCATATCAGGAGAAAAGTAACAGTCTTATATCAAGGATAAAAAACCAAGGCTGAGAGAATTCTGGACAAACAAACCTTATTCAACTAACCGTATCTGTCTCCTTGAGTTCTCATTCAATTAACTCTTTTTTTCCCTGTTTTATTTATTCCTCTCTCAGACAATGCATCTTGACCAGTTTCCCCTCTCTCCACTCCTCCTAGCCCTTCCCACCTCCCCTCTCCCCCAGATCCACTTCTCCTCTCTTTTCCTTCAGAAAAGAGTAGGCTTCCCAGGAACATTACCTGAACAAGATGTATTGAGTTACAATAAGACTAGGACTGGGGGAGACAACCCAGTAGGAGGAAAAGGGTCCCAAGAACAGGCTAAAGAGTCAGAGACAACCCTCCTCCCACTGTTAGGAGTTCCACGAAACACCAAGCAAACAACCAAAACATATTTGCCGAGGACCTAGCACAGACTTCCTAGCTCAAGTCCCTTTGCCTAGGTTAGGTCTCTAAGAAACCCAGGACAAATGGCTGAGATATCTATTGACACATCAAAGCAGATGCTGTGGCTCCTCTCAGCGCTTCTCACCCCACCCCCTCCTCCTAAACCTTTCCTGACTGGGCTTCGCCTCTCTCCCTCCAGTTTCTCTGTTTTCTATATAACTCAGACATTTTGGCTATAGTCTCTCTTGATCTCTTAGGTCTCTTGGCTTCTTGGTCTGCAGCTCCTTCCTTGGTTAGCTTTTCTTTCTCTCTTGTTCACACCCTTTCTCCTCTTATGGCCTTGTTCAGTCTGGACTCTTCCTAGTGCCTCTGGCTATGCCATCCCTCATATCTACAGTAAAAGCCTTCTCCTCAACCATACCTAGGAGCAGTCATGCCCTCATTTTCATTCAGTCTAATCACATTTAGGCCATTTTCTATCCATTCTTGGCCCCAGTCAGTACATGACCGCTTACGTATAATTGCTTCTATGGGTCTTTAGTCCTGTTGTGGTTTGAATGCGTCCCCCAGATTCATGTGTTGGAATCTGGATGCCCAGTGCAGCCCCAGTGTTACGAGGTGGGGTCTAGTGGGTCATGCCTGGGTCCTGAGGACTGCACTCTCAGGAACTGGTTAATGCTAAAGTAGAAGAGATTTGGGGGAGGGGCTTCTTCTGCTACTTCTGTTATGAAAGAGCCTCGCATTTCAGGGCACCATCTTGGATGCGGGCCCTCAGCAGACTACAAACCAATCAGCACTGTGATCTTGGACTTCCTAGCCTCTAGAAGTATAAAAAATAAATTGTGATGCTCTAACAATTACCCAGTGTATGCTATATAATTGTTATCAGCAAACAAAATTGACCCAATTTCCTTCTAAGGACTCTTGTTTTATTCATTTTTTTTTTTGAGACATGGTCTCTCAGTGTATCTCTGGCTGTCCTGGAACTCATGCTGTAGACCAGGCTAGCCTTGAACTTAGAGATCTACCTTCCTGTCTTCCAAGTGTTGGGATTCAAATCTTACACCAACACCACCTGGCTTATGTAGGTTGTTTTCTTGTCGATCTACTCATGTTAGAGTTTAAATCTCCGGCTCAACTGAGAACCCTGTGGTGGTTACTTTCCTGTTGCTGTGATAAACTGTCCTGAACAAAAGCAACTGGAGGAAGGAGGCACTTCTTTGGCTCACAGTTTGGCAGGAAAGGGAAGGCAGCAGAAGGATGAAGGCCCAGGTCAGGCAGCGTCTGTGGTGAGGGAGGGGAGGGTGATGACGGTCAGCTCTCTCCGTTGTGTGCAGTCTAGCACACAAACCTGGGAAAGATGGGGCAGACTTTCAGGTTGATTCTCTCCACCTCAGTAAACCCAGTCAAGACGATCAATCCCTCACAGGCATACCCAGAGACTGAGCAATACCTCACAGGTATGCCTGGAAGCTTGTCTCCTGGATAAATCCAGATTCTGTCATGTTGGCTATTAACATTAGCTATCACAAAGGTAGAGGTAAAATGTTGTCTCTTCTTTGGTAACAGCCAAGGAATATTGCAGATGGTCAGGATGTTCCCAAACCCAGCAAAGACTCCCTGCTAGGTATCTTCAGAGGATGTGGCCCTTACAATGTCTTGGTTTTGAACCCTCAGGCTCCAATGCTGTGAGAATAAATCTCTATCGTTGAAGCTACCAGTTTTTGGTCATTACAACAGTGGTTCAAAGGGAGCCAACACTTTAAGGCAATGTTCTAGAACCTTCTGATAACTCTCAGGGGGCTCGGGCCCTTGGGATGTGACCCCCGGAAGCAGCTCTTAGCCTTTCTTTTTCTGTTCTGATGTGAGACTGGGAAGCCGAAGAGGTTGGAGCTGTGGTTTTGCCCTGACCTCCTTGGGAAGATAAGGCCCTTGGTAAGTAGTGTTTCTTTATAGCAGGCCTCAGTTAGGAGCACAGAATGTACTGGGCTTTGAAAATGGTTACTTTTCCCTGGGCTTATTGTGAAAGAAAGGGTTACTTTTCCCCTCCCCTTGCCTGAAGCCAGTGGATTTTCACTCCTGTCTTGAGAACCAGTCTGATCTGGCTTCTGGAGTAAATGCCTAGAAGTGTAGGGCCCTAAGCTTGGATCCCAGCCTGTCTTAGCTCTTAAACTAGCCCATACTCAGCCTCCAGTGACAGCCCACTTTCCAGGTGAGAGCTACTCCAGTTCTTGTTGGCTCCAGAGTGGCTTCTCCTTTTGGTAAGTCATGAGTATTTGTGTTCCCGTCTCCCATCCTCAGATTTTCTCCTTTAGTTCTCTGAGGGAATCCTGGGGAAATGTTTGGGTTTGCAATTGGCTTTATTTCTTTTCTTTCTTCTGAAGACAGAAGAAACCAATGGCTTCCTGGCTTGTTCCTGTTTGTTTGTTTGTTTGTTTGTTTTTGGTTTTTGTCAGTTAGAATTCTATATGGTTTCTTAAGGAGACTGTCTCCCTGCTATATAGTTTGGGTTTTCAAAGACATTTTTTTTTTTTTGCTTCTGTCTGATACAAGTCATATAGATACAGACATGGAGAAGAAAAGTAAGTAACACTAGAAAATTTCAAAGGGCCAGAATTTTATACAGTCTGTAGAGCAGTGATTGTCTGGTCTGTAATTTTGACTTTCCTCCTACAATTTTTATTTTCTTTTTCCTCTTGTTGTTTTTGTTGTTGTTTTGTAATAAGAGTCTCAATGCTAGCCTCAAGCTCATGATCCTCCTGCCTCATCCTCCCCTGGAAATTTCTCCCCCCCCCCCCCCGCCCCCACCTCGGAAAATTCTTGAATTCCCAGCATCCTGTTCTGCATCGGACCATCCTGACTGATGACTCCCCTCCTTATCCTGACTTTGTAAACAGTCTGCTGTTCAGAGCTCAGACCATGACCTTGGTGGTTGCCTAGAGTCAATGGAGACCCAGTTCAAGAGTAGAGCTGAGGAAAAACGAACCATCTGTGAGTTGGATCCATTCCCCTCCATTTGCTGTCCCGTTGGTATGGCTCAGCTGAGCTTGCTAGCCCATGAGCTCGGTTACCCCGTGATCTTGGCTCCTGTGATAACCCCCAGAAGAGCCACCTCCTGGACTTCAGTTCACATCTAAGAATTTTCCCAGCCCTCCTTTGCTCTTTGAATGAGCATCTTGTTGACCTTCGTCATGAGACCAGTAGGGGAGCACGGAGAGGTGAAACGGATCGCAGCCTCCAATCACTGCCTTGTTACACACTCTCTGGGTTTTTTAAGTTGTGTGTTGCTAAAACTCAGGGGGAAGGACAAAGGGTTCATTAGCTGTCGATCAAGATCGCTGTGGTCACTATCCGTGTGAATGAAAAGGGTACTTCAGTGGTTTGGGGTCAGGCTGGTCAGGGGCATGGCCTCTCAGGTCAGGAGGATCTGAGTGACCTGGGCAAGCTGCCTTTCTGTGTGTTTCAGTCTTCTCACCCCTCGGTTGACAGTGACAGTTTCTACCTCACGGTAGTTGGTGGTAACTGAGTGAGCTGATGGACATGGAGCTCTTTAACCCAGCGCTGGGAGCAACGTTCAGTAGACAGAGTGGGAGACAAAGCCTTGGAAGAGTCTGAGGCCAGCTTAATCTACACAGTCAGACCCTGTCTAAAAATGAAAAATCACCAGTGTCATGTTCATGGCAAATTCCTGGGCCATGCTGAGTGATAGTGTTGTGGCTATTATATTTGTAATTATTATATTATATACATGCATGCACACATGTGCAATTGGTAAAAAAAAAAAAAAAGAAATAAACAGTCATTTGTTTCTCATCTTTTCTATGGTAGTGAATGCCTTTAGTCCCAGAGGCAGGTAGAGCTCTGTGAGTTCAAGGTCAGCCTGGTCTACATAGCCAGTTCCAGGACAGTCAGGGCTACCTAATAGAGAGATCCTGTCTTGAAAAACCAAACAAAAACCAACCAAACAAACAAAAATAAAAACTTTAAAAAACAAAACCAAACAGAACAAAGTTGGGAGATGACTCAGAGGCTAAGTGTACTTGCTGTCCCCAGAGTCCACATGGTGACAGAAGGGAACTGATTCCCCAGGTTATTCACTGACCTCTGTACCCAACCCATGGCGTATGTACCATCTTCCTCTCTCTGTGGTGCACACATACACACATACACGCACACTCATGTGCATACACTCGTACACACACACATACACACCCCAAATGAGAAGTAATTTTAAAAGAGTAAAAATATTAGAAGTGAAACCTTGCTTTCAGATGAATTCTAGGAAAAGAGCTAACCTTGGCTTTGCCCTTTGGCTTTCTTTTGGAGAATCAGGAAACCTCTGGTTTAAAGATGCCACCGTAATCTTTTCTGCCTATAGGAAATTCCTTCATGGACATCTAACCTACCACAGCAGACGGGTAATGGTCTCTGTACTTGAACTGCACTTGGCTTTGCTTGATATTGGAAGGACAGGCCATTGAGCCCGTGATTAATAGATTCCCAAATATTGACACTGACTGAAGAGAACGTGTATCAAGAAAGAGCCCGGGGTTTAGGTTGTGGAAATTTCACATATATAGGGAACCAGGAGTTTGTGTGAAAGTCTTTTTTTTTTTTTTTTTGTAAGAACATCTGATTAACTGTCACACCTACTCATAATGAGGCTGTAGAGTGGTTGTCACATTAAGGAACCACAGAAAACAGGAAGTTAAGACCTATCTACTGGGCCGTCTCTGAAAATAACACAAAATCACTACGAATTATAGAGCTGTTTATATTATTTTCAATAATCCCAGTGGTGTGCTGGAAATTAACCATTGCCACTCAAAGTACACAGAGATGGTCATTTTATGGAAAGGAGAAATGAGGTAAGTTATCAGCACTTAATAACAGAAGAAATGGCTGTCACATAATAAAGGGATACAGATGGTAGGAGAAATGTAAAGATGAATCCGTCTCTAATGGCAGCTGCAACAAGAGGCCTCTGACCAGGCATAGTGAGTGGCACACTGCACTTAGCAAGCTGAAACAAGAGGAATCACAAGTTCAAGGCTAGACTGACTACATAAGTGAGTTCCAGGACAGCTTGGGATATATAACAAGACTCCATCTTAAAAAATAAAACAAACAAAAAGAGACCAAAAGAAACAAAAGCCAAATGTTTCTTCTCACTTGCCAGTTCAAATCGTTTGATGGAGATTTCATAGAGGATCAGAAGGTTTCCCCGGGCATTCCAGATTCAGGAAAAAAGAATGTAGGAACTGAATAACAGCTCTTGTATTGTTTGTCTGTCTGTCTGTCTGTTTGTTTGTAAGAATGGTGTGCTACATATACAATATTTTCCAACTCTGAAGTTCCAACACAAAGTATTTGGGAAACTTCAAAAACACTAAAGCTTTAAAAAAAAAGCTGTCAAAGTATATCCATTTGTTGGGGGTTCCTCAGAGTAACAGAACTAATAGAATGAATATAAATGTGCATATATGTGTGTATTATATATATAATTATTATATATTATATATAATTCATATTATATATTATAAATTATATATTATAAATTATATATTATAAATTATATATTATATATTTATCATATATCATATATCATATATCATATATCATATATCATATATATCAATCATATATTATATACACATATATGTGAATGGATTAATATGAATATTTAAATATTAATAAATTAAATATAAACAAATATGAATATGAAATATATGTGAACATAAATGTACATATAAAGAGTTTATTAAGTCAGCTAATAATGAAATAGTAACAACAACTGCCCCACATCTGAGAGGCTGACAACCCTGGAATTGCCAGGCTGAGTACCTCAGCAGTCCTAATTTGGCATCAAAAACATGGAGGGTTCCTGGAGAGTTGCTGGTCTTCGGTCCAGGACAAAGGCTTAGCTGGTCCTGATTCAGGAGAAGGTATGTTGGCAAGAGGAAAGGCCAAAACACAGAGGCAAATGATTTACCTTCTACCTTGCCCTTTTGAAATTCGAGCAGCTACCAGAGCATGCCCCACTTTGGGGGGTGGGTCTTCCACATCAACTGAAGTAACCAGGATTGTTCTTCAGGTAATTCTTCCCTGTGGCAAGCTGGCATTGATACCCAGCAGCAGATCTTTAGTAAGAGCCTCCACAGCCTAGACAGCGCTCTGTGTGCCTGTTATATATTGACTCACTGACTCCTCGGGGCAGCTCCACGATGCAAAAGCTGTTACTGTCCTCTCCATGTTCTAAAACGGGAAGGGAAGTTACTTTCTGCAGGTGTATGCTTGCCTTCAGCACTTGGTTGGTTCTGGCTATTGTATTTTGTCTGTTGCTCTCAGACCTCTTTTCTTGTTTTTTTGTTTTGTTTTGTTTTGGTCCTGGGCACCTGTTGCCAGCTGCATGAAGTGGGTATTTACAGCCTTCTGAAAAAGTCTGCTTCTCAGAAAGAACCCCAGAGCCAGCAAGGGCCAGGGCTGGTGACAGCTAAAACTCCAGGGTCTAGGAATTTTTGACCTAGGAACTAACAGGCTAGGAGATGTGTCAGGACACAGAAACTTCTTTGAGGCTTTTGTCAATATTATGGAAAAGAGGGAACTAGGCCTGTGCTCTAAAAGCTAAACACAACACAACAGGAAGCAGCAGATCCTGAGGGTGTCATCCTTCAGATGATAAAGTGACTCCAGAGTGGGAACAAAGGTTTGGATGCCATTTGTCATAGTCAGGGTTACTATTGCTGTGACGAAACACCATGAACGAAGGTTAAGTTGGAGAGGAAAGGGTTTACTTCACTCACAGTTCCACATAACAATTTACCGTCAAAAGCAGGGAGAGCAGGAACTCATGCAGGGTAGGAACCTAGTTGCGGGCAGCGGCTGATGCAGAGCCTGTGGAGGGGTGCTGCTTACTGGCTTGCTCACATGGCTTGCTTGCTTAGCCTTTCTTATAGAACCCAGGACACCAAGGTGGCACCATCCACAATTGGGCTGCCCCCTCCCCATCAATCACAAATTAGGAAGATGCCTTATAGGGTTGCCTACAGCCCCATGTTATGGAGACGCTTTCCTCAACTGAGGCTCCCTCCTCTCAGATGACTCTTGTGTCAAGTAGACATAAAACCAGCCAGTACATCCTTGCAGAAGTCTGTGAAAGGCTGTCCTGGGCAGTGCACTCTCCATGTAGGTTACAGTCTGGTAGGGGTAAGACTATGGGACCTGGTCCAAAGATGCTTGCAGGTTGCCTGATGCCAGGATGGACTTTCTGACTTGCCTGAAACACTGTTCAGGAGGGTTCCTGGGGCACTTCAGGCCTGGGGCTGCAGAGCAGAGTCTGTGAAACTCTTGAGTCACGAACTTGCTTCTCAGTCGTCCGGTTATGATTTGGCTTTCTGGGCGCCTTGGCTTGTGTGAGACAAAGCCCTGTTGATCAGAAGCCAGTGGGTTGGCAGCTTTGGAAGTCGAGGTTCTCAGAATGAGCTCAGCTGACATGACTTGCTCGTCCAGGCTGGTGTATCATGCCTCTGAGCGCTCAAGTCTGATGACTCTCCTTGGGATTCCCCTGGGGCAGGAAGTTTCAGAAGCCCCGGGGAACAACCAGTCTCTCTTGCTGCTTTTTTTTTTTTTCAAACTCAAGCTCAAGGCTTTTAATTAAGCCCCTGATGGGCATTGCTTACAGCTACCCTTGCCTCTTAATGCTTTTATTACAGTCCGCTAAAGCCCTAGGTTCTCTTCTGATAGTGAATGGTGAGGTGCCTGGCTTGCCTTCTGACTCTAACAAATCACTACATTTTCAATCCAAAGGTTGGACAAGCTGGGACCAGGGCCACAACTCAGGGCCATCCACTGCTCGGTCGGGCTGGCGTCATGGAGGCCATGGGCCATTTTGGCAGTGGAGATGCCTGCCAGATAAACCAAAGCACATGCTTCTGCCGTGTGAATTCTCTGTCTCTCTGTGGCTCCCAGACTTCAGACATGCCTATGACATTTGTAGCTGCCAGTGGACTGTAGATTTGATGGGACTCTGAGAAGACATGGAGAGATAGAAGAGCCACTGGAAAAGCAGAGGGCTTCATTCAAAGGGGACCATGGAGAGTCACGCAGAAAGCTTAGGATGGCTGTAACCATCTCTGGGTCATGCAACAATTTTCTGTGGATCATTAAAAACATGCGCACACACATGTGCCTGCACGTGGAAGCCAGAAATTGTTGGTTGTCTTTCTCAATTGCTCAATACTTTTTTCCTTTTTTGTTTGTTTGTTTGTTTGGCTTGTTAGTTTATTTGGGTTGTTTTGTTTTTTGAGACTAAACTCTCACTAAGCCCAGAGCTCACTAATTAATTCAGCTCAGTGTGCTGGCCAGCCAACTCCAGGAATCCTCCTGTCTCTAACTTCCTTAGTACTGGGAATATAGACCCTGCTTAGGCATACTTTTGTTTTACAAGGGTCCTAGGGACCTGAACTCACATCCTCATCTTTGCACAAAGACTTTACAGGCTAAGCCACCTCTCCTCTCTCTAGGCTTCACCTTTAAGGATCTGTGTGTTATGATTGAAGGCTTAGAAAAGATATGATTACCAAGTATGCAGTTCTGGGCACCATAGCTGGTCCCAATACAGAATTTTCTTTCCCTGTGGGCCATGGCTTTCTGTCTTCATCCCTGGGTCTCAATGGGGTGTTCCTTTGCCTGAGGTCTGAGAATCCTGTCTATCCTCTAACAGAGTCTTCTGTGGGCCTCATGAAAGGGAGGGGAGTTATCTTATTCTCAGGTCTCAGGAGTCCAGTCAAGTCTTAAGTTCTAACTGGTACTGAGCAAGCATGCTCCTCTTGTATCAAGGCACAGGCTGATTCGGAGGCTCTCAGTACAGGTTATCAAACTGCCTTCTAGAAACCACAGAGAGCTTAAGGCTGGCAGGCACCCACTTGATAAATCTCTGCCAACTTGATATGGAAAAGAAATCTTTCGTTTTCACTTCGATGGTTACGTGTGAGATGTGTTTAAAAATACACATATTACTTACGATGAATGGGGTTAGTAATCATGAAAATGATTTCAAATGCCACCCCATTTCTGTTTAGCAGTGAGAGAACAATTCAGTTCAAAAGAAGAAAGGAATGTTTTGTTATCTCCGTGGCTTTTGTTATGAGAGCTGAAAGACCAAAGGCGGGGGTTGGGGTGGGGGGAAGAAAAACAAGGGGTTGGGAAGAGGGGCATGAGGTGGGAGAAAAACACAAACAAGGACCAGAGAGCACAGTGCCGAGTCGTTGTGCATTTTGTCTGAGATTCCTGATGTCGCATGTCATATGGCCTTCAGAAAACCCCACTCATACGTATCCAGGTGAACCCTCCTTCACACATTTCATCACAGGACCTCCCCAAGCCAGTGGTTCTCAAACTGTGTGATCTCCAGACCTCTTAAGCTATGGGAAGGTTCAAAGATGCCTAACACCTTTCCTTCTGCAGAGTCTAGCTATCAGTGTTTCTATTTTAGAAGTAAAACCAGAAGACTTTGAATATTTCCATAAATGATAGTTTTTAATTTAAAAAAAGATTCATTTATTTTCTGTGTACGAATGTTTTTTGCTTGCATGTATGTACGTGGACCACCTGTGCGTCTGGCGCCCAAGGAAGTCAGAAAAGGGATTCAGATCTCCCAGTACCAGAGTTGTAGATGTTCTCGAGCCATCATGGGGTGCTGGGAACTGAACTTGGGTTCTCTGAAAGAACAACAAGTGCTCTAAGTCACTCAGTCATTTCTCCAGCCTCCAGACGATAGTGTTTTAGTGAAAAAATAATTACAAATTCCAAAGCAAAAAAAAATTAGACATACATTTTATCTGTTGTGATGGTACACGTCATGTGCCCCTTGGAAAAAACCCACTCATAAGAGGAAGAGAGTGGAAAAGGCCAATGTTGTCTTAGTACTGTTATAAACATGATTTTAACCCTGTGGATCTCCTAAAAGTCTTCCAGGAATGCCTCACGGGTACCTGGGTCACACTTTGAGAAACAATGATAGAGGCAGAGGGAACTGGGGAAGATTCTTTTCCTTCCTCCAAAGAAGGATCTCTTGTGGTATGTAAGGACTCAGATAACTCAGTGTCCATTAACACAAGGGTTCCCTTTCAAGGAATACATTCAAAACAATGATCCCAGAGGAAAGCAGAATGATTCATAACTGGTTAATGGTTAAAACGGACCTGTATACCTGGCAGAATGAATATGTATATAGCCTTAAGTGAAAACAGGCAGGTAAAGTTGTCTCTTCATGTGCCTGTCAACGTCTCTTTGCATACTTACAGACTAACCCAGAGGCTTCAGAAAGTGAGTTCTATTTGATATATGGGGATCTAAAATTATGAGGAATTGTTTCCTTGTCTTTGTGACTTATTGTCAATGCTCCCCCGCTCCTTCCTTGGTGTTTTGAAACAGTTAAATGCAGCCTCAGGCTGGCTTTGAAACTACTGATCCCCCTGCCTGTATTTCTCAAGCACTTGATTTCCTGACTTGTATCATTGCACCTGGACAATCAATTTTAAGAAATTATTTTGCAATAATTAAAAGCAATATTAAAGGCCCTCTGATCTGTCTTGCTTCTCTTAGGCAGTGTGGTTACGGAGCAGAAGAGAGTTACCTAGAGGCCTGGGTGTGTGGGCAGGGGGAGGGCAATGTAAAAAGGGTTAGTCAGATTAGTTAGGCAGGTTAATGTCCGGATCATTTGGTGGTGCCTTGTGTTCCCTGGTGATAGGTCCAACATTTGATGACGGGCAGATATCAAGGCTTGCAGAGAGATGACAGAAGACCCTGGTGGGGATCAGAAGCCAGTAAGAGCACCCAGAGAGCCCTTGAAGATACCACTGCCAGTGGTCACACCTACACTGCTAAGGTGGTTGCTAAGCACAGGAAAGAGCAACTGACACAGAGGATGCCTGGGCTGTGGACGCCACGCTGCCTGTGCCTGTTGAGTGAAATGCAGAGAATTCTTGCCTAGGCCAGCTCAGAACTAGGTTCTCATTGCTGCAAGCTTGGCTTGTAGCTTGTTCATACTTCTTTAGAAAGGGCTTGGGAATGATAAGCTAAAGCTGACCACAGCAGTACTCTGTACATGAGACTTAGCTTTATTGGGCAAGGGGCAGGGCATATGAAACCGGTTTTATTGCCTCTACCAGCTAAAAAGACAATCAAACCCCTTATCACCCTCGCAATTTGGATGCAACCTTCTAGACTGCCAGTGCATTCTTTAGTTACATTCTTGCCCTCTGCTTGGGAGCTCCCAGTTGACTGGCTGCAGTTCAAGAGCAGCTGACAGGGCCGGAAGTTTGCTATCTCAGTGCATCTAGTGATGTTCTCTGCCTTTGTCTGGTCTCCGCCAAGGTTATCTGTTGTCACTGATATCAGTAATTACACCCTGTGCAACCTCCATTTCCCAGTCACATACCTAAAACAACAGAGATCTACCGCAATAAAAATAGACCCACACCACAAAATAACCGTGGTTCAGGCCAAGAGGAAGTGGCTGGAAAACTGAGGTCTTGGCCAGGTAGATAGGTGCTCTACTTGGCTGCAGTTGAAGAGGTAGTAATGACAGCTGACAGTCTCTGGAGATGGGTGTGTGAGGACAAAGGGGAAACCTGGATCAGGTAGACTCAGGTTAAGCTCAAACCTGGGAACATTCTCACCTACTTCAGGAGTTCCATAACAGGATATTGCTAAGATTTTTTTTCTTTCACTTTGGAGGAATGTCTCAAAGAACCCCAGTTGAGTCCCAGAGAATCACAGTGTCTACAGTGGTAGCTCTCTGTCTTGTAGCCCCCAAGGGCCCTAGAGTTTGGCAGACCAGTGTTTCTGGCTGCCCTTTCCTCCCAGCTTGGGTGCTCTATGTGGGGGCTGCAATGGGAACCTGCCAGCATTGTGGATCACCCCACACCTCATCCACTTGGGTCAGCCTCCTTGACCATCAACTTTTGGGAGCCTTGTTTCATCAGTCTCTACCACACACCCACTCACTCACCCCTCACACCCCAGGCTCACATGCGGCCCATCTTCTCCACCTTGAGCCATTTGTGCGTGTTTACAGTGCACCACAGAGGTGTTGTGTGGTCACGAGATGATCAAATCAAGCTAATTAACACTCCTCACAGCTCACACGCTTAGTTTTTCCTCACCGAAGACTTTTGAGAGCTGCTCTGAACAATTGTCAGATCCATAGACTTACTGTTAACGGCTTTCACCGTTCAGTTCAATCGATCTCTAGAACTTTCTGTTCTGATGTGAACCTTTTTCCATTTTGAACATCACAGCCCCAGCCCTTCACCCTCTTCCCACATTCCTTTTCTTTTCATTGCATTGTTTTTTTTTTTCTTCAAAGAAATGAAGTCATTTATCTCTGGCTCTTGTTTTTTATTTGTTCTTGTTACTTTTTTTCCACTTGAGACAAGGGCTTGCAATGTAGCCCAGGCTGACCCAAAAATCTTCATTCCTTCCTGCCTCAGTCTACCAAGTACCAAGGTCATAGGCTTGTGCTGCCTGCCTCTCTGGGGAGCCCATTCTTTGTGCACAGGAAATAGCCAAGATCTCTCCTGGCGCTTGCCTCTAAATCCTCTCCCGTGCAGCACCTGCCTAAACCCCCTCCGTTGTCTTTGCCTCAAACATCGGTGGCACTGCTTGTGCCACCTTGTTCACTCCTCTGTCTGTGAACTAGGCACACCCTCACCCCCATACACACTTGAGTTCAATCCCCTAGCCTCTGCCCGCATTAGCGTACTGCATGTCCTGTCCTCCTGTTATCTTAAAGGGACATCAACAAGGTCTGAGCCCCAGAGTCAGGCAGGAAAGAAACCCAGGCAGGCAGCTTGTTCCTGTCACAGGGAGGCTATAGACACTCAGGTTCTTCACTGTGCATCACAGGGAGTTGATGCAAGGCCCAGTGCAGCCTCTGTCCTGTCCCCTGTGTGCATCAAGAAAGACGTTTGGTCGTCCTGAGGGAAGGTGTGAGCCCCTTCTCTGGGATCTTTGGCACAGTGGCTTGGACCCAGAGAGCTGTGATGAAGACATTTACTCTATCTGTGACAAAGCCTTCAGAAACCCTCAGATTTTATAATTCCCAGCTGAAGCCTTCACGACAGGAGAGTGAGCGAGCCTCGGCTCTACATACACACACACACCTTGCTTTCACCCTGACAATCTTCTCCAGTGACAAGTCACAGTCACCTCTGCTGAGAGTGTCCCTTGCACTAACCCTTGATGGTTACTGGAATCAAAGTCTCTCCGGGTTCCCTCTGCAGGCTCTCTCCCTTTCTGGAGTTTTCTAGGTGCCCGTAGGCTGGTGCATATGTCAGCTCACAGACTCCACTCGAAGGACAGAGATGCTTTGTGGAATCCATGTCATTGAAGTTCCCCCAAAAAACTGCATCAGGTCACATGTGGGCAGATGAGGATTTGTCCTGCCTCACACCGCAGCCTTGCCTGTCCCATATGCGGCCCTGAGTGATTTAACATCGTCTTTTCTAGCTTCTTCCTCAGATTCATTAGGCTTGGATGCTGATGTGACCAATGGTAACAGAAGGTGTCTTCACTGAGCGTGCTCACCCATGTCACCGTTCTCAGGCCAAGGAGGACAGAAACAGTGGGCACTGGGAAATCCCCGTTCCTGTCTTATCCTTCCTGGGACAGACACTTGTAGGAACTTCTTGAGCCCAGACATCTCCCAAACACTCAACATGTGGATGGATTGTGGGAGAGGTGAGGTGGTTTCCCTCAACCCACTGCAGAAGACAGCAATCAACCGAGCTCCCAGTGGGAGTCTAAAAAGTGATCCATCCATAAAGTGTCGTAGGTCAAGACAGGGCCTGGTATTGTCGGACTCAGGTTGTACAGGGGCCTGGTTCTGGCTCTGAACTGAGCATTGACCATGCCAGACTTTAGTAGGAACTTTAGTGTTCCCATCTCTATAATGGGTACAGCTGTGCTACAGAAAGTTTTTTTTTACTCTTATCATCTCTCCTCTCTGTTCCTCTCCTTCTTCTCCTCCCCCTCTCTCTGTCTTTTCCCTTTCCTCTGTCTCTCTCCCTCTCCCTCTCTCTCTCCTCTCTCTTTTCCTTTCCTTGTTTCCTTCCCCAGAATTTGCTCTCCTTTCCCCACCACTTCCCTCTTTCTCCTCTTCAATGCATAACCCCTTCCTCACATAGCCTTAAGGGAACAGAACCAGGCACCCTGTCTGGAGCTCTGCCCTTCCTTCCTAGCACTCTGAGCTGCAGTCTTCCTTTGGCCTTCCCTTCCTTTGGACTTTTCTGATTCATCTGCCTACCTCCTTCCTCCCGCCATCTCCCTCTCTGGGAATTTGGGTATCTCCCACCAGCGGACACTTGGGTTTCTAGATGCTGTGGGAGCGATGTGCCTGCTGGGCACTGGGGTTGGCAGATGATGGGTTGCTGCCATGTAGATGCCCAGGAACACTAGGCAGCCCCTTCCCCATGGTGAGTCTTTTACATCTGGGGGGGGTCTAGCCTAGTCACTAGGCAAGTGATAGTTTGAGTCTTATCCACAGACTGAAAAAAGTTGGGTAAGTTCTTTGAGGAGCTATTCTTAGGTTCCCAGAAAATCTATTAGGGTCCTCTTTTTTTCAGCCCTCCCACCCCGTCTACCTAGAAGGGACAGTAACCCGGGTATCTATGTATTCCCTATTCCCCAAAACTAGTTTCCTGAGGCCTCCCTTTTCAGATCATAGGCTTCCTGGGCAATACCCTGATACAGGGTATTGGGGTAAAGGCTGGGGATTTACCACCCCAACAATGCCAGATTTCCCCTAGGCTATAGGCCCAAAGCTATCTTTCTATGGCCAACTCAATATGCTCTAAGCTCATTTCCATATTTATCAAGCAAGAAAGATGACAGCCATTGGAGTGTGTCTCCACAGTGTAGAGACACAGATCAGATTAATCGAGTCCTTGACATTTTGTATGAAGGTGAAGGTGAGCTGTGAAGTGAAGGCGGGGACCTCCTGATTCTTGGGTCAGGGGACAGGGAGGCCTTCTGGAGAGAGACATTCAACCTGAGACCTGCAGAACAGGGAGGGGACAGATGCATGACTCAGAGTGGGCGGGGCCTGCAACCACATCTGTCCTTAAGCTTTCCCTGATCACAGTCCAGTTCCTCTTAGTAAGACACTTACCCACAGGGGAAAGCCGTGAGGTGGAAGGGTCTTGGTGCCCCCAGAGAAAGAAAGTGCAGGAAGTGATGGGTACATAGCACACAGTGGCAGAGGGCCCTAGAAACAGCAGGGGACACAGGAGAGCACAGGGTGGGTGTCTAGGGCCTGGGGAGTGGACAAGACCCTCTGATGACAGACCTGTGTTCAGCCTGGCAAGAAGATTCTTGCTCACTGGGGCTTCCTGGCTCTCAGATGACAACTGTGGCTGGCTGTAGCATCCAGCCAGCTCTGGATGGGGTTTCTACTTCCTTGGAGTGGCTGCAGGCTCCCCTCAGGACAGCTCAGGAGAAAGTTCTAAGCCTTAGGTACTCTGCATGATCCTCACTTCCCTGGAAGCATCATATACAACCTAGGCCTGAAGCCCCACTTCCAGCGCTCCCTAGGCCTCAAGCAGGGGAGGACAGTTGGCCAGAGGACCTATTTCTGCTCTTCTGTCTGCCAGCCACACACCTCAGAAGTGTTACTCTATAAGGGTGAACCTGGGAACCCTGGCTGATCCTTCAGAACTAGCCCTCAGGCACAGGGTGTTGTCACTTCGTGTGTGTGTGTGTGTGTGTGTGTGTGTGTGTGTTACAACTTGACCCCAGACCACTGTGTATCAGAGTTCATATTGGCTTCCTTTTAGCCCCTGTCCACATACACGTCTCAGTCTTGAAAGCCACCTGTCTGAGAGCTAAAAGGTCAGTGCCCTGAAGGCACAGCCGGCTATTTTGGCTCTTCCTCAGAACTCACTGCGCCTATAGCTAATGACCTTTGATCCCACTGATGGCCTGAGTTTGCTGTTGAGTCCTGAAGTGAGTACAGTCCATCAGATAATACCAACCATGAGCTCTGAACTCTCTCTCCCTACCCCTCTCCCCGTCCCTCTCTCTCCCCTCTCTGTGCATGCGAGTGTGCGCTGTGCATGTGTTTGAATATGTACATGTTTGTGTTCATACATGTGTTCATGGTGTGCATGTATGTGGAAGCCGGAGGGTGATACCTGGTCTCTTCCTCAACTGCCTTTACCTTACTTCTTTGAGACAGGGTCCCCACTGAAACTGGACCCTCATCGATTCAGCAGATCTGACTAGACAGGAAGCACCAGGGATCTGTTTGTCTCTGCCTTCCCAATGCTGGGATTATAGATGCAGGCTGCCATCTTTGGCATCTTACATGGGTGCTGGGGATCTGAACTCAGATCCTATGTTAGCATGACAAGCTTTTAACTGACTGAATCATATCCCTAGTCCCAAACTCAGAGTCTTAATGTCAAGCGTGGTGTTCAGAGTGTAAGAGCCTCTTCCTACTGCCAAACAAGACCTCGGTTAGGTAGTTAGACCGTTTTTTTTTCTCTTTATTTCCATCTGGCTGTAGGGCCTTTGTCTAGGCAAAGGCCAAGGAGTAAGCCCCCAGGAGGCTGTGTCTGCTCAAGGCCAATGGCATTCACCTTTCACAATATGACATCACAGTATTTAAGTTTCACAATATGGCATCACAGGATTTAAGCGGGGACCATCTTGGCTCTTTCCAGAGTCTGCAAAGATACTTTGGCTCTGGGTCTCCTGGTTACATAGATGAGTAACAGCCCCTCCTCACCCATTTCTGTCCCCACCTAAGGTATATCATTTGAATAAATGAGCTGTTTTGTTTTGTTTGAGGCAGGGTTTCTCTGTGTAGCCCTGGCTGTCCTAGAACTCACTATGTAGACCAGGCTGGTCTTGAACTCACAGACACTCAACTGCCTCTGCCTCTGAGTGCTGGGATGGAAAGAGTGAGTCACCACTGCCCAGCTTAAATGAGCATGCTTTACTACTCAGCCTGGGAGCAGAGTGATGGTGGCAGGGTGTGTCTTCTCACAGCGAGGACCTCCTCATGGTGTCCCCCATGTCTTCAGTGAGGTCGGCTGAGCTGCCATGTTCTTGTTTGCCATGTTTGGCTCACCTGGCCTCACCTGTGCTCTTCCTTGTGCCCTTTGGAACATACCCTTGTCTGCACCCCTGGTCTCTCTCTTTTCTCTCAGGTAAAGGGACAGGCTTAGACTTCTTTGTCTGGGGGTCTGTATTGGCTGCTTTTCTCATCAATGTGAGAAAACACTTGACTGAATCAATTGAAGAATGGAGGGGTTGGCTTTGGCTCACAGTTTGAGAGTGTGGTGCAAGGTGGCAGGGAAAGGTAGCAGAAGCTGAGGTGGCTGGTTACACTGCATCCATTGGGAAGCAGAGAGGAACACATGCTGGTACTTGGCTCATTTTCCAACTTTTGTTTTGTCTAGAACCCTAGTCTATGAAAAGTATGCCCACAGTTTGGGTATGCCTTCCCACTTCATTTACACAGGGTGGAAACTCCCTCCACAGTCATGCCTGTAGACATCAAAGATACTCTGCCACTCAGTGCCCAGGTCCTACACCCTCACTCATGGCCTGGAACAAAAGTAAGCCCTGGGTTCTCAGAAGCTCCGGTAGATCCAAGGACTGCTGTAAGGATAAAAGAGAAGTTTGTGTCCGGGGTGGGACTGCTCACAGCCACCATGTCTTCCCTGTTGTTCTCCATCATGTGAATGGAGCTCACTGGTGGGACGGCAGGGATAACATTTAGTGTCTGTCTTCTCAAAGGGAACTTAGGCACAGTAGTGTGTGTGTGTGCGTGTGCGTGTGCGTGTGCGTGTGCGTGTGCGTGTGTACCAGTGTGTGCATGTGAAGGCAAGGGGTTATAAATTTGGCTAGCTTGGATATTCAGTGAGCTCCAGAAATCCCTGTCTCATCCTTCACTCTTCATGCTGGGACTGCACACACACACACACATACACACACACACACACACACACACACACACACACACACACTACTGTGTTTGGTTTTTATGTAGGTACTAGGGGTTCAGACTCAGACCCTCATGTACTTCACTGACTGAACAGTCTCCCCAATCCAGGAACAATGTTTAAAGAACTCTGGAAGAAGCCATGGATCTCCTGGACTTTTCTACAAGACCCCAGAGTGATCTGGCTTTTGTGAGTCAGGCTCTTGGGAACAAGTCATGCAACTGAGAGCTTTGTTTCCTTTCGTTCACAAGAGACATCCTTCCAAAGTCTAAAGAGAACAGGAGGGAGTGCCAGGCAATGCCAAACAGCCCACGGGTGGTACCCAGTGTACAGTGGTGGCTGGCTGGGAAGCTCCAGACTCCATGGGCCTCCTCAGAGTTCTGGAGAGAATCACCTGTTTTCTAGACCCTCCAAGTGAGCACCTGGAACCTTCATTCACTGAATCCAGTGGCTTCAGACCCTGCCTCTCCTTCAAGTGAACAGCCATGGGGAAATAACAGCTCTCAGAGCAATACGAGAATAGAGCAAGATCTCACATATCTGAGAAGGGACAGAGACATTAGATTGTCTTGATTTTTTTTTCCTTTGGTAGATGGAGTCTTATGTGTGTCAGGCTGGCCTCAAGCTCACATTGTAGCTCAGGATATCTTTGAACCCTTGGCCTTTTGCTTCTATCTCCTGAGTACTGGAATTGTGAGCGTGAAGCTCTGTGCCTGGGTTGCTGGGGATTGAACCGATGGCTTCACATATTATAGGCAAGCATTGTACCAACGGAGCCTCATTACTGACCCCACATAATCTTAGTACCTTATATTATATAAACAGTGTGTGTGTGTGTGTGTGTTTGTGTGTCTGCCTGAGTGTGTGTATGTGCAGGGCTATCAGAGGTCACAGTGGGTATACATGGTTGTGAGCCACATGTGGGGGCTGGGAACTGAAACCAGGTCTTCTGCAACAGAAGTTAGTGCTCTTAACTTCTGAACCATCTCTCCATCCTTACTTCATAGTCTTAAAAAAAAAAAAAAAAGCAAACTCGTTCCATGGCAGGAAAAAGAGGTTCTTGGTTGACCAGCTTTTGTGTGTGTGTGTGTGTGTGTGTGTGTGTGTGTGTGTGTGATGTTTTACACAGCCCCCAACTATTAGTACAAGAGTGAGTCTAACCAAATGCTAAAGGAAATATTTCTATCATCCTATTGAATCAAATTTCCCCCATTTTCCTTCGTGGTTTTGGTGAAACCCATTTTCATAGCTGACACAATTCAAGAAATGCATATTACTGTTCTTCTTAGAGGAGGTGAGGTCTTTACTGCATGACATTGCTCTGAATACCTGAGATGGGACTTGTTCAATGGCTCACATGCTTACCCAGTACCAAATAAAACACTGCCATCCTAATTTATTATGGGACACACTTTTATATTTCCATTCGTAAGACCCAACTTAAATACGGGATCATTTTATTTAAAGAAGCTGGTTGTATTTTCAAGTGTATTGATATACTGCTTAGAAGACTAAGAAGAAACAAGGATGGCTGGACAAACAATCCTTGGCCTAGGAAATCTGATTCAGTTTAGAGTGAATCAGGTCAGTTTTGTTCACACAGAAGCAGCAGCAACATTCTAAGAATTGATCACTTGCCTCCTAGCATCCGGTCCAGCATCATGAGCAGCATCATGGAAGGCATGACGATGATCGAACGGAACTCCAGAGACTCAGTTCTGATCATAACTTAACAAACACACCTAGGGAGCAGCCTGGCCTTAAGTGCTCTTGAAGATGAAGTTTTGTGGGCTGACATCCACATTTTTGCTGTTCTCTTTGGTCTTTGAGGCAGTCTCGAATCCTGAACCTATGTGTACGGTGCAGTCATCAACATGATGTCCCTCCATTCCCCTCCCAGGGGCAGCATGTCCACTGGCTCACCTTCAAGTTTGTTCCTCAGATTAGATGGTTCTAGCTCCCTCTCACACCTGTCAACCTCCTCATCTGGAATCCCCCTGTACTGGATGGTTTTGTGTGTCAACATGACACAAGTTAGAGTCGTCAGAGAGAAAGGAGCCTTGGTTGAGGAAATGCCTCCATGAGATCCAGCTGTAAGTCACTTCCTCAATTAGTGATCAATGGGGGAGGGTCCAGCCCATGGGTAGCGCCATTCCTAGGTTGGTATCCTGAGTTTTATAAGAAAAGAGGCTGAGCAAACCATGGAAAACAATAATCAATGCATGTTGGTTAGTTATCTTCAGCTAGAAATGGAACCTGAGGCCTTGAGTGTGTCATGCACTCAAAATATCTCTGAGCTAAACACACCTCAGGTCTCTTACTGGTTTTTATCAGAACTGAAAGCTAAAGCTGAGAGATGGCTTTGGCAAAATGGCAGTGAGAAAAACCAAGCCAGAAGCAGCGTCCTGCCATGGCCTCTGCATCAGCTCCTGCCTCCAGGTTTCAGCCCTGCTGGAGTTCTTGTCCTGACTTTTTCCAATCATGGGCTATGATATGGAAATGTAAGCCAATAAACCCTTTACTCCCAGCTTGCTCTTTTGTTCACGGTGTTTCATCACAGCAATAGGAACCCAAACTAAGACACCCCTGTGCCTTGGTGAATTGTAGGTTCTCTTGTGTCTGACCCATGTCCTTCCACTTTGATGGTTCTAACATCTCTGTCAATCTCTTTAATGTTGCTCCACCCTCTCCTTCTTCTTCATCAGCAATGGAACTCAAAGTCTAATGCTTGTTAGCCAAACACTTCACCACTGAGCCACTGTCCCAGCACCTAGAGTTTTGCTACTTAAAAATTTAAGGTTGCTGGGTAGTGGTGGTATATGCCCTTAATTCTAGCTTTCAGGAGGCAGAGGCTAACCTGGTCTACAGAGTGAGTTAGGGGACACCCAGGGCTACATAGAGAAACCCTGTCCCCTCCCCCAAAAGCATTTATTTATTTACTGTGTTCTGTTCACAGAACAGTGCCATGTAGAGGTGAGAGGCTAACCTGTGCAAGTCAGTTTTATCCTTTGACCATGTGGGCTCCAGTGATCTAGCTCAGGCTGGGCAGTAAGCACCTTTATCCACAAAGCCATTTCCCCTGCCCCAGAGTTTGCTTCATGGTCACTTTTCACACACATTTCATGAGCTTTTTTCCAAGCTTTTCTGCATCCCACAGTCTCACTGTACAGGCGGCGTGTCTTCTTTAGGAATTTAAAATCCTTGGAGCTACTCTCTTCTCAGTCCAAACCCGGGCCCCGGGCCCCTTCTCCTCATTTCCCACACAGCCCACCTAGTCTTTGCATCAGAACTTAGAATCTCACAGCTCTCTTGGTCCTGCCATGCCTATGCTGGTTGCTTGGCCCTGGATTCTCCAAATCACTCCTGGAAACCACACTCCTTCCTTCTCCCGCACACGGAGTCCAGGTGACATCTTCCTAAGACTCAGTATGAAGACTGTTTCCTTTGAGTTCTAGATGATGGGCACAGAATAGGGCCTTGATAACTGTATTGATTCATTGTTTTCAGTTTTTTAGTGCTAGAAACAGAACCCGAGGCCTTGTGTGTGCTAAGCACTTAAAATACGACTGAGTTAAACACACCCCAGGCCCACTCTTGGTTTTTATCAGAATTAAAACTTAAAGCTGAGTGTTGGCTTTGGTAAAAGAGCAGGTTAGTGAGAAAATATCCTTGGTGACAAATGCAGTCAATCTGGCTCCTTTTTCGTCTACCAAATTCCACTCTTCTATGAAGATATTCAGCAAGAGAGGTGGAAACCTTATCCTCTGCATCCCCGGTAGATTTCTATTGCATCACTCTATCTGCCTGCTTTATAGAAATAGGGGGAAAATGTCCAATATTGCCATAATTTGTTCTTCTCAGCACTAGCATTTCCCCTTGTGGATCTTCCATTAATATGTCAAATATTTATAATCTACCAAATACTTATAATCTAACAAGTGCTTATTTATTCGTACAGTTGCAATTATGATAAAAAATTCTACTTAAGTTATTTTATTTTACATTATTATTTATGGCTAAAATCCTAATAAAGTTGTTATACAAAAGAACCATCTAAATGAACCCAAATGGGGTTTTCGCTCCTTGAAGAGTATAACCTATAAGCTGTCTTTCTTGGCTGCTTTTATGATGGAGTCTGTTACTCTTTGGAAGCCTTAGAGGCTAAAGACTTTCCAAGTACCCTCGGGAAGGATACCTTCAGCTTGTCCAGCTGTATCGTGAAGTAGTCCCCAGGTCTGGGGTCACACCATAGCATTGTGCCACATAATATCAAGGCTATTTGCTGGTCTTTGCAGCTGGCTCAAGTCAAGATGGCAAGACTCTGACTCCAACACCTCTGGGTGTCTCTTGAATAATGGGTCCCTTTTCTCCTATGAAGTGCCTTGGTGAGGAGGGTTTGGGAGGTGCAATGTGGAGAAGGGCCAGGAGCTCAGCAACAGGATAGGTGCTAATTAGCTGCACAGGGTTCGCAAGTGGGTGAGTGGGTTCAGGGTGTGCCTTACTGAGGGTGTGTGTAACGTTCCGACTTTCTGTCTCCCTGATGACTGCTGTTGTGCAGATCCTGCATGCCTGCGTCTTTGGGTGTGCTTGCAGGAGCACGAGTATGTCTGTGTATGAGTTCATGTGCCTTTGTATGTGTTTTTTCCTACATATGTGTACATGAGCATGTGTGTATTTTTAGGTGTGTGTGTGTTTGAATGTTTCCAGTCTAGAGTATGTTTGAATATGTCTATGTGTATGTCTGGGTTCGTGTGTGTGTGTGTGTTTGGGTATATATTTGATTCTAAAAGTGTGTTTCTGGGTTAAGATATGTCCCTAGGTATGTCTGTGTATATGTGTGTATATGGATACATGTGTATGATTGTGTGTCTCTGTGTGTGCAGCACATCTGAGTATCTATGTGATTCCGTCTATGGGCCTGTGAAGGTTAAAGAGAACTGCAATGCATAGCACAACTATTCTAGATGTGGATGGAAGAAATCAGGCAAATTATCTTAATGATTAGAACAAGTGACCCGTGGAGACTCCGTGGAATCCAGTTGACGGTGTGTGCCCTCCTATTGTGGATCCAGGAGCCTCTCTGGCCCTGGATCTATGCTGGGATGGGGTGGCCTCTAGACTTTGGATTCCATACTCTGGTTTCCTGGGTGGGCCTACCTCTGTGTAATACAAAGCCCCTTTTCTGATGTATTCCAGACATGTCTGTGTACTGGCAACAAGCCTAGCCTAAAGTCACACACAGCCTCTTTGTCTAAGCATGGCACCAGAAGCCTTTTCTTGGGTGGTTATATAGTCATGATGGTACAGAAATTGGGGTACCAGCCAGTTGTCTCTGAAAAAAAAAAAGAAAAGAAAAGGACCCTGCCCAGGTTCTAGAGACCTATAATGTTTGACCCAAAGATGTCTGTCTTAGTGTTTCCATTGCTGAGAAGAGACACCACAACCAAGGCAACTCTTATAAGGGACAACATTTAATTGAGGCTGGCTTACAGATTCAGAGGTTCAGTCCATTATTATCATGGCAGGAAACATGGCAGCACCCAGGAAGACACAGTGCTGGAAAGGGGACCAAGTTTTACAACTTGGTTGGAAGGCAAGCCAGCAGGAGATTGGCTTTGGAAGACAAACAAGAGAAGAGTCTCTCTCACACTGGGAGGAGCCTGAGCAGAGGAGCCTCAAAGCCCACCCCTACAGTGACGCACTTCCTCCAACAAGGTCACACCCACTAATAGTGTCACTCCGTGGGCCAAGCATATTCAAACCATCACGGTGTTTGAGTATGCTTTGTGTCAGGGTGATGAGAAGTGGGGTCCCTGTGATTCCTGGGAGCCAAGATCATCTGAGGTTAGTCAACTTAGAGCCACAATCTTAGGTAGGAATTGAGAATGTTGTGAGTAAGGTCAGGGTGAGAAATTCTCAGACTAAAGAGAGAGACCTGTCCTCAAGCTCCCTCAATGACATGTGATAACCAGCTCATCATTTTTTTTTTTTTTTTTTTTTTTTACTTAATACTTACTCACTTTACATCCCACTCACTGTTCCCCTCCCGGTTGTCCCCTCCCACAATCCTTCCCCCATCTCCCTTTCCCTTCTCCTCTGAGTGGGTGGGGGACCCTGGCACTTCAAGTCTCTACAAGGCTAGGGTTTCCTCTCCCATTGAGGCCAGACAAGGGAGCCAAGCTAGAACATATTCCATGTACAGGCAACAACTTTAGGGATAGTCCCCACTCCAGTTATTCAGAACCTACATGAAGACCAAGCTACACATCTGCTACATATGCGCAGGGAGGCCTAGGTCCAGCCTGTGTATGTTCTTTGGTTGGTGGATCAGACTATGAGAGCCCCAAGGGTCCAGGTTAGATTCTGCAGGTCTTCCTGTGGAGTTCCTATCCCCTGAGGGGCTGTAATCTTCTTCCTATTATTTCATAAGGGTCCCCAGGCTCCATCCACTGTTTGGCTGTGGGTGTATGCCTCTGTCTGAGTCAGTTGGTGGGTAGGGCCTCCCAGAAGACAGCCATGTTAGACTCCTGTCTGCAAGCATAACGGAGTATCATAAATAGTGTCAGGGATTAGTGCTTACCCATGAGATAGGTCTTAAATTGGGCTGGTTATTGGTTGGTCATTCTCTCAGTTTCTACTCCATCCCCAATCCCTGCATTTCTTGTAGACAGAAATTTGGGTTGGAAGTTTTATGGGTGATTTGGTGTCCCTATCACTCCACCAGGGTTCCTGCCTGGCCACAAGAGGCAACCTCCCCAGGCTTTATATACCCAATGCTGTGAGTCACAGCTAAAAAGACTCCCATCGATTCTTGGGCTCCTCCCTTATCTCTGGTCTCTGTTTCTTCCTGGAGATGTCCGTACCTCATCCCCTGACCACTGGTTGCAGATTTCCATTCATTCTCATGGCCATCCAACCATCCTTCCTGTCCCTCCTCATACCTGACCCTGAACCCCCCTCACTCCCCTCTTGATCCCCTCTCCTACCCAGTTCCCTCTCGCCATCTCCCTTCCACTACCATTCCATTACCCCTTCCAAGTGAGACTCAAGCAGCCTTGCCTGTACCTTACTTTCTTTCCAGCCTCCATGGGTCTGTGGAGTGTAGCATAGGCATCCTGTATTTTATGGCTTATATCCACTTATAAGTAAATTCATACCATATATGTCCTTTTGGTACTGGGTTGCCTCACCCAGGATGATATTCTCAAGATCCAACCATTTGCTTGCAAAATTCATGATGCCTTTGTTTTTCACAGCTGAATAACATTCCATTGTGTAGATGTGCCACAGTTTTAGAGGTCCAGTTCATTATCATCATGGCGGGAAGCATGGCAGCATGCAGGCACATGGGGTTGGAGGAGTTCTATGTCTTGATCCAAAGGCAGCCAGGAGAAGACTGTCTCCTGAGGCAGGCAGAGCCTGAGCACTAAGAACCCTCAAAGCCTGCCCCCACAGTGACTGTCTTAGTTAGGGTTTTACTGCTGTGAACAGACACCATGACCAAGGCAAATCTTATAAGGACAGTATTTAATTGGGGCTGGCTTACAGGTTCAGAGGTTCAGTCCATTATCATCAAGGTAGAAACATGGCAGCACCCAGGCAGGCATGGTACAGGAAGAGCTGAGAGTTTTACATTTTCATCTGAAGGCTCCTAGAAGAGCACTCACTTCCAGGCAGCTAGAATGAAAGTCTTCAGCTCACTCTAATAGTGACACACCTAGTCCAACAAGGCCACACCTCCTAATAGTGCCACTCCCTGAGCCAAGCGTATTCAAACCATGACAGTGATGCACTTCCTCCAACAAGGCCACACCCACTCCAATAAGGCCACACCTCCCAATAGTGCTATCTCCCATGGGCCAAGCATAGTCAAGCCAACAGAGGAAGGTACCACAAGGACAGAGACTGAGGCCCAGAGTGAGTCACATCACGGCTTCTCATGGTCATCTTATCATCATGGGATAAGGAGCCCAAGAAAGGAGACAAAAGAGAGTTTTTCTGATTTTCTTTGTCCTGGAGGTGAAGTGGCTAGGATCAGACTCTCTACTCCTAGGACTTCCATGACTTCAGCAGGCTACACCGAAGCTGCCCACTATACATACTGCCCTGTGCCCAGCAGACTTTTGACTCCTACAGCTTCCAGAGGCCTAAATACCCACTGTCGTGGGCCCCTGGGCCTGTTGACAGGAAGCCCTGGGGAGGGAGCTGGAGGAGGCACGTGGTCAGGAGAAAGTGGAACAGCCTAGCTCAGGGCACAAGAGGCCAGAGAAGGGCCAGGGAGATGTGAGAGGTTAAAAAAAGAGTACAGAGCGGAGAGGAGGCCGGAAGGAGGGCATTGGAGAGCCTGTGGACTCCAACAAGGGAAGGGACTGGCTGGTGGGCATTAAGAACTTAATTGAATGAGGTAGACAGTCAAGAAGAGGGGGCACATAAGCAGTGATGGATTGGTCAGAGTGCACGTGGGGACCTGAGGCTCTGGAATCTGAATCTGCTCTAGAATCATTTCTTTGAGGATTTCAAAAGGAGGTGGTGGATGGGAGTGGAGAGACAGAGACGTGCCTGTAGTGTATAGCTGGGCCCACTGTACAGGTGTGAAAACTGAGGCCCTAGGGATGTAGGAAGTCCTTGGGCTAGTGTTTGGGTGTGAGATTGTTGCAAGAGGCCAGGAAGTGTTGGGTTCAGGGATGGGGAGAGGCAGGCCTAGTGCAGAGGGAGCAGGCAGCTGGCTGAACACGGGACATTCACCCCCTTCCCCAGGACTCAGCATGTGGTGGGGGTGGGGCAGGGGAGACTGTCCTCATACCTCACCCCCTCTCTAGTTCAGCGCTCTGGGGGTGTTCAGTCGAGAGGCTTCTGAGCATCCATCTTATAAATATTCATGACCAGGCTCTTTTCATTTAGAAGTAGATTCAATTATTTTAATGAACACTGAAAACTTTCTCTTCCATAATAGCTTTCTCTTCATATAATGGTGTGTGCTTTATGTAACAAAATTGGGTGTTCCTTTGTAGATGTCTCTTGAAATGTAAGAATTATATAACCCAGAAGTCAAGACTTCTGGTCACCCTAAGTCCCAGAGCAAGGAGAACATACATCCCAGGAAGCCCTTTGTACTCTGATGACATCCCTCATAATTCCTCTGCTCTCTGGCTCATGCTGAGAACAGCAACTGCTTTCTGATGGAGCAGGTGCCCCAGGGAGGTGGGTGGAGGGGTTTCTTTAAGCAGCTAGTGCCCTGGCCAGAGCTAGCTGGATATAGACATGGGCTAAACTGTAGGACAAAGGGCCAGAGCCTCACCTGGGAAACCAGGTTTGCCTGGTGAGGCCAGCAGGCAAAAGTGTTTATGGATGGTCTGTTAGATGTCTATGGATGGTCTGTTAGGTGAGGGGATGCCTAGGCTGGGATGGGGCCTGACTAATCCGGGTAAATGGTAATGGAACCAAGATTCATTCTGACAGGCTGCAGTCATCCTGGAGTGTGCTGGTCTATGGATGGGGTAGAGGAGGGCTGGGGTGTTGACCCAGACTGAGGATGACCTGAGCAGTGGAGAACAGGGACCTCACTCGCAGTCATGGAGGCCCTCTGAGGCAGAAAGAGACGCCACTGTGTTGTGGATAGGGTGAGGAAATAAACTTCAAAGGTGAGGGCAGATGTCGTGAAGCCACTGTGTGAAGGATAGGGATTTTGTGGACCTAGATTTTGTGGGCTAGAGTCAGAGCTTTGGCAGCAATCGGACAAGGTTTGGGCTGAGTCTCATCCTCAATGGTTTGCAGTTGGCACACCCGCCATTCTTGTGCAGATTTGTGGGGTGATATATGAACCTTCAGTATAGGTTCATAATGATCAAGACTCAGCCATCACCCCAGACACTGGATCTTTGTGATAAAGCATTGAGAGACGTCTTTTTCCCTGTCTAGAAATACACAGTAGTGTTGAGAATGTAGCTTGGCGATGAGAATAGGCTTTATGTGGAAGATACCAAGGCTTCCATGCCCAGTGTCAGAGGTGGGGATGGGAGGACTGAACACAAACACAAAATGGTGATGGGCTGGGGCAAAGTAGCACACACCTTTAATCACAGCACTTGAGGACAGAGTCGGTAGCAGTAGGATCTCTATGGTTCAAGGCCAGCCAAGGCTGCATAGTAAAACTGTCCTTGTCAATGTTCTATTGCTGAGAAGAGACCTTGACCATAGCAGCTCTTATAAAGGAAAACATTTAATTAAGGCAGGCTTAAAGTACAGAGGAGTAGCCCATTGTGTCAGAATCATCGTTGCATACAGACAGACATGGTGCTGGAGAGATTCCTGAGAGTTCTATATCTGGACCAGCAGGCAGCAGGAAGAGAGAGTGACACTGGGCCTGGCATGAGCATTTGAAACCCCCAAACCCAACCCCAGTGACATACTTCCTCCAACAAGACCACACCTCCTAATAGTGCCACTCCCTAGTGACCAAGCATTCAAATCTATAAGTCTATGGGGCCATTTCTGTTTAAATCACCATGGACCCTGTCTCAAAAAAACAAAACAAAACTCAACAAACAAACAATACATGTAACCTTTACTCTTTGACCGACCTCTCCTCATCCCTGCTCCTCGTCTTCCTCGGCTCTGGGAATGTCCTATTCTCTGCTCCTATGAAGTAATCCGTGAGTGGAATCACGTGATGTTTGTCTTTCCATACCCTTTACCATTGTTTCTGAGCTACCACAGTGATTTTTCATTTCACTCAGGGTGTTGTAAATCACAAGGTTCTCTTCTTTCTTTCTTCTCCCGTTCTGTGTCAGCTTGTCAGTATGTCTTCTGTGCGCATGCTCCTGTGTGTACATCCGTATGGAGGTCTTAGGTCAGTCTCAGGTGTCTTCTTCAGTCATTCTCCACTCTTTCAGTTTTTGAGACAGAATCACTTACTAAGCCTAGAGCTCAGTAGCTGGAGACTGGACTGGCCCACCAGCAAGCTCCGGGGTCTTTCTCTCTTCCCTCAGGGCTCTGATTGCAGGTGTACATGGCATGCCTATATTTTTAATGTGGCTTTTGGGGGGCATCTAACTCATGTCCCCCGACTTATATGGCAAGCACTTTATTGAATGAGCCATCTTTCCAGGCTCCCTCCCCTCTCCTCCCCTCCCCTCTCTCTCTCTTTCTCTCTCTCTCTCTTTCTTACACACACACACACACACACACACACACACACACACACACACACACACACCTTTTTGTTGCAGTAACTTCATTTCCTTCAGCTTACAACCTAGCAGAGTGCTTGGTTTCTTAATGGGCTCTTGTAGGCCACTGAACCTCAGGGTGTGAATTCCCACATCTACAGAGTGGGGCCCGCTCATCAGGCCTGCCTCCTGGGGCTCGGGAAGGATTCAGTACAGGGTGTTGCTGACAGATACAGTTCTAGAATCTCAGGTACCATTACCTGAGAGGGTCCAAGCCCAGCTCTGCATCCACTGCACAGAGGATGCACTTTGACGGCATGTCACTTGAGCGCTTTGCCTCAGGTCCCTTCTCTATAGATGAAGCCACTTGTAGTGTTCCTGTCCTAGATAGTGTGGAGAATTAACTGACTTCCCCGCCCCCCAAAGTCATAGCCTAGTCATATGTCCTAATCCCTAGGACATATAAAGTGGTGGCGGAACTGTCACCCTCAATGACATCTTCTTAAGCAGTCAAGGTGACTCAGTAAAGCTAACTAAGATTAAAGATGAAGATTAAATAATGTGTTAGAATAGGTCTGTGGGAAGATTGCTTGATGACATCAGAGAGAGAGCAGAAGTGGGTACATCTGGGACAGGAAGCAAGTACTGGCATACTGAAGCCACATTAGTGGCAGAGAACCTTCCCCATAACCCTGATTGTCTAGTTCTTGGTATTGAAGGATTCCTACTCTCCACCTCAAGATTAAAAAAAAGTCAAGATTACGTCAAAGATACCCAAGAAGGAAGTGAATAACTGAGTTCCTATATCTGTAGAAGGTTTGCTAGCATTGTGTGTTGGGGGGACACTTGGTCCCCAGATGGTGGCACTATTTTGGGATGTGAAGCTTAGGTAGAGGAAGTGGTGCCCTGTGACATGTGTGAAGGTTGTGTGGTGACGTGAGTCCTTTCTTCTCTCTGCTTTCTGTCCACTGTGAGGTGAAAAGCTTATGCCAGACAGTCCCACTGCCATGACAGTTATTCTGACTCATGGTCCAGAAACATAGAGACAGGTGCTTACGGACTGGGCCATCTGAGAGTAAGCCCAAGTCAATCTTCTTTTCACCAAAGATGCCTTTCTTGGTATTTGCTTACAGTAAAGCTAACTAAGATTGGAGATGTTCTTGTTGTTAAAGAGCCCAAGGGAATAAAGCCTTTGTTAGTACAAAAGTATAAAGTATTGTAACAGAATTAGTGATTTCCACGCAACAGAGCCAAGGAAAAAAATGTACATGCATAGAAGAAGGGTAGGGAGGGATGGAGGGAGAAGAGAAGGCCCACAGTAACCAAAGATAGAAACTTAGCAGCCGAAGCACGGAGGAACATGGCTCTGATGAACATGTGGACACAGGCTGCTTTAGGCAACAAAAACACAAAGAGAAAATCTATCTTTTGAAGGGGCTCACTACCTGCTCCACCCTCCATATCCATAAGAAGTAGACACGAATGACTAGGCTAGCTGGACATGGTGGCACACACCCTTAAGCCCAGCACTTGGGAAACAGAGGCAGATGAATCTCTGTGAGTTCAAAGCCAGCCTGGTCTAAAGAGCCAGTTCCAGGACAGCCAGGGCTACACAGATACTCTGTCTTAAACATAGACAGACAGACGGACGGATGGACAGACGACAGATGAACAGATGGACAGACGACAGACGAACGGATGAAAGAAAAACTACAATTAAATTTCCTTTAAAAAATGAGTTGGTGGCTGTGACTTGGGGCAATGTTAAGGGGATCAGAGGTGGCATCAGAGATGAGAAAATGTGCTGGATTTAGATAAAGGCAGAGTCACTGGCTCAGCCCAGGATTCTTCTCTTCCACTTCAAGTCAGACCTCCCTCAGCTGTAGTAGGAGCTGAAGAAGATGAAACCAGTGGTGTTAACTCAGGAGCATTGATTTATGTATGCAAGATATTTAAAGGCTTCATGCAGTAGGTGGCATGGAGGAACCAAAGGGCCCGTAGCTTCCCTCCCACTGTGAGGACCTTGTCAACATAAAACACAGTATTTTCTCCTACTCTGAATTCAGCAACAGGAGAAGCCTTGGTTGAAGTCTGTTTTCTAGAACCTTCACTGTCAAGGCCCCCCCCCCCCTGTGGATACTGTGGACTTTCAGCACCAGTACAACCATCAGATGTGAAGAATTAGCTTTGTCTGTATCTGCATGCTCAGGGGAATCCAGACGTGACCATAGCCAGGAGCAGTGATAGGCAGAACATCAAAAGAAGAAGCCAGGAGCCCGAGAGAATCAGCCACCGTCATGACACAAGAGCAGGCAGGTCTCACACAGATGTCTGAGCACCTAGAACTTCCTCCTTCGAGCTCTCAGTCAACTTTCCAGGAAGGGAGAGGAGGGGAGGGGCATTCTAAGCAGCTGCTGTCCCTGCCTTGACATGAAATATCCAACACCTTGCTCTCTGTAAGCTGCCCATGTGACTGCTCTCAAGGAGGCCGGACATCTTCAGCCTCTGTTGGTGGCTAATGTGGCCCACCTAGAGGGCAGGAAAGTGGATTTCTCTTGGAGACTTGGCCAAGACTCCAAGGCTGGGATTCATTGGTGCTCCTAAGCTATCTGACCACTCATGGGAATCACCTGGGCTTGGGGACAGAAGTGTGACCAAACCTGGGATTTGGAGCAGAGGTGAGACATGCAGCTACTGTAAAGGGTCCTTAACCCATCTTCCTCCCCTTGCTTCTCCTTCCTCAGTTTACCCTGCCTTCTCTTTGCTGTTGTGCTCCCTCTCAGGGACCCTATTGCTTTAATCAGGATGATGCTGTTATCAACACCAGCCTTTTCCCTTCCTCAAACACACTCTTTAAAGGAGACAATGCAGACTTACATATACCCATGAGGATGAAGAGTCTGAATGTTCAGCTGAGTTGTTGGGTGTTCCTTGTCTCTTACTTCATCTGCTCTTCACTGGGTTTGAGGAAGGTGCTACTGTCTGTCTTGGACAGGCTGTACACAAGCTGCAGAGTAGGGAATCAGTAAGCACTTATTGATCGAATGAACTTCTGACCCCAGGTTGAGGATGAGGAAGTTGGCTAGAAGAAATTACAGAGACTCTTCAATGGGGTGGGGCCACTCTCTTGGCTTGTTGGGCTTTCTTAGGAATCAGGGTGCTACTGGAGACCCTGTGACCTTCTCTCAGACACCCCATTCCCACTTCCGGTCCCAATTTCTCCTCAGCATGGCTGTTTCTTACTCTGCTCTTCCTTCTTCCCCTCAAGAACAGTACCTGTATCCAGCCCCCAAGCTGCCCCATCCACTGAGATGATCAGGATTTTAAGAAGAGCTGGAGGAACACACAAGGTTTCCTTTTTATTGGTCAACTTCCAATATGATGTCCCCGTTCAGTGTGTTTGTTCAAGGTGACCTTTGAGCAGCTCCTACTCCTGGCTGACTGACTTCAAGCCTCTGTTTTTATTGCCTGCAATCCTTAGACTTCAGCTACACAGAGATAACCCACTCCTGTCCTCAGAGACAGCCCCCACTCTTGTCCTCATAGACACCCCCACACCTGGTCTTTTTTAATGCCAAGCAACCACTATGTGTGAGACGATCACTTGAGTTGTTCTTTTTACCTCTGGTCTCTCTCTGATCCTTGCCTCCCTGCTTGATCCTGCTTAGGGTTAGCTCCTAACCCTATATAAACCCCTTAGTTTAGTCTGTAATCCTTAGGTTAAACCCTGGCCAGGGTAAGCCTGTCCCTCAGAGTAGGTGCTGGACCTTGATGGTTGAAGGGGTGAATGGAGTAGTGTCAGGAGAGGATGTGGTAGTGGAGAAGCTCTTAGTAAAGCAATCAGAAGGGCTTGCTTTCCGCCCGAGAAGGAACTGCTTCCTGGAGCTCTCTTGATGCCTGGTGCACTTGATGAAGTTGGAGGTATGTGCTCCATTATCATCTCTTTAGAGCCCCGCTCTAAAAGGAGGCAGGGACCCAGCCCAGTCGCCAAAGCTTCTAGCTTGCTCTTAAGGGAACAAGGCTGTGATCCCAGGCTTAGGAAACCCCCAAGGAAGTTTTTCATTTATCCTTTTTCAGGTTCCAAAGGGATGTGGGGAGCTCGAGAGAGGGGGCTCTGAACCATGGGCAGGTCTCTGCCTGACTGCTACGGAGATTCCATCTTTTCAGGATTTATAGAGCACTTGGGGGAGGTGGGACAGTGATAGTTTACATAGCTTTACTAAATGTCTTCCTGTGTGTTTTTGACTCATGATCGAGCATTTAAGCATTTAAAGAGCAAGGCATATTCTTCTTGAAAAAGAATATATGAAGCAGAATGGAACACACCCATAATGTATGTGAACATGAGGGCAGCCTGGGATACACGAGAGCTTGCTCCTCAACCAGTCCCCCATGCACAAAGAAAAAGAAAGTAGCAAAAGCCAAGGGTGTGTGAGTCCCTTCTGAGTAGCAGCAGGACTGTGTGAACCCCTTGCTGGGTTTCCAGACCCATGCTCTGGGTAACATGGTGGGTATAGGACCCCTGTGTGTCTCCTGCCTGTCAAGTTTTCAGCAGCCTTGGTCTTAGGGCCTGGTCTAGATGCTCTGCCTTGCCCTGTAGCCTGGCTCTGGCTAGGGTGTGGCTGGGAACACCGAAGGTACCTTATTTAAGGAAGGTATCCGCTCAGGGACTTGTCTTGGCTCCTACGGCAGCTTAGTCTCTCTGTCCAGGTACAGAGAATGTGCTTGTTGGTATCCATCACACAGCCTGAGCGTGATCAGAATAAAAGACAGTGCGGGCTGGAATGGCTATCTCATGCCTGCCATTGTTGTCACTGAACACTGGGCTTGAGCTCTGGAGGACTTCTGCTTCCTACAGAAGCCGATGCGTATGCAGGGAGCACCCGTGTACCAGTATGAATCACTCAGACCCACCTTAGGGAGTTTCTATTTCTGTAGACACATGAAAGTCACAGCATGCATGATCTATAAAAATAGCCTTGCCTTGATACTCGGAGGGGCCCCCTGGCTCCTCCTGGCACGAGGGCTGCAGCCAGCCTGGCTTTCCTAATTGCCTAGACCATATGAGGGCTCCTTGCCAAGCATCCTGCAGGGGCTGGCTAGCTTTCCTTTGAAGAAGAGCCCCAGGGAAACATCTGCTCACCACCTTTGCAGACACCTGTGTGGAGCTGACATAAGCCCAGACTGGATCACGTTATAAATTTGAAAATTTTCATTAATCACTGTCTTCTCTGGCCAGTGGTTCCCTGTCCTGAACCAAACGTGTTAAATGTGTCCTGGTGACCCTCCTCAGCTCCTCTCTGTTCTTGAGTGATGCTCTTGTGAGAGAAGAAAACTTCTCATCCCCGACAGCTTACACTCCTCATCCTCTACCCTCACATCCACGCCCTGCCCCCATTCTTGACTCTTACTGTTTTGGAAGCTGGGTGAGTGTACATCTAAGGGGATGGAAGAGAGTGGACCCCCTCTGCAAAAATTTGCTGTCCTTGCCCAATATTTTAGTTTTGCTCAGAGGGGTGTTGACCATGCCCAACCCTTTTATGGGCCGCTGAGGAAGAGCCCCTAAGCCAAACAGGTTAACTTTGGAGCTGCCTGGGAGTCTCTGGCCACACCCCTGCACCCACCCCCAACCCCCAAGGAAGTTCAGGCCTGAAGAGGGGAAGTAGCTCTGCCTAGAACTTGCAGGTGGCTGAGTCCTGAAGGAGAAATGACACCTCAAAACTTAATCAGCTGCTCTGGATTTCCTACAGGTAACAGTCTCTTGGCCATTTAGAGAAACTGAGGCCCAGTGCCTCTGACCTGACCTTGCTTTCCTGAAGGTCTGGGCTCTGTCCATACCTGTCCAAAATCAGTGGACTTCCCCATGTAGCAGACCAGCGAGTGCTCTCCGTGACAGGAGCAGCTGGTAGCAGGCAGACCTAGTTTGTCCCTGATAATGGGTGACATTTTTCTATGAAGCCTCAACTTCCTCCTGATCTGAGTCAAAGTTGCAGGGTGGGGGAAGCTCCCCGTAGGCAGTGAAGGAGCCCTCCCCAGCCATCTTGGTTTGCGTGCCACCAATCTTCACTGGCCCACAGTCCACTCCCCTGAAATCTTGCTGGGAAATCACCAAGTACCAGAGACTACATATTCTCAGGAGTCCTACAACAACCCCCAGGCAAGAGGCTCCTGACAAACCATGGGTGGGTGGGGGAGCCAAAACTCTGCTGCTTATCAGCCTCATCATTTGCTTGCCTCAGTTTACCTCTCTTGGGGTTGAGTGGTATTAGTCTTTTTACTGGCAGTACGTGATGTTGAGGGCAGTACATAATGGGGCCTGCTTATATCCTGGCGAGCAAGCGTCAGCTCAGACTGCGATCCTATAAAGTGACTGTTCTTCAACTCCAGCCAAGCGTCTCCTAGACAGTCTGGAGGAGAAAACATACCAGCATTTAGAGCCCTAAAAAGTCTAGATTCTTCCTTGTCACTAAGGCCAGATTAGAAAATGTCTGTTGGTCTGTCCTGGACTGGGCTTTGTACTATTCAAGATGGGGTGGGATGGGGGCAGGGGTGTGCAAAGTACCACCCATAACCTCATAGAAGGTTCTTTTCATCTCTAATTTGCTCCCTTAAGGGGTCACTAGTCACTGCAACAGATCAGCCTGCCTGCCTTCCTGCCTGCCTTCCTGCCTGCCTGCCTGCCTTCCTGCCTGCCTGCCTTTCATTAGTAAGACCCTCTCAAGGACCAGTTTTTGTGTGGAATGGTGATATAAAGGCAAAGAAGACAGGGTTCTCTCACCATGCCATCATTGCTAGACAGCAGGGACACCTGCCCTGCTGCACAGAGATGGTTTTGTTTGTTTGTTTATTTGTTTTTGTTTTGTTTTTTTGTTTTTTGTTTTTCATGACAAGGTTTCTCTGTGTAGCCTTGGCTGTCCTGAAACTCACTCTGTAGACCAGGCTGGCCTCAAACTCAGAAATCTGCCTTCCTCTGCCTTCCAAGTGCTGGGATTAAAGCATGTGCCACCACCGCTCTGCACAGAGATGCCCACTTGACCCCAGAGGGCAGCTCCTATGGGGTGACCAGGAATGCGGCTGCTTGATGTGAGTCCCAGTTGTCCCCTCTCTGCCTGCTGAACTTCCCCTTTTAGCACTTACTCTGAACCTCAGACAGACCTAGAACTTACTATGTGGCCCAGGCTGTCCTGGACTCATGGTAATTCTCCTGCTACAGTGGCTTCCCCAATCCCAAAGCGTTGAGATTACAGGCCTGAGTACTTGAGTGTGTGGTGTGTATGTTCAATGAATGTCTCTGTGTGTGTGTGTGTCTGTGTATGTGTGTGAGTGTTCATGGATGATCTCTCTGTGTGTGTATGTGTGTATGTGTTCATGGGTGCCTGTGTGTGTGTCTATGTGTGTGTTCATGGATGCGTGTGTGTGTGTGTGTGTGTGTGTGTGTGTGTGTGTATAGAGTCCAGAGGTCAATGTCAAGTGTCTTCCTTAATAGCTTTTTGCCTTATTTTTTGAGTCAGGGTCTTCCACTGGGTTTGAAGCTCACTGACTTGACTAGACTGGTCAGCAAGCCCCAGGAGTAAGCTTGCTGCAGTCTGGGGGAGGGGACATCCTATTTGCCTGTAAACATTCATTTGTGCGTGTGCTGTTCCTTTACCTGTAATGCTTGGGAAACGTGGGCCACTTTAGGGAAAAGAGAGCTTGCTGCTGTTCAGCCTTACAGCTCGAACTCTCAGTCTCAGCTGAGAAGATGTACTTTCCTCCTGCCCTAGTGTGGCAGATTGAGGGCTCCCTGGGCACAGGGGCTACAGCTCTCCGAGTTCATGTTGCTTCATGGTGGAGCTGGTGCAAAGAGTGGTAGAGTGTGGTGAGGCTGACTCCAAAGGTCCAGGACTAAGAAAGGTTTTATGGATAGGCAAGAACAGCTAAAGCAGAGTCTCCCGGCAGAGCCAGGAGTGAACCAGAACCCGGGGCCAGTGCTTCTCGTGTGATGGGTACTTTCTCTTTAATAAGCTTTAGAAAACAGC
>JANHMN010000017.1:17752857-17820832 GCA_030674055.1 Rhabdomys pumilio
ACACACACACACACACACACACACACACACACACACACACACACACACACACGGTATTTAGGGTGATCTGAGAAGGGCAACTCACTAAAGGGCCCCCTCTCTTCCAAGGATGTCTTTGGATGGTTCAAACACACTCCTATGTTGCCTGTTCAAGTTGCATCTTGGAAAAGGTTCATAGTGAAGATGGCTAGGGCCATTGTATAGGGATGAGCCAGCCCTGACTGAACCCGAGGATCCCAACGTGGCTGATTCTCAGAGGCAGCGCCTCTCACACAAGCTGGGCCTGCTTACAGATGCTTATAGGGTTCCTCTCCTGTCTTCTCCAGTAGAGGGGGCCTGGCAGCCAGGGGCCCTGGGATGGTTAAGGGGGACTCTAGATAAGCTTCAGGACACGGCATATTTGGGGGAGTGGGACTCCAGTAGCATCTGGTAAATGGGGACACACACACACACACACCACGCGAACACACGTGTGATAGACTAATGTTCTGAGGCTCCGGGAAGGACCATCCCCAGCAGCAGGAAAAGCCCCTACCATGCTATTCTACATATCAGCACCAACTTTTTTCCCCTGAAGGAGCAGCTGGGACTTTGCTTTCACTGAGGGTCATCAAGCACAGCCTGTCGCTATAGAGTGGGGCAGGACAGGTGCCAACACAGAGGCACTTGGTGGGCTTGCCTGCACCTGCTGGACTAGAGGATTCGAAACCTTTCAGAAGCAGGCAGGCAAATGGACTTGTGGCATTCATGGAGGGTGGCATCAGGCCAGCATCCGTTGAGTGTTAAAGACAATTTAACTGCAGAGGCTAGGATGTTTAAGTCATTTGGACAAACACAGATGGAGTAGGTGGTTAATAGAGCTTAGAGCTGTTGCTATTTCCTTCCTGGAACTTCACTCTGCAGAACAGTCAGATATCAGAGGTACAGCCAGGGGCTGATGGAGGGTATGGGGTACAGCTTAAGTGGTAGAAAAACATTTCTCACCATTCTGGATGCTGAATGCCCAAGGTCTGGCCTGGCTCTGTGTCCGGTCCCGCGTGAGAGCTCTTCTTCCTGGCTGCAAATGTTTGCTTTTTACTGTGTCCATATATGGCAGAGAGAAAACAAGTTTTCTGATACCTTCTGATGAGGACAGTCAACTGTGTGGGTCAGACTCCACAGTTAGCATTTTATTTGACCTTAATTGTTCCTTAAGATCCCAGGGTTGGGGTTTCAGTACCTGAATTTAAGTGGAAGCATCCAGCCCACAAGGCTTTTATTCTGGGTACTTGAATAGAGCATGTGTGCTTTCTCTAGTTCCTCAACTTGAACACACCCAGCGCTGAGCTCAGGACATTTTACAAAGACACGCCAGGCACGTTGTCACTGGACTCCCCTCCTGCTCTGGGAATCCTTCGTGGATTCTGGCAAGAGAGGCTCCTCAAGGCCTACAGAGATGGCTCAGCAATTAAAAGTACTTGCTGCTCTTCCAGAAGACCTGGGTTCCATTCCCAGTGACCACATAGTGGCTCACAGCAGTCTGGAAGTCTAATCCAAGGTGATCTAGTGCCCTCTTCTGGCCTTCTCAGGAACTGCATGATGCAAAGTACCCAGACACATTATAACCAATAAAATGAAATAAAGAAATAAGAGTGTCCTTATTTGTGAAATAGGGGGATGGGGGCTGCAAATTCAGTGCCCAACAGCCAGACCTATGAATGCAGGTTTCCATGTTACACGGGTACAAGGCTTTCTCCTATAGTTCCCTCACGGCTGCAAGCTGCCCCTCCCACCAGCTCTGGTGTCTCTTCCAGAGTACTCACACCAAAATCGTGCTTTGGAGTCTAGCCACCTTCCCTGAACCACTGCCATGATTTCTCCTCACAAATCCTGTGACACTTTCTCCATCTAGGCCTGGGGCTCCGAAGCCTGGCCTTCCTTCAAGGCAGGGTGAAGCCTGGAGACGTTCAAAGTAGAGGGTTCTTAGTATCCATTCTTGTCACCATGACCCTGAGGGAGATAGTCCACGGTGTCAGGGTGACACTGGGAAGCTTCCGTATCTTCAGTTGAAATCAACAGGCATTTGTGCTTCCTGGTAAATGCCACATGGCCACTCTTGAATGGGATAAGAAAGGCAGAGAAGGCTTACAGCTTAGGTACCAGTGGTTCCTGAAGAGGAGAGAACAGGCTAATTAGGAGCCCACATCTGCCCACCATCCTGGCTTTGCTTGAGGTGACTGCACCACCTTCCAACAGGCTAGAGTTTTCTAAACTTAAAAAAAGAATTGCATCAGCAGCTTAAGGAGGACACAGCGCTCTGGGACTTCTAAAAGATGAAAGAGGAGCTACTGTGGGCGGTGAGTCTCAGCTTGTCCGTCCTGTGCTTCTTCAAAGAAGCCCCCTCTCATTTGCCAGTGACACTTAGCTGCAGTGGGTATCCACAGGGATTCCGGGGTCTGTGGTGTGAGCAATAGGACTGTGGAGTTCTGGTCTGACGCAGCAGCCCCTCCTGTTGCACATTATAGTCTAGTGTCCCTCTCCCCTGAAGAGAGATCCAAGCTGGAGCCTCAAGGGTGATCCCTTCTGACAGCATGGAGAAGTCATAATTTGTCCTTCTTCAGGGGTCAGCAAGCATAAACTGACCTTCCCATTGGACTCTTTGGACTAAGGAGGACTGTGGGAATTTTGAATAATTTGGGGACAATCTTCCTGTCTGAAGGACACCTAAGGACCCAAGCGATGAATTTTGGCAATATGAAAAAGGTGAGTTTTATAATCTAGGCCAGTGAGCAGGTCACACTAGCTACACTGTCATTGTTATTCGTGATATTTATGTCTTTGTCTCCTCCTAGGAGCTGATGTCATCAATTCCACCCTCCCAGGATGTCCTTATCTGACCTGCTGTGGAAGCTCCTGGGGGCCCCTAATTGTCATCCTCCAGAGTATCTCCAAAGCCTGCCCACTCCCTGAAGAGTCTGCCTTTGGCTCAACTGTAAATTCAGAGTTTCTCCTCTCTGATTCCCCCCTTCAGTCCTTCCTATTTAACTGTTCCCTTCTCTCAGCCCTTCTGTCCTCCTGCTCTCTGTCATCAGCTTTTAGGAGAGGATTCCACCTGGTGTTACTTCTTGACCACAGCTGTCCTGGCTCCTAGGGCTGTTTCCATGGAAACCAGAAGCAAAAAGGTCATTCAAAAGAAAAACCAAGAACAGACATCTGTGGAAACAGACCCCATTCCCTCTGCAGTTTAACAAGCAGGCTGCACCAGAGAGATACTGTGCTTGTCCCAAGCTAGGCTGCAGCTGAAATAATCAAGCTCAAGAGGACAGCATGGGGTAGATTTGTGGGGGTGGGGGTGGGGAGGTAGGAAGAGTCCTCAGCAACCAGTGCAATCCGAATGCATGTTACACTGTTAGACATTAGAACCTCTTCCCATGTCCTGCCTTCCCTAAGTTCTCAAACTTAGCCTTGTTACTTGTCCTTCTGCTGAGACAGAATCTGGAGTGTTAGAGTCCAGGAAACAGACCTCCAAAGACCAAAGTTATGAGGGGCCAAGGGGACTTACACTCTTCCACACTCCCAAAGTTCAAGTCCCTTTGACCTTGTGCTTTCATTATCTGTTCATGTGACAGAATAGACTTGTCACACACCATGTCCTCTTTCAGTCCCACGGAGACTCATTTACAAACCACTGTCTATCTCATGGCCCGAGAGGCTCTGTCCTGCGCTGTTGTATATGCTCAAAGCTCATTAGATTCTCCTTAAAAGCCATGTATGTGTCATCTCAAAATTGTCTTACACTCCCTCCTCCCCAACAGGAGTGGGGTGTGCCTTTTTTTGCACCCCACTGAGCTGGTGGGTGGCCACGCACTTGTGACTTTCCCTGCTCTGGTTTTTCCATGTTTGCACGTTCGCAGATCTGTATGCTTTTTCTCTGGTTTCGTTTGTCTTCGTCAATTTGTTCAGGAGAATATCCAGATGATAGAGGGAAATGTCCTTTTGCCACATGGGCTCAGACACGGGGGTGGGTAGGGGGGAAGCAGATTTCTTTGACTTTGGGTGAGAAACATAGTTAGCCCTTAGGGCTTGAGGGGATGATGAATGTGAAGTGTTATCTCAAGTCCTTCCCTGTAGAGTCCCCATAAAGCTAGTGGAGCTGGGCTGGAAGCTGGCATGTAGCAGGACCTTGGCTTTGGAGAGCAGTGAGGCTCGTAGACACTTGAGCGTCACCAGCGTCCCCCAAAGTGATACTGTGAAAAATCTCAGCACTCTTTTGCCTGGTTCCTGGCATATAATTCCTAAAATCCCTGGAATCACTACCGTGGGGAGCTCTATATGCATACTAATGAGATGAATGATGGTGGTCGGGTCCAGGTGGCTTCCGGGTGGAGCTGCTCCTGGAGAAGCCTGCGCAGACAAGAAGAGCTGGGACTCTCAGATCCATCCTCAAGCTTCTGACGAGTAAGGGAGGGTCAAGCGAATCACCAGTGATCAATGATTTCCTCAATCATGCTTTTATAGGGAAGCCTCCATGGCCCTCCTCTCCACCCCAGAGGGCAGGGCTTGGGTCTTTTATAGAGCCTAAAGCATGCAGGTTCCCTGAGGACAAGGTGTCCAGAAAGGGCACAGCAACCCTGTACCCCTTCCTTCCAACTTTATCTTGAGAGTGTCTTCATCTGGTGTTCTTTGAAACCGTTTGTAGTATCTTATACGTGAAATCTGTAAACTCATACTTTTCTGAGCCCTTCTCTGGGGATCTTCTTTAGAAAATTATTTGAACCTGAGGAGTGAGTTGGAGGAACCCCAATTTAGAACTCTGGGGTCAGAAGCTTATTGAGACAACCATGGCTGGTAGCTGAAGGAGGTGGAGAGTTTGAGGGGACCCAATCCGCAGCCTATGCTATCTGATGCTACCTCTGAGTACTGTCAGAGCTGCAGTGAGTCAGAGAGCACCCAGCTGATACCACTGAGGACATGCATGCACGTGCACATACACACAGTCAGAGAGAGAGAGAGAGAGAGAGAGAGAGAGAGAGAGAGAGATGTTGATTGCTGAATGAATGTAGGATGTATACCAGGAGGTCTCTGTGCCTTCATCCAATGTCTCTACTGCAAGATCCTCTTGGGTCTCCCCAAAGGCCCTGAGCTACACCAGATAGCTGCACCCCAACAGAGGTCAATATAACCTAATCCGGACCTGCTTGGGATGCGTTTGGCATCTGGTTCATCTTATTTAACTCTTCCATGCTGCAGAACTGAATATCAAGGTCTCCCGATATGGCCGGTGGGAATGAATGACTCAGGCCGGTTAGAAGGACCTCAGCAGGACTAACACTGAGATAAGTTTATTTCAAGCAATGAGACATTTTACATGTTCCTCGTAATAGGATATCATGGTGGTTTGCAAGCCCGACAGGGTATACAAGACTAGTGTCTAAGATTAAATGTTCAGCCAAGTTCTGTATGCTTCACTTACCTCTAAGGAACACGGAGACACAAAGTTAGCCTGAATGCTTCACTGCCTGAGAGGGTGCCTCAGTTCTTTCAAGAACCTAAAGGCACACAGAGTGCCTCAGGAGCCATAAACTCAGTCCTTAATAACACCATGATGCATGTCTCTCAAGGCAGCCAGAACCAGTCAGCTCCATGATTCGTGCACAAGACAGGCCTGCCTCCCAAGTGAGAAATGGAAACTGCCCATCATCTCTCTCAAGATCTCGCAGGCTCCTCTCCGCTCTGCATGCCTGGTACAGGTTGGCTGCCAAGCAACAGCTCCAGGCATCACTTCCAACCAGAAGGCATGGGAGTCTCAGCTCCCAGATCCTGGCAACAGAACCTACAGATGACAACAGGGAATGGGTCTTGTCCCAAGCTTCTCACTTCTGTGTGTGGGCAGCCGTCACAGTAGGAGTGGGGCTAGATAGACCCACATGCATCAGTTACCAGGATGGGCACATTTTTCTTAAGGTTAAAATAACACCGCTAAAACCCTTTAACAACATTGGAGAGGGCTGCAATGTGTGTGTGTGTGTGTGTATGTATATATACACACACATATATAATATACATCATATTCATATACATACACACATACACACATATTTGACAAAATTTGGGGGCAATGAGGTCCTGTTTCAAATACAAAGTGAAAGGTACCTCAGGACCCATACCCAAGGTTACCCTCTGATGTTCACATGTGCACTGTGTATGTGTACACACCTGCATACACATGTGCTCCCATATACACAGACAAACACCCCTTCTACCCCAACAGTGTTCTACGAGCCAGGTTTGATGGCACATACCTGTAATTCCAGCACTTGTGAGGCAGAGACAGGAGGGTCAGAAGTTCAAGGCCATCCTTGGCTACACAGTGAGTTCAGAGAAGCTTGGTCTACTTGAAACCCCATCTCAAAAAAGCAAATCAGCAAAAATGTTCTACAAATGTGAAAGTGAACCAGGTATGGTGGTCTTCACCTGTAATCTCAGCTCTCTGGTGGGGTGGCAGGAGGATTGCTGCAAGTTGCTAGCTAGCTTGATACTCTGTCTCAAAACAAATCAGCACAAAGTGACACTGGAAGGTAGTCATATTTCCAACTTCATGCATGAGTTACCATCTCTGGAATTAAAATGTTTCCTTAAAGGCCAGTACATTAACTTCTCCACAAGACATCTAAATGATTGCTTGCACTTTGCTAGTAGTTTGTGTATTCCAGTTAGATCTTCTCATTTTGAAAGAGTATTGTGTGTATTCATCTTCTTTTTTTAAAAAAACAAAATAAGTATTTTGGTATTTTTGTGTATGAGTGGTTTTGCCTGCATGTACCTGCATGACTGTGTACCAACACAAGTAGCAGTACCCACGGAGGCCAGAAGAGGCATCAGATTCCCTGGAACTGGGGCTAATGGTTGGTTGTTATCCAGCATGTGGAAGCTGGGGACCAGACCTGGATCTTCTGCAAGAGTAGCAAGTGCTCTTAGCTGCTGAGCCATCTCCCCAGGCCAGCGTTCATCTTCCTAATGATCAAGTGAAAGCAGCCTCATTACTTAGTGCTGGACGTATCTGCTGTGTGTCCTGGTACCTAGGAGAACTCAGGTCTGAGCAGGTGAGGCAAATCCATATTCTTTTAATGGGAAATAGATGTGATGATTGAGCATGTATGGAGTACAGTCAAAATTTTACCACTGTGAGCAGATACTTGACAGAAACCCAATTAGGTAGGAACAATTTCCTTCGGCTTACAGTTTTAGTGGGTTCTGTAGTCCCTAAGTGGAGCAGCACAAAAGCCGTCAAAGCAGCGGCAGGCCCTTCCTTCCATCCAAACCTACGGCCGCAGCAGGAAAATGTCTCACAAGAGCTGTCTAAAATGGCGGCACGACATCGCCCACGACATCTCCTCAGCCTGCAGCGCCCCCCTACCCCAGGAGCTGTGCACCATGGCGACACCTTCTTTCCTGCCTCAGTCTACAGCCTTGATGAAACCACTGCATGAGCTGTCCACAGTGGCAGCACCTCCTCTCCAGCCTCCCTTGAGTAGCCCCACAGAGACGGTGCCTCAGCAAAAGCCAGCTGCAGCAGGAAAGGACTTCCCACCTTAACGCATGGGCCTGCTGCAGGGAAAGGGGGGTGAAAAAAGCCAACAATTCCCAAACAGAAAAACCCACCAATCCCTGAACTTCCCACAAAACCCCACCAACCCCCGAACAGGAAAACCCACCAATCTCTGAGCTTCCCAAACTCAGGACTTGAAATCCCACCAATCCTCAATCTGGAAATCTCTGCCCTGAAAGTTCCTATATAAGGCCTGCCCTTTATCCAATTTCCATCTGCCCACTCCCAGGAGCAGAGAAGGCAACCATCCCCGAATTCGTCCCTCCACTCCCTGGACCCTTCAATAAATTTCTTTCGTGAGATTTTCTGCCTGGTGAGACTCTCTCATCAAAAGAAGACAAGATGAAAAGAAACACTGAAGAGAAAAGAAGAAGCAAAGAAGGAGCTGGGCTGAGGATCCTGGGCACCTCAGCTCCGCAGGGAATCCCCTCCCCTGAGAGCTGCAACACCTCTGCTGAGGAGGCTCCCTCTCAGAGCTATGTGGTTCCTGGGCTCCTCTGTCTCAGGATGCCTTCCATTGGGACATTGTCCCACCTCAGAGCTATGTGGTTCCTGAGCTCCTTTGTTTCAGGATGCCTTTCCACTGGGATGCATTCTCCCCTCAGAGCTGTGTGGGTCCCGGGCTTCTGAGTCCCAGAATGCCCTTCTAACAGAGTAGAGACACTTACAGTTTCATTTCATGGTTGCTTGATTCAGTGCAGAAGATCATGGTATTCAGATAGGTATGGAGGGAACTGTTTCCCTCTTGGCAGACGGGAAGTAAAGACAGAGTTAGAGACTAGAACCTTGGTGTTTGCCTTCAGTAACCTATTTCCTCTGATGAGGCCCACCTCCTAAAGTTTCTAGAACCTCCCCAAATAGCTTTACCATATGGGGGCCAAGTGGTCCCCAGATCCTGTAGGGAATTTTATATTCAAACCATAATAGTATGGCATCTCCCAGAAACAGTGTCTAGGGTAATGTCCCTCCTCCCGTTCTCTGCAGGACATAAAGGCCCAAAGCAAGGGACCCTCACCCTGCACTGTGTCATCAGATACTTTCTGCCAAGAAAAAGGCTGAGGGAGGCCTAAGGCTGTTGGAAACACCCCAAGGCAGAGGCAGCAGTACTGGTTGCCTGGCAACTGCAAGCTGCTCCAGGTTCTCAGGAGGAGCCCCTATTCACTTGATTTAGCTTCAACTGAATTCTCTTGCAGGCAACAAAGAATCCTACTGTTAATTAAAGATGAAATGGCATTTTGACAGTAAGAATGGCTGCGGAAAAAGAGGAAAGAGCTGGGGCCATGGGGCATGGGTAAGACCAAAAGAGTTTTCTCCTATCAGAGAAACAGAGCAGTGGAGAGGCCAGCTGTAGGGACAGACCTTGTCCACAAACCTCAGAAGGACAGGTATCAGCCCTTCATGACAATTTCATCTCAATGCCTTAGAAACCCTGAGATAGAAGTCTACTTGGCAGATAACTCTGAGGTGGTACTGGCTGCAAAGCCAGTTACCGACTGCCTTGGGGACAAATACAGACCTGTCCTCTTCCTGTGGTGGGGACATGAAATACCAAAGGATTTGAAGGTCCTGTACACAGACATTAAAAGCAGGCCCATGGTCCATACCTGGGTGGGAGGGAACAGGGACGTTGCTGTGTGCATGTAGGGGTCTGGTGGGTAACACTGAAGGAAAGTTTCATCCATAGGTGTCTACTACAGAAGGTTCATGGCCCAGATGTGGGCACCTGGACACTGTCATTTAAAGGTCTAAGAGATAAAGGAGGTGTTCCTCTCATAGTTCCCAGGGGATTCTCACATATCACCATCCCTGGGTCTCTCTGGGGAGATCTTCTCCAAGATGTAGCTGGAGGCCCATCCTGGGTGCTTCTGGTACTCTTCCCACAGGGTAGTAGGGTAGTTGAGCAGTTTTGATAACCGGAGACCCTCACCCACATTTCTTGGATAAAAGCAGGTTTTGGACAGAGACTAATGGTGGTGATAGTTGTATAACTTAACAAGCTTGCTGGAAATGATTGTGTTTTAAACAAGAAAGAAAGGAAATATTTATTTTCCTGTGAGTATGTACAGGCATCCCTCAAAACAATGGAGGCCCCATTTTCTTACAGGAATTAACATGATATTTTTATAGGACCTGTTTTCATGTCCCACATACTGTGATTATTATTGTTGTTATCATTATTATTTTATTATTTGTGTATGTATATGCATGAAGTGAATGTGTTGAGGACCCATACTACCACCCACGTGTGGAGGTCAGAGGACAGCTTTGTAGAGTCGGTTTTCTCTTCCTACCTTTACATTGGTTCTGAGGACCAAGCTCAAGGCCCCAGGTTTGTGTGGCAAACATCATTTCCCGCTGAACACACCCCCATATACTTTAAATCATCTTTATGTTGCTTAAGGTAACACAATACAATATAAATGTCAAATAAACAGCTTGTGCCTGATTAGAAACAATGACAAGAAAGACTTCTGCAGATGTTCTTTACAAATACATCCCCCAGATATTTTCAGTCCTATTGATTGGCTCCTCAGATATGGAAACTATAAACACAGAAGGCCGACTATATATGGGAAGAGAGAAACAGAACACCCAGTTCCAAGGTACGGCTGTCTGGGGCTGTAGCCAGACCTCCCTGGGCTGGGCCTCATGGGATCTGGAAAGTGGCCCAGGGTTTAGAAGAGCTAGAAGGCTCCAGAAAAGCTCACAATGATGCTCTAGACCCTTCCAGCCCTTCAGACGCTGTCTCCTGTCATTGTTCTGTCAGCTGTCATTGTCTCTGCTGCCACATACCAGGGAAGCTGGGGCCATATTAAACACCACAAGGCCACCTATGGAGCTACTTGGAGCCACTGCTTTTAGCAGGGGCCTGACAGGTATTCTGAGGTCTTGTTTGTGTGTTTCCAACACTGCTCTAAGCTGTTGCCCATCGAGTCATATTGGCACAAGGCCACAACTACCCACGCTGTCTGTGGCTGCTTTAGAGGCAACAGCAATAGATTTAGGGGTTTTCAACACACTGTAAGCTTCACAGCATCTCAAATGATTATATTCTGGCTTTTTGAAAAAAAAATCTTCCGACTCAAAAGTTTTTAAGGGCAGAGACTCTGGAGGTTCAAAACTTCACAGAACACTTGATACATGTAGGAACTCAGTACTCCATGGTGCCTGGCTGTGGAGGTGGAACTGGGTGGAATCTATGTAGTCTGTGCCTTCACTGTGGAAGAAGGATCCTCCATGGTAACACCTACCTCACAACTCTGCCCACGGAACAGCATGGCCAACCTATTGGTTGCATTTCTGGTTGCTGAGATAGAAGCAATTAAGGGAGGAAGGATTTATTATGGCTCATGGTGAAAGAGGATACAGTCCATTGTGGAGGGGTAATCATAAAGTACAGGGTTGGAATCAGTTCCTGTCTGTGGCCAGGGCGTAGTGGGGAGCACGAAGTATCCAGCTTCTTTATATTTCCATGGGTCATAAAGTAGAAAGCTAAGCTGGGTGTGGTGACACATGCGTTTAATTCCTGCACTTGAAAGGCAGAAGCAGGCAGATCTCTGTGAGTTCAAGGTCAAATCTGGTCTACATAGTAAGTTCCAGACCAGCTGTGCCTACATATTGAGAGCTGTCTCAAACAAACAAAATGACAAAACAAAACAAAAACGAACAAACAAAAAATGAAGAACAACTCAAGCAAAGAAGAAGAAGAAGAAGAAGAAGAAGAGGAGGAGGAGGAGGAGGAGGAGGAGGAGGAGGAGGATGAGGACGAGGACGAGGACGAGGAGAAGGAGGAGGAGGAGAAGGAGGAGAAGGGGAGAAGGGGGAGGAGGAAAGGGAGGAAGGGGAGGAGGAGGAAGAAAAGGAAGAAGAAAAGGAAGAGGAGGAGGAGGAGGAAAAAAGAAAGAAGGAAGAAGAGGAGGAGAAGGAGGAGTTTTTTCAGAATCTAGAATGGGCTATAATCCTCAAAGCTTGCCTCCCTCCCTCGTGGCCTCATCAGCCAGCTGGGTCCTACATTCTAGAGGTTTTTATAACTTCTCATAATGGTGCCGCTGGCTGGGAATCAAATGCTCAAAAAACACAGGAGCCTGCAGGGAATATTTCACATTTAAACCTTAATACCAATTGTCCCTGTCGACTGGAGCAGAGAGGTTCCCCAGCAGGCAGAGTATAGCAGGTAAGAGCCTAGGAAGTCATAGGCAAATAGGGATGGATGGAGTAGTCACCTCAGGGTAGACTCTGACCCCTCTGTGAAGGAACATCTGTCTGCCCTGTTTGGTCAATTGATCCACTCTAGGTTACCAGGCAGAATGGATATATGTGTAACTGGCTACCCAATAGTGACCTCTTCTAACATCTGCAAGAGAGAGTGGGCTGTGCCTGGCAGTCGCAAGGGCCTCAGGAGGCTGCTGTGCTGGGGAGTCTGGTGGTAAGTGTGTTAGTTACTTCTCTTACTGTTGCAACAAAATAACTACAAAATACTCGGCAAATGCAACTGGGGGAAGGAAGGGTTTATTTTCCCTCCCTGATTGACGGTACAGTCAGTTCACCATGAAGGGGAAGGTTTGACAGCAGCTGTCAGGAAGCAGAGAGAAATGGATGCTTCGGCTCAGCTTGCTTTACCGTCTTCATCCAATGCGGGACCCAGTCTTTGCCGTAGTGCTGCCCACATGCAGTCACCCCACCCTAATTAATCAGTCTAGAAACTCTCACTTGGACATGTCCCAGTGGTTCTCAACCTGTGGGTCTCAACTCCTTTTTTGTGGGCGGGGGGGGGGGGGGTCAAACCATCCTTTCACGGAGTCACCTAAGACCATCAAGAAACAGAGATACTTACATTACAATTCATAACGGTAGCAAAATAACAATAAGTAGCAAAATAATAATAAGTTATAAAGTAGCAATGAAAATAACATTATGGTTGGGGGTTGGTCATTACAACATGAGGACCAGTATTAAGAGGTTACAGCATCAGGAAGGTGGAGAACCACTGGTCCGCATCCTGTCAACTCCGCCGTCACTATTTACTCTCCCATTAAGAAAAGAGGCCAAGGTGTCTCTGGATTAAGATGGTGTGTAAAGGCATTAGGAAGCAGGGGTCAATGCTTGAGTAGATGCGGATGAGCCTGGCCAGATGGGAAGAGGCACACGAGGCCTGCAGTGCCCATGGGCCGATCCTGGAAAAGGTCCAGTCATTTGCATGATGCTCAGGAGCCGTATTCTGTAGGCAGGGGACCAAGCATGGCAGAGCAGCTGAGTCATCTGCTTATCTCAGAGGGGACCAAGGAATACTGACTGTGGCCAAGATCCTGTGGAAAAGAAGAGAAGCCCCAGAGGGAAACCAGGGCATACCAGTTTGGGTTCCTTGGAAAGAAGAATGTCACAAGGATATCAGATCATCCAGACATGACTCCTCTCACTGTGTCCTGGGTTTATCACATTATTGCACCTGGCACACTGCCTAACCGTTAGAGCTGATTCCTCTACCCTAGTTATCTGCAGTTCTGTCTATCTGTGTTTTACAACTTGACCTCCATCCAGAGGTTACAGAGTCCAGGCAGTCAGTGGGTCACCAGGTCTGGGAGCTCGTAGAGGGCAGAGCTGATATGTCATGCATCTTGTTCTGAGCCCACAGTAGTTAGTGCTAGAGTATGCACTGCCATACTGACTGGCCTGGTCTCCTTCCTCTCTGTGCTCCATTCCATCCAGATCTGCAGTCCCGCAGCCCAGGAGTGGAATGCCTGGGAAAGGAATTTCTCAGAGCAGCTTAGAAGCCATGGCAATGCCTTCTCCATGCAGGGTGAGAGTTAGGCATTAGGTAGTCTTCTTGGCTCCCTGCCTCCTTTTCTATAAGGGTTCATAGCATGGGATAGGTTCACCTGCTGTGCACCGAGTCTCCAAAGAGAGAGGGACAGCAGCAGCTCTGCAAATGCCTACCCATGCAGAACCAGTGGAGCACAGCCCTCCTGAGCCAGGATATCAGATCCCTACTCTCTCACTGCAGCACGGGACCACGGAAGTTCCAGTACTTGGCTGGAGCCACTGAAATGCTTGTTTTTCCACCCAGTGTTTGGTCCCACTAGGGGTAAATGTGAGTTTCATTACCAACAACAATGGCTACAAGACCAAGTTGGAGACAGTTGGAAGGTCTTGTAGGCGTAGTCTCTGCCCAGTGCATTTCAGCCCTGGAGCCTAGGGGGGGATGGTTTCCTTGGTAACGGTGAACTGACCTTGGGAGCTCCAGTTCTGCTGGGAGGTCTCTTGGAGCCAGCTGGGTAGCCTCCATGGGCAGTATTGCTTGCACAGACAGAGGTTACCTAAGGCAGAAAGAGTCTGGATGAGCCTGAGAGGTGGGTGCCACCTTGGGGTGGCAAGGGGCCAGGATGCCCCCTTCCTTTCATTGCCTGCCCTGTCCCCCATCTTCTGGATACTAAGGACAGATAGAAAATCACGTTTCCCAGCCTTACTGAAATAGAAAGAAAGGATGTTTGCGTCCCAGATAGGTTAGAAGCTGCCCACTTTCCCAAGCCACACAAGACTCCACCAGATGGCTTGTAGCCACCACTGACTGCCTCATTCCTGTGAGCCCTGAGGATGCCTTTGGGACCAGTCAGTTCCTCCCCCTGCTTCCTGCAGAGACTGCATTGTGAGTTGAGCTGGGCAGCCTGCAGAATTGGCGGTAGGCCTGCGCGTGCGCTGCAGGGCATAATAAGCCAGTGTTTGCTGGTTCCAGGCTGGGATGGGTGTAGCAATGGGGGTAGGGTAGCGTGGCATCTGTCCTTAAAGCCTGGGACTCTACACTTTTTTCTCTTCTTCTGCTTTTCTGCCCAGCTAAATTTTCTAAAAGGCAGAGCCCTTTAGAGTCACCCCAGAAGTCAGCAATAGATTTACAACAACAAATGGCCAGCAAGTAGTGAGAGCCAGTGGGAAGAATACAGTCACCCATGTCTCTTGCCGTGATGAAAGTGTGTCCAAAGCCAAGGCTGGAGTCATGAGTGATTTTGTGTTCCCAGGATGAATCACAACAGGAGACAGGCCTAGGGGATGTTGGGGTTCTCTAGGTATGAGGAGGAGACCAAACAGAGGACATGGCAGAGACAGATGCCCAAAGGAATGATGGTGAGCTATGCTTTCTGCTACCTTCTGAAGGTTGGGTGTGTTCAGACACTGAATTCTTCCTAGCTGTGGATGGGACTTATCATACATTCTTGTAACCACCTTGGATTCAGTTGAGAATTCTAATCTCATTAATAACCAGATGAGATACATGCAATGCCCCCAGGTATTATGGGGGATCGGTTCCAGGAACTCCAGGATACCAAAATCTGCAGATGTTCCAGTCCCTTGTACAACATTATGTACAAATCACAGAGGTGGCAGGGAAAGAGGGAAGAAAAAGAGCTGAGGAGAGAGGAGAGGGTGGGACAGCAGAATATCACCCTCAGTTGTTGGAGGCTGCTTGGAGGATATCATGGGCCGGCTGACCAGAACTGGCCAGGTTGGGACTATCTCAGAAAAGCCAGGAACCTTTAGGAAATCTGCTAACAGACTTCTGGGCTCAGGGGATCATGTCAAGTCCTCTTTTGGGGTTCCTGCCTGGTGACAACTTCCCATAGTTCCAGTAAGACAGACAAAATGACTAAAGGGTATGTGACTGAGAGTGGAGGACTGCTAAACACTGCCGAGGAAAGGTTTGTGTCATTGGAAGGTTTGTGGTGGTCACTTTCTAATGGCTTTTGTCTTTTTAAGTAAGCCAAAGTCTCAAGGGTGGGGGTCACTTGTCCCCCTAAGTGAACGCTGTTAGATACCTTCGCCAGAATCATATAGACAAACCATTGCCAATCCCCCTGTGTACTTTAAACTGTCTCTAGGTTACATATAGCACCCAATACACTGAAAACATAAATAGCTGTTAAAATGTGTTATTTGAGAGACAGTGGCAAGAAGCCTGTGTGCTCACTGCAAATGTGCCCATTGTTTGTTATAAACATGCTGTGTCAAAACTGTTTGTGCCTTTCCACCGTGTCAGAATGTTAAAATGACAATAAATTCACAAGGGAGGGTGGTCTTAGTGGCAGTAGTCCTGCTTTCCTTGATAGCACTGGCTGAGGCAAACAGAGTCTTTTATTCCCATCTCAACTACTAATATAAACTTTCAGGTCACAGATCACACTATACACTGTTAGTCTGTCTGTCTGTCTATCTATCTATCTGTCATCTTTCTTTCTTTCTTTCTTTCTTTCTTTCTTTCTTTCTTTCTTCAGAGTGGCTAGAAGGGGTTAAGGAAGTGGAGTTTTAAAGAGGCCTGAGTAGGCAGAGCTTAGAAATGGATAGGAATGTAAGAGTCTGTGGGAGCGAAACAATCCAACCAGATCTCTGGAGAAGCCCATGAAGGCAGCTGCTGAAGGCAGCTGCAGAACTGAGTCCAGCACAGAGGCAAAAGGGCAGGACTGAGTCCAGACAAATGAATGGGGAGATGAGTGGACATCACGGCCCATGTGGACAGACGGAGGAAGAGGATAGGCAGATGGCCTTTTGAGTAGGTAGTGTCACTGTCAGGGACTAAACCGAGCTAAAGCAGAAGCCTCAGGGGCAGTTGTGAGTTCTCTGCCTGTCAGCCTCTTGATATATATACTCCAGGTGGTTAGATGACACACCAGGTGGTCAGGGGACAGGTACCTGGGGATCATCTCAGAGTCAGGTGCCTAAATCTTTGCAGGAATCCGGATGAGGAGCTTTTCATTTGTCTCCTGTGCCCCATAAGTTCCTGAACTTGGTTTTCATATGCCCATATGCCTCTAAAGTCACAACATATTTATAAGGACCCCAAAATATTTATAGGGAGGTCCCTTTTCTCCAGTCCCAGGAATGAGTTATTCATCAGTTTGTGCTGTGAGTGGCGCCAAACAGCTGATGCTATTCACAATGCACGCCAGGATCAGTTATCCTCCGTCTCCAAACAGAATCTGATGCTGCTGCCTGAAAAACAAGCAAGGTACGGTCTGAAAAACCCCTGTCTTGCTAGGGTTCCTACTGCTGTGATAAACACTACAACCAAACACAAATTAGGGAGGAAAGGGCTTATTTTAGCTTATTATATAGCTTACAGCTATAATCTAACCCTTCATGGAGGGAAGTCAGGGGAGGATTCAAGGCAGGTCTTAGTCAGTGTTCTGTTCCTGTGAAGAGACACCATGACCCCGGCAACTCTAATAAAGCAAAGCGTTTAACTAGAGGTGGCTTATATTTTTAGAGACTTAGTCCATTGTCACGGCAAGAAGCACAGCAGCACACAGTTAGACACAGTGTGGAGAAGGAGCTGGGCAGGGAGCACAGCAGCACACAGTCAGGCACAGAGCTGGAGAAGGAGCTGGGCAGGGAGCACAGCAGCACACAGTCAGGCACAGAGCTGGAGAAGGAGATGGGCAGGGAGCACAGCAGCACACAGTCAGACACAGAGCTGGAGAAGGAGATGGGCAGGGAGCACAGCAGCACACAGTCAGACACAGAGCTGGAGAAGGAGATGGGCATTGTGTATCCTACTCCTTAGGCACCAGGAAGAGAGAGACTCTGGGCTTGGAAGGGGCTCTCAACCCCCCCCACCCTCCAAGGGACACACTTTCTCCAACATGGCCCCACCTCCTAAATCCTTCTAATCCTTTCAAATAGTGCCACTCCCTGGTGACCAAATTTTCAAATCTATAAGCTTATGGGGACAATTTTTATTCAAACTACCACAAGGCAGGAACCTGAAAGAACAACCTGAGTTAGATGTCAATTGAAAAAGCACTGTTTACTGACTTGCTCCCTGATGGGTTGCTCAGTTTGCTTTCTTATACAACCCAGGACCACCAGCCCAGGGGTGGCACTGCCCACAATGAACTGTCCCACCCCTCACATCAATCTTTAATGAAGAAAATGCCCTGCAGACTTGCGTACAAGTCAGTCTTATGGAGGCATTTGATGAAGTGCCCTTCTTTCCAGTTGTATCTAGGTTTGTGCCAAGTTAACAGAAACCAAGCGACACTATTGTATATAGTATGGAATAGCTTAGGACAGGGCCCAGCCCGGTTTTACACAGTCCTCACTATATCATACATAAAGGAAACATGAGGTAGTTTGCAGCAGGGAACCTTGGAGTTAGTTAGCCTGGCCTGGCTGCTTCAGACAGTCATGCGTCATAGGTTTTCCTGATAAGAATCCATGGCTCCTGGGGCACAGTGTGCCTTCCAGTTCCTGAGAGATCAGTGCACTTCCTCATGCAGTGAAACATCCAGGCCTCTTTGTGTTTCTCTGTACGTTCCCTTGAAAGTCAAGGTGATTGGTCTTAGACATTAATTTGGGTAACCTGTGTAGCTTGCAGACATTATTGTATCCTGGTGACTATAACAGTACTGATCTGGCAGCTGCCATCACATTCTGTCTCTGATAAAGATATAAAAAGTCTGATGGCTCGCAATAAAATTGTCACAGCCCAACTGAGGCCTAATTCAATTCCTCGGTGCCATAATCAGGTGACCTTGGCCCGGTGAGTTAAGTGCAGACACGTACAGTGAACAAGGCCCAGATGAGTGCTGAAGAGGGTGAGGACAGGGGACATCCCCTCAGTCATACGGATTCAGCATACAGCAAATATAACTTGGGTTTTATTGGAACTATTTGAAATTTCTGGATATTTCTGGGTCTGAGATGGTTGAATTCCTAGATATGAATAGCTATTTTACCATCTCTAGTTAATACAAAGGGAAACTGAGACTTGGAGAGAGCTCACAAATTGTTCCATTATCTAAAGCAGGGTCCAGATATTTGGCCTCTGGCAGTACACATGTTGTTACTCCCCTGGGGGAAGCGGGGAAACAGAGCTCATGTCCTACCTTCTTGAACCTGGAATGGGTCCCAAACTGCTTTATCCAACAGATGTAAGAGAAGTGATGTGAGGCTGGGCCTCACCACTTACTGGGCACAGTGGTTCACACTGGTAATCCCAGCACTTGGGAGGCTCAGACCAAAGGATGGCACCAAGTTCCAGGCTAGCCAGGGCTACGGAGTGAGATACCCAAAATGTGGAAGAGAGGAAGGAAGGGAAGGAAAGAAAGAGAGAGGGAGGGAGGGAGAGAAGTAGATAGAAAGGTGGAGGAAATAAAGAAGTAGAAAGCATGGCAGCTCCTGCTTCCTCATTTTGGAAGACGTCATGCTGGAGGGAAAGCCCATCTAGATGAGGACTGAGACTTCTAGACTCACACGGAGCTTTTTAGATCTCAGTGCTACCACAAAGATGACCTAGCCAACGACTTACACACAAAGACAGTCATTCCCACCCAGCTGTGCCAGCTGTACAGTCCTGAGCATCGTGGCCATGCTTGCATGCCTCTGTGCTCCTCATTTTATCCTGGGGGAGGTAGGGAAAGCAGAGCCGGAAACTCAGGGGTGTTGAAAAGCAGGCTGAGAGGATGCTGAGAGTGTGGACAGGGACTCTGGTCAGAGCCGTTGCTCCCCTGCTCCCAGCCTCCCACCCCCCATGTCACTGCCACTTTCTCACCCTAGCTCCTAAGGATCAAGATGGGACAGTTTAGCTTCTGGCAACAGGCTAGATCCTTTGTCTCCCAGGTGGGAGACTGGAGCTGCCAATCTCACCTGAGCTCCAGCCTTCCCTGGTGGCTGGTGTCTGTGGCTACTGCCCCAAGAATGGAGAGATGCCATGGTGGGCAGCAGTGGCAGCACAGAGCCTCCTAGGATCTCTGCCTATGCCCGCCCTTCTGACTCTTAGCCCTGGACTCAACCTCCCTTTCAGTCTCCAACCCCATCCTCAGGGACTTCTGCACTGGAGGGTCCTAGGATATACTATGTTAACGTGCACTGTGTTGTCTGGCCCACGGAGGGCTTGCTCCTCTTTTCTTTTGCATGTTCCTATCTAAGTGTTCTCTCCCTCCCCTCCCCAGCCTCCTGCCTCCTGGGGGAGGCATTCCTTCCCCAAACCTTCGGAGCTCAGGGGCACCCCAGGAAGCCTGCTGTAGCTGCTGTTTGATCTCTCCTTCCTGGGAAGGACAGGACATATGCAAATATTATTAAAGCTGGAAACGGCCTTCAGAATAACTTTCTAAAGCCTCCATTTTATAGAAGGGCAAATTGAGCTCAGAGAGAGTAGTAGCCCAGTACAGCTGTTCAGCCACACCTGGGGTTTAGAGTAGACTCTGGTCCCTAGACTTCCAAATGTGGAGCCTCTTCTCATCCAGGGAACAGCACAAACACTGTCTTGGGTGGTCTCTTGTGTTTGTGCTGTGCTTCTCTGTGAGAGTATTATGGCCCCATAGGAGGCTCTTTCCAGGCGAAGTTGATATCTACAACAGGCAATCTTAGCGTGGGCAGGGACTATGCCACCACCATTTCCTAAGAATTTATTGAGGATCTGAGTTTCTGATAAGTAAGACTCCAGCACCAGTGGGTGGTAACTCCTTCAGGCAGAAGGCTGAGAATGGTTTCCATGGAGACCACGCAGGCTCTGGTTTCCAAGGTAACGCTTACAGGAGGTTACAGCAGCCTCCTATTTATGTCAACTTAACATTTCCAACGGCTCTATTCTTTTGGGCAAACCTAGGCTGAATGCAAGGCTTCCTTTCTGGGACAGTGGCAGAATTCAAGGGCCAGAGGGACATATAGTCAGGTTTGCAATTAGCTGAAAGGGAGGGCCTCTCTGCCAGCAGGCTTTCTCCAGTCCAGGGACAGGTGAAAGACAGAGCCAAGCATGGAATTATAGCTAGGTGTGGAAGGGTAAGAAGCCCTACAACTCGCTGTCAGTCCTACTCTCCAGAGGTCACTGGTGAGCCCGAGGCTTTCAGCATCCCTTCAGAAACAGCAGGTGCTCATCTGTACGGTTCAATTTCTTAAAATTCACAAACGGGAGACACACGCAGACACAGGCGCAGACACCTGCCACCACTTCACCCTAATTACCGATTCTGGAGAAATCAGCAGAGATTGAGACTACCTCATTGTTTGAAACAGGAACAAAACATCACACCTCTCATGGAAAGCCTCATTTCTAAATGAGGAGCTGTTTTCAATCTCTTGCCATTGCAACAATAAATACTCTTCGTGTGTGTGTGTGTGTGTGTGTGTGTGTGTGTGTGTGTGTGTGTGTGTTTGCATATGCTTATCGGGTTGCAGTCATGGGGATGCAATGAAGTTTCCCAGCTGTGAAATTTCTGGGTCAAACAAAGGCATCACATTTGAGAATTTTACCCTGTTGAATTGTTCCTTTAGTGCCTGTGCTGGTCAAGGAGAATTTGTACATATGTGAGGAGACTGTAGTTTGTTTGTTTGTTTGTTTGTTCCCTCCTGGCAAAGCATCATAAAACCAATTCTCCCAACCCAGCCTATGAGACCAGCCAAACTCAACACAAAACCCCAACAAGGACTGTATGAGAAGAGAAGATTATATGCCAGGGGCACGATTCAATTCATAGCTGCCGCTTCTAAAGAGAGCACTGGAATAGTACAGAAGCATCCAGAACGCACAATGATCTATGTAAGGGGTCAACAGAGTAAGCCAAGGAATTGATACAGAAAAAAATCTCGACAAAGTAACTCATTGCTAGTCACCGATTTAAAAAACCAAAACCCCAAAACACTTTGAAAAAAAGAACATTCCTCTAACATCTGACTATACTCAAAGTCAATGCCTTTAAAGTCAAGAGCCATGTTACCACGGTTCCTGAAGATCTGTTGATGTGTCAGGCCTAGGAGGAAGAAGTAAATCTTGGAGCTGAGGATGTGACCTAGCGTGAGAGTGTCTGCCTAGCGAGCACAAGAATTTGATCTCTAACTCCATAGTAAAATAAAATAAACTCCCCCCAAAGAGAAAGGAAAACAAAATGTATTCATAATCAAAAGGCAGAGGCAGAAAGATCTCTAAGTTGGAGGCCAGCCTGGTCTACAGAGTGAGAGCCAGGAAAGCCAGGCCTATATGGAGAAATCCTGTCTCGAAAAACCAAAAAGAAGAAAAGAGGAAAGTAAAAAAGAAAGAAAGAGAGAGAGAGAGAGAGAGAGAGAGAAACAAAGAAACAGAGAGACAGACAGACGTATGTTTGCTGAGTCAATACTATAATGCAGTTCATGTTTTATAAACTATAATGATTTATATATATTAATAATAATAAATATAAAAAAAAACTTAGGAATAAAGCTACTTAGTAAAAGCTTAGAACTCCACTCAGGAAAGTGGAAGACTGTTATGGAAAATACAAAAAGCCAAAAAAAAAAAAAAAAAAAAGTTTAAGGTCCCTGTTGATAATGAAATCACAATTTCAACTCTCCCTCGGTACAGCTATAGATTTAATACAAGCCCATTAGGGAAACTGGATCTTTGATTTTAAACGTACATGAAGATCAAAGCGCCACAAAAAGGCACTGGGGTGCTAGAGAAAATCAATACAGGAAGCTCACCCCAGCAGAAAGCCAGACTCGTTCTTAGTATAGCTCATAGCTCAAATGGTAGACCCAGAGTAGGAAGGCCCAGAATGGATCTTATGCATATGGAAACTTGAACCATGAAGACATATTCTTTATCTCTGTGGAGAAAGAAACAAAACAGAGGAAAACTCAGAATACATGCTTATCCCTGTGTACCACACCAAAGAATAAATTCCAGGGGATATATATATATATATAAAATTTAACTTTTTAAAGATTTGTTTTTATTTACATGTAGGTTTCTGCGTGTGAGCATGCTACATGTGTGTGGAGCCCGCAGAGCCCAGAGGTGGGCTTAAGATCCCCTTGGACTGCAGTTACAGGTGGTTGTGAGCCACCTGATGTGGGTGCTGGGATCTGAACTCAGGACCTCTGGAAGAGCAGCAAGCACTCTTAACAGCTGAGCCATCTCTCCAGCCTGTCCAGAGTTAACAAAAGAGCGAACAATAGGATTGTGTCTGTTAATTTGGGATAGGATTTCTGTAATACGGTGTAACAAGTTTAAGTAGAATATGGATAACTCTGACTATCAAGTGTGGAGATGGCACAGTCAGTAGGATGACTGCTGAGTGAACATGAGGACAAGAGTTCGATCCCAGCATCCATGTAAAAATCTGGGCATGGTGGTGCTTGCCTGTGATTCCACTGCCAGGGATGCAGAGACAGGAGTATCTCGGGGTTACTGGCCAAGCCACTCTATTTGAACTGACAAGCTCCAGGATTAACAAGAAATCCTGTCTCAAAAAATAAAGTGGAGGGCTCATTTGCCAGGGTGCTTGTCTACCACATACGAAGCTCTGGGTTCAATCCCCTGCACCGTGTAAATCAGATATGGACACCTGTAATCCCAGCTCTTGAGAGATGAAGGCAGGAGGATCTAAAGTCCAAGGTCATCCTCAGTTCCATTGAAAACTGGAGACCAACCCTACATCATCATCACCATCATCATCATCATCATCACCACCACCACAACAATAACAACACAGAAAGTGATTAGGGAACACACTTGACATTGATCTCTGGCCTCTACATGTACCTGCAAGGTACATAAATATGTATATATAGAAATATAAAATAAAATACAGAATTCAAATGATCAGAAATAAACAAGGTCGTGTCTGCTAATTTGGGATGGGATTTCTGAAATAAGATGTAACAAGTTTAAGTAGAATATGGATAACTCTGACTGCAGTAAGGCGAATAATCTCTACTCATAATTGAGACCACAAGGAAGGCAAGAGACAAGCCACAAACTGGGATAAGGGATTAAGCCTCCTATTAATGACAGAATATAAAGTGACACAAACTATAATAAGAAAGTCCACCAGCTAATGAAAAAGCAAAACAGCTCCATCACATAGGTTGAAGAATGCAAACCGTCTTATGGAAAAAGGGAATCTGACATGCAATAGCCACACCAAACTTTCTCCTGGTTGTTAGAGAGATGAACTTAAACTCATAATGAAAAGACCCTTTTGCTCCCAAGGCGTTGGCAAAATATATCAAGGATTGTCAGCCTTCAGTGTGGACAAGAATGGGGACCGAGAGACACGGCTCAGCTGAGCAGCCAAAAGTGCACGTTGGCCAACTCCCACAAACAACAACCTGGGCAGACTCTGCGTGAGATGAGGGTGTGCTCACTGTGTGAGCCAGACTCCACCTCTCACTATATGTAAGAGAGAAGGCCTGACCAGATTCACCACAGGCCCCATCAAAAGTGGTCACCAGGAAGCTGGCGAGGTGGCTTATTGTTTGAAATGCCAACTACTCTTCCAGAGGACCTGAGCTCAGTTGCTGGCACCCATCTTGGGAGGCTCACATTGCTTGTAACACCGGATAACTTCTGGAAGTTTTGGGCACCTACACTCACATGTACACACACACACACACACACACACACACACACACACACACACACGGACAATTTTAATAGCGAAAGTGAAAAATTTAAAAAAATGTTTATGAAGGCACTCTAGCAGTAAACATTCAGAAAGAGCCCCAAAAGTCATCGTTAAAGTTTAAGTTTTATATTCATACGGTAGACTAAATATAACAAACTGTAGAGTGGTGATTACAAACTGAAGACTACATCTATCAATATAGTTGGAAATATCTGAGAAATATAGTGTTGAGGGCACAAGTGACTCAGAGGGGAAAAAACGGTATTTTGTGTCTACTTGCATAATTTAAGTTCAAACAAAACTATAGTAAAGGCTCTTAGAAGTGGTTCATTCTTGAAGAAACTAAAAAAAAAAAGAAAGAAAGAAAGAAAGAAAGAGAGAAAGATAGAAGGAAAGAAAGACGTTACCATAACTGGTAAGTTTCTATAAGATAATTATTTATTTTTAACAGACTTAATTCTTTTATTTTTCTTGTATTAAAAACCCTTACGTGGCAGCCACAGCTGGAGCCTGGGTCCTCTGAACAGAGTCTCTGATGTGGGTCTTTCACAAGATGATCGGTGAATTCCTGTTAAGGAGACTTGGTGAACACAGTCTCTTTTCAGAGGTCAGGGGTCAGGTAGCTGTAGGTCTTAGCATTAAAGGTGCCCAGGGTGGCAGTGCAGCCTCTGGCCGAAGTGTAGCAGTCGTCTATACCTGCTATCATCAGGAGCTTCTTGGGCACAGAAGCAGAGACAACGCCAGTACCTCTGGGGGCAGGGATGAGGCGCACCAGCACAGAGCCACAGAGGCCTGTCACCTTGCATGGAACAGTGTGGGGCTTGCCAGTCTTGTTCCCCCAGCAGCCTCTCCATACAGGGACGATGGAGAGCTTGGCCAAGATGATGGCCCCTCGGATGGCAGTGGTAACCTCCTTGGTGCACTTAACACCAAGACCAACGTGACCATTATAGTCCCCAATAGCGACCAAAGCCTTGAACCTGGTCCGCTGGCCAGCCCGTGTCTGCTTCTGCACTGGCACAATTTTCAGAACCTCATCCTTTAGGGATGCACCCAGGAAAATGTCAATGATCTCAGACTCCTTACTGGGCAGGGAGAACAGGTAGATCTCCTCCAAGGACTTGATCTTCATGTCCTTAACCAGGCGGCCCAGCTTGGTGACAGGGATCCACTCCTTGTCTTCAGCTTTACTTCCATGAGCCTTGTGGCCTCGACCACAGCCATGGCCTCAACCACGACCGTGGCTCCTAAGACCACTGCCAAATCCTCCACGGATGCCATCGAGGGCTCCTAATCCTGGGTCCCCCTCCCACTGCACCAGCGTCATCTGCCCTTTGGTGTTTTCCCGAAGAAGAAGAAACATATATTTTATATGTGAGAAGTTGATCTGTTTTCAAGATTGACTTTGACTTGAGTGTGCTGTCTTGGGGTTTCCATTGCTGCGATGAAACACCATGACCAAAGCAACTTGGAAAGGAAAGGGTTCATTTGGCTTACACTTCCTGTCACTGTTCATCATCGAAGGAAGTCAGGACAGGAACTCACACAGGACAGGAACCTGGAGGCAGGCGCCGATGCAGAGGCCATGGAGGGGTGCTGCTTACTGGCCTGCTTCCCATAGTTTGCTCAGCCTGCTTTCTTACAGAACGAGGACCACCAGGCAAAATGGACTGAGTCCTCCCACTATCAATCACGGAGAAGAAAACGCTCTGTGGGCTTACCCACAACCCGATCTTATGGAAGCATCTTCTTATTAAGGTTCCCTTCTCTCAGATGACTTTAGCTTGTGTCAAGTTGACATAAAACTATCCAGTACATGTGCCTTTGTATTAGTTTACATCTTGAATAACCCCCACAGGATCCTAAGGTGTTGGTAGCATGGAGGACAGGGGCTGAGGTGATAAGGGAGAATGCCACAATTTCTTGCCTCTCTGGCTCTTGGCCTGAATACCTTTCCCACCTCTAGAGGTGGACCACTTTCACGCCCCTTGAACCTGAGCAGGTTTTATGACTTGCCTTTATCAACAAAAACACTATCAAGCGATAGGCTGGAACTCCTGACCCCAGCCGGTAAGGACTGGTAGCTTCTGCTTCCATTCTCTCATAGCTCATGAACTACCAGGGTGCTAGGGCAGAGTAATAATGACCAGGGACCTGAAGCCCTTTGCTGAATCCATCTTGGATGTCCAGCCCCAGTCAAGCTTCCCTAGTGGAACACAAAGCATGAGCAAGCAGTTACTGCACAGGGACATAGTTCTTCAACCCACCAGCTGAGCTGGCAAGCCACACACATCAGCAGACTCAGCTCTGTCAGCTTGTTCTCCAAAGCCTAAATCTAAGACACCAACATCAATAGGAAGGGAATTAAATGAAGTGCAGTCCTCAGAGCACCCTCTTGGAGAGCTGGGATCCAGGGAGTCCCATAGAGAGGAAAGGGGGTGCAGTGTGCAGAACTGCAATGGTGAGCACGGGTACTTTGTCACTATCTTCCTCATCCGTGGTTGGAACATGGCTATTAACCTTGACCTCCAGAGGCTAGGTCCTGCACTTATTTATGCAAACATAATTGATTTCTCTGCAAGTTAAGCCTCAAAGTACTTTATATGCTTTATTTAGTTGATGCATAAAACTGAATAAAAAGAGATGAACTTGAGAGATAGCTTGCTGGTTAAGCGTGTATTTGCTCTTGCAAAGGATTTTGAGCACAGCTCACAGCCATGTCTAACTCCAGCTCTAGGGCATCTGATGCCCTCCTCTGGACACACACACACACACACACACACACACACACACACACACACACGTGTGTGTGTGTGTGTGTGTGTAAAGGAGGCTTACACATCCTGATGTTATATAAAGATCACTAAGCATTCTGGGTTGTGGACATCTGAAGAAAAATTACTTAATAATTAACACTAGCATGCTCAGTTTTTGTTTTTTTGAAACTCAGTCTCTCTACATAGCCCTGGCTGTCCTAGAACTCACTATGTAGACCAGGCTGGTTTCAAACTTTAGAGATCCGCCCTGCCTCTATCTCCCAAGTGCTGGAATTAGAGGCCTGAGCCACCATACCCTGCTTAACCGTTAGCATGTTAACCGGTTAGGGGTTGGGTACGTCTTCAGTGTTTCAGTGTTTAGAATGGCAGGAAGGGGAGGGGAAGAGGTTTTCAAAGGGCAGCTTGCAGAGTGGCCATGTGACAGTCTTATCTACTTAAGTCTGGTGGCTCTCTAAATACACAGCACTCAGTGTCATTTTCCTATTGGTAATGCCACACTAACACCAGGTATTTTGTATGTAACAAATGCATCACAACACACACGGCAACCCCAAATGAAAACGCCAGCCCTGACTTGAAGTGTAAAAACGTTGTCGCTAGTTTTGACCCGTGTTCTTCACAGCTGTAGTTAAACGTCTCAACCTGTAAGCTGTCTGCTAAGATTCTTTGCTATATCTCTATTGGCTATTTTGAGAAAAAACAACTTTTGAATATTAAGGAAACAGCCCCTTTACATTCTGCTTCATCATTATGTGCCCTGAGATTACTGCTTATAAGCTGTGATAGGCTTTTTTTTATAATATATGTATCAAAAAAAGAATCATTAATTCTAACCACGGGGGAAGGGGGAATGGTGCTTATATCACTTTTAATGGTTTTCTTTTCAAACACTGGCAATTATTTTATGTATAAAACCTGATTCACTCACAATCAATTTTGTCCAGGGAGGTTGGATTCAGGTTGGTTTGGTCAAAATGGCTCATCAGTTGTTCCATTAAAAATAACCCACAAGCCGGGCAGTGGTGGCGCACGCCTTTAATCCTAGCACTTGGGAGGCATAGACAGGCGGATCTCTGAGTTCGAGGCCAGCCTGGTCTACAGAGAGAGTGAGTTAGTTCCAGGACAGCCAGGGCTACACAGAAACCCTGTCTTGAAAAACCAAAAAAAAAAAAAAAAAAAAAAAAACCAACCCACAGGTCCCTACTAACTTGAGACTCGATGCTAAACCGTGTATTAAATTCTTCTGTAATCTAAGCCATTTCTGGGTCCCCCACTGCACCCCACTGATCTTGTCCTTTGCCACTCCAAACTCCTGAATGGCTGCCATTCGTTGTGCTCCGCATGCGAAGGGTAGTGCTTTGACATTTGCAGGATTTATCTGCCTTTCCCTTTGTTTGCTTTCTCCTGAGAACTGAGTGGGTCAAGTTCAAGAACAAACCTGTTGAGCGCTTTAGCAGCCTGCATTACCACAGAAGGTGTACGCAAAACAAATCTCACGAGAGGTCCTGGGTCCAGGTAAGGTGTGTCCGCATGAATCTGAGACTCTGAGTCTCTTGCTCCCAGAGGCCTTTTGACACCAAGGCTGGTGCCTGCCCTATACCGTGAACAGCATTGGGGGCGTGGGTACCCACCTACCCTTAATCTCAGGCCATGACTGAATTCTACCTCCTGTGCCCACTTAACTAAGGCCCTAGCCTCCTTCCCTGGAGAACATGACCCTGTGACTATTTCTGATCCACCAAGAACAATCACTAATTGCCTAGTCAGAGTAGGGAATGCGATGCTGTCCTTGTGCCTAAGGACATTCAATAATGATGTCATTTGTCACAAAGCATGCAGCAGGGTGCTTTATCCAAACTTAAAAGCAGCTTGACCTTGGGCAGTTTCCTAAAGCTCTCTGGCCACAGAATGTGAACACTACTTGGCTCAGTCCAGGGGATCAAAGAAGACAATCAAGGGGACACCCCACACTCGCTTGTGACCCAGGGAAGGCCACTGTGTGTTAGCTTCTCCCTGTCCGCCACCCCCACCACTCTGTCACCAGAGCACCCCCAACCTATAAGATGCCCCTATTTAGCCACAACACCAAGGCCAAAGTCAGAAGTATAAGAGTTTTGTTTGTTTGTTTTTGTTTTGTTTTTTAATTTTCTACAGACACTTCTGAAAAGAGATCTAATAGAGAAAATATACAAAGCATTTAATGGCTTCACCGCCACAGAGCGCCCAAGTCTGACCCGAGGCACCAAAGCCTCTCCCAGGCTCGGGGCTGAGGACAGCCAGCACGAACATCAGTAAAAACATGCAGGAGAAATATCACACACCCCTGGACAGAGGGGAGAGATCCAGAACGGAAGAGGAGGCAGGGATGAAAGTACCAGGTGGCTCTCCCTCCCACTTCCATCATTCACAGTAGCCCTGGTGTGTAGGAAGGCATGGGCTCCATCCACTGCCCAGGGCCTGCAGCTCACAGCCGATGACTTCCATACCCACCTGCTCCTGTGTTCCCAGGTGCCAGGCCAGGGCTGCCTGGCTCTCATTTCTTTGGTTCCACTCAGAGAACAATTGTGCTTGGCAGACTCATCCCACCCTCTAACTCCAGGCTCCTGCTGGTGGGCTGAAGGCACTGACAGGAGTCCTGGGAAGACCCCAGGATAGCCACCTTCTCTTGTGCTCTGATGGGTCCAACCCAGGACACATTTCCCCATCCTTAGTCCACACTTAGGCCCTAAGAAGCAGGAGGACAGAGGAAGGAAGTGTGCTGTGCAAGGAAAAAAAAGTCTTTCAAGACTTCCCCAAATGTGGGGGCTGTTTGTGAACCTCATGCCAAACCCCATCTATGCCCCTGCCCCTGTCCCTGCCCCAGGCTTCCACATGTCCAGCCCCTCCCTTTAGTCCTTCCCCTTGGCCCAGCCACTGGGGAGCTGACTTAAAATAATGAGTTAGAGAAACCATCTTGGGCAACTGTCCCCTCCCGCCTCACACCTGAAAGATCAGCAGAGGCAGAAGCCCCGAGAGATCACAGCCCTGGTACAGGGAGGAGGGCGGGGCTGGAAAGGATAGGTGAGACATGTCACATCTATGGAAAAGTGCCCAAGGTACAAGCTAAGCAAAGAGAGGAGGAGGGCCAGAGAGTGGCCAGAAGGAGAAAGAAGAGGGCAGGGGTGAGCCTGGAGGGAAGGCCTCACACCACCCCACAGATGAGCGTCTCCACCACAAATGTATTCTCAAAGTGGCGGATGGCATTGCAGTTCTTGGCTCCACGCTTGTTGATCCCTGGGGGAAAAGAAAAGAAAAGTCCCAGTCAGGCCTGTATCCAGTCTCCATCTGAGAGGAACCTTGGGACCTGGCAAGGCAGGTTAGGGGGAGACCTAGGAGGTGACACCCAGAAACAGCACTACAATGTAGAGGGAGCTCCTAGGTCAGGTTCATACTGTACCTGTCCTAAAACCTTCAGGGTGCTACTTTAGCCAATCTGTGCCTCAGTTTCCCATAAAACGCACAGTTAGAATAAAAATGGTATCAATGATGATGCTATCTAAGTAAGGCAATGCCTGGCAAGTCTTAAGTGCTGGATTGACATTCACTATAGTCAACTTATAGCTGCTGCTGAGAAGGCTGAGCCAGGTACTGTCAAAGGCTGGCTGGAGTCTGGAGCCTGAGACAAATGTGCCACTCACGCCTCCGGGTCGCCCGGCGCCGCAGCCGGTAGGTGTCTTTTCCGTTGCACAGATGGTAGATGAAGGAACCCAGAGACTCCTTGTCACGGACATGCTCCGTCACCACCATCTCCTCCTGGATGATGTACGTCTGTGGCAGGTAGGTCCCTCTCTGCAAAGGGGGGAGGGGAGGTCCAAAGCACAGGGTCAGTACCCAGGCCCTTCCAATTGCCACAAATCCCTGCTTTCTCTCTCTGAAACGACTACCTTCTGGGCACACCACCTTCTCACTCCCTGAGGCCCTCTGATACCCAAGGCCGGAGCCTGTCCTACACTGTGACGAGCTCTGGCATATGTATATGTCTGGCCTCCCACCTTAAGGTGGTGATAGGGTCTGCATCCCCTCCCCTCGCTACTGACCCAGAGCATGAACCTGCGTGCTAAGGAAGCTTCACAGGGCAGTCTGGGAGTTGGGGGGAGGGAAAGGAGAAGTGATTCTGGGGATGGGGATGGAGAATGGTGAAGAAGTAATCTTCTGGGGGTGCAGGGACAATGTCCCAGACTCCCCCTTTTGGGCTTAGCCTCCCTAGGGGCGGGGACAGGTGGGGACAAGATGCCACCCACCTTCACGTTCATGAGGAGCTCCCAGAAGTTTCGTGGGGGTAGCACGATGGTGGTGTTGAGCTCAATGACGTAGCACTTGTCCAGGGAGATGTCGTGGTAGGCAGTGAGACCCTGAGAGGAGGGGATATCCGTCAGTCTCTGTGGAAGGGGAAGGCCTGGACCAGGCCAGCCTGCTAAAGGCTTTCAGCCCAGAGAGGCCCTAATCCCACCATGCCATCAATGGAGCCTGGGACCTCTGAAGTAGTGTCCCCCAAGTTTCTGGATATCTGGCTATGAGCACCCCCTCCTGCTCCTCTCCAGATTGGTGGACATGCCACTAAACAGATGAGAACACGCTTTGAATGTCTCCATTGCTACAGATGATCTTTCTAGAGTCTTCAGTAAGGGTAAGAGGACATGATCATATCCCTCTATGAATTTCATCAAAATGAGGAGGTGTAGCTATTCTAGGAGTGAAATGACCTTCATGGGACACAGGGGCAATGTTCCCGGCCACCCGCTAGCTCCCAGCAAGTTCCCTCACTACAAGTATGGCCACCGCAGGGAGAAATGCTATACCCCAGGTTTCAGGGGCCACTGCTGCAGAACATCCAAGGGAGAGCAGGCTGTGGAGGGTGAGTGCCTAGGAAAGAAGGCTAGGACCTATGTCTCACTGATCTTAAAAGCAGCCAGAGATGAGTGTGGTGACCTCATGGGAGAAGGAATTGACTGGGGAAAAAAAAAAAAAAAAACCAAGAGGGAACCTTCCGGAGCGCTGGCAGTGAGCCCAAATTTGACCTGGGTGGTTTTACACAAATACGACACCCACTCAATTGCCCACTCTGACGGAGGATGTACAAGTGACAGCAGACACAGGACCCTTGGCCTCACAGGGACAGTGAACCCTCGTAACTCTCAGACAGTCTAGGACAAAGCAGTCCACCCCATCCCACTCTATTCTTGACAATACCACGCAGTGCTGCCTTTATAACAAAAGCAGTATCTGAAGGCCAGTTAAGATGACCAAAGAGACCTGCTGTACAGATTACACACAACCCAAGGATTCTTTGTGTTCTTTCTCCTTGCTCTGGGTCCCCAGAACAGTTTCTACTGCCCTACTCCAGATCCCAGCCAGCTACTGGATACTCCGAGTCAACCTCACCCGCTGGAAGTCATGTATGATGTCTGCAGGGTCCCCACCACCAAACTGGGGCACAGGGACATTAATACGCTCATAGTTCTCCTCAAGATAGATCTTCACATCCTCCTCCAGCTCCAGCCGAGTACGGATTTGGGAGGACAGGGAGTCTTCGTAGAGCACACCACAGTGGAAGAAGTTGTCTCGAGCCAGCTGCACAAGGTGAGGGGAGAGACAGACGGTCACACAGGGTGGTAACATACATGACCACATGGCTCTCTGCCTACTTCAGACCTAGGAAGCAGGAAGGGTGTGTGTAAGACTTTCCCAGAAATGGAGAGCAGAAAGGGATCTAGACCAGAGCCCAGAGCTTCTAGTGAGGAGATAGGCTGGGTCTTGGAAAAGGCACTTCTGCCTCACAAATGGAGGACAGGATAAACATATTCCTAGGTGGAAGGCCCCTCTGAGCCTCAGTTTTCCTATCTGTAACACATAATGACCCCAAAGGTCCCCCTGGCCTCAAAGTCTTCTGTGAAATGGCTAAGCAAATAAGCAGAGGACCTACTAGTCCTGTGGATGGACAGAACAGCAGACCCTGCAGAAAACTTGAGTAGGCAGGAGGGACAAGCCAAAGGATGGACAGGTTAGACCTGTGGGACACCACCAGGGGTTCCCACCTGCAGACACATGGGTAACAGATAAGGTGGAAGCCAGGAGGTGGTGGCGCATGCCTTTCATTCTAGCACTCAGGAGGCAGAGGCAGGTGGATCTCTGAGTTTGAGGCCAGCCTGGTCTAAAGAGCTAGTTTGAGGACAGCCAAGGCTACACAGAAGAAAACCTTGTCTCAAGAAACAAAAACAGAAAAAAAAAATAAGGTCAGAAGGCAAAGAGACATCCCCACTTCTTCCCAAGGATAAATCTCACACCACTCCCGGCACAGAGACAGCGCACAAAACTGCCCACTGCCCCCAACCGGTGGACGGCTTCTTTGCCCACCATCCAGGGAAACAAGATGGTGGCACTGGTGAGAATTGGCCATGGGGCCACCACTGTGCCCACTGTGTCTTCCCCAGGTACTCAGAGGCTCACAAGGACTACAGGACATGTAAGAGGCAGAATATCCTCTTCTTAGTCTGAGGAGAAATTCTCCTGGGATAATGAAACATCCTGGCCATACTGGGGCCTTAAAGGCTTGAGGAATCCCAAGGTAGACCAGATGCCGGAGTAGACTGTCAGGCCAACTGTAGACTGCACTCCTCACACTGTCCCAGGGACAGTCAGGAACACCCACGTGGCCTGGGAAGTACCGGTGGGTGAGGAACCCTAAGAAAGGTCTAGGAAGAGGAGGCAGAACAGCTCCACCACAGGAAAAGGCCAGGGAAGGGGCTGCACCATAGGGTGGAGATGCCTGGCAAAAGGCTAGCCTGGAAGGTGTAGTAGCCCTGCTTTTAGGGAAGTTCCTAAAGTGAGAGAAACGTGGGAGTGGAGGCCTGCAGGGGAAAGTCCCACGAGCACAATCTCTCGGGTAATTTCTACTGTGGAAAGAACTGAGTGACGTTAAATACTTAAGAAACACAGGGGTCCACAATGACTGGAAACTTTAGCCTTTAGTCACCCTGAGATTCCCTGTCGATACATTCATGTTTAATCTCTCAAGCTACTTATTTAACTGAATTAATTCAGTACTCAAGTATGGTGACCCTTCCTTTACCCCAGCTCCGGGCAGTCCAGATCTAGGCCTAGATCTCTAATGGGTATATGTTAGCGGAGATAAGTGAGCTCCCTTGTAGACCTAGCAGGTCACAGTAAACCAAACGTAACCTGGCCCAGGGCTCAAACCCAAATGTTCATGCAAGGAATAGTTAGGCCATCTTTGAAGTGTGACCCCTAGGTACAGTGTCTGAGCTCCTGAGAGAATCATAAACTCCAACTTCTCTATTGGACCTGAGAGCTTCTGGGGACGATGCTTCAGAGTCACACTGGCCACTGGTGGGATAGAGATGGAGGTGCCTGGGTGCAGTCACCTGGATCCTTGGCTCTCCAGTGTAAGTGCTGAGGTGGAGGGAGCCTGAGCCTAAGCAAGGGGATACTGGGAAGGAATGAGGGCTGTTCTCTGGGCATGCCTGGGCTAGGGATTCTTACTGTCTCTCTGCTGTTTCCACACCCTCAGCAGACTCCCTTCCCCCATGTCTTGGAGCTACCCCTTTCCCACCCGTCTGTCTAGCTCCTCACCTGAGCAAGGAAGAAGTATCTGTAGATGTAGACGGAGGCAAACACAAGGCCCATGAGCAGCACAACCATGCCCATGGACAGGTAACACACGCCACCCACGGAGCCCCCTTTCCTGGAGCGGTGGCGAGGGGGGCGTTCCTCCTGTGAACAGAAGCCCTATGGTCAATGAGATGCCTCAGAGGGGACCACTCTTCTGAATTCCTCCTCCCCTAAGTAAATTTATCCCTCTGGCTCGACTAGAAGCCCTGGGGTGTGGGAGTGGCCAGAAGGACAATACAGATTTTTCTGAAAGGAAGAAGCCTTGCCCAAGTCTTTGGACCACTCTCCCAGTTAAGAGAGAAATGGAGACTTGCCTGGAAGCCCCAGAACAATCAGCCTGGATTAAGCACACACACACACATTGAATTGCCTGGATTTAGATCCTGTTCTCAGACGAGCTTGATCACCTTCTAGTCCAGCAGTTCTCCAGCTGTGGCTTCCGATCCCTTTGGCAAACCTCCATCCCCAAACCATTTACATATCATAAATCATAGCAGTAGCAAAATTACAATTAATTACGAAGTAGCATGTTATGGTTGGGGGGGGGTGTGTCTCCACAATTTGAGGAACTGAATTAAAGGGTCGCAGCATTAGGAAGGTTGAGGACCACTGCTCTGTCATTCAAACATAAAACAGGGCACATGGGATGGCCTGAGTGATGGCGTTAGACCAAGGAGTTCATGGCAACCAGGATGCATCTGGTAGGGAGGTGCCACTGTCCTGGGCAAAGGGCGGCAAGGAAGAGCAGAGCTAAAGAGTGACATGAACTAACCCTTCAGCTGGAGGCACAGGATGGACCGGGATGAGGACAGGGGGTGATGGGGGTGTGTATTAGTTACATTTCTCATTGCTGTGACCCCTGATAAGCCCGAGGAAGGGTTTGTTTTAGCTCACAGTCCACCCCGGTGTGGACTTGCACAGTACACGCTCACATAGGGAGATCAAGTGGCAGGCTGATGGATGCTGGCACTTAACCAGCTTCCTCCGCTCTCCTTTTTATTCAGTCTGGGACTTCAGCCCAAAAGGACAGTGCAGCCCACATTCAGGGTGGGTCTCTCCCCCTCCACTTTCCGTCTCTGGGAAAACCTTCACAAACGCACGCAAAGATATGCTTTATTAACGCCCCTAAGTGTGTCTTAATCTAATCAGGCTGACAAGGAAAATTAGCCAAACACAGATGGGCATGGAAATTGCTGTACTCGACCAAGATGGTCACTGACTGTGGGAGGCAGGGGCTCTGGGAGGCCCTGAGGATGTGGACCTGATGCTTATCTCTAACCAAGTGGCCTCGGCCTGCAGTCTATTGTGCTCAACTGTTCCTCTGTGGTGTCAGGCCACGCACGTCTGGGTGGGTGGATGGTGCATGAATACTTTGCCTGGAAATGGACTTGAGGGCCACCTCTGGACTATCTCTCTGCATGACCTCCTTTCTCCTACCATAGCCCAGGCTGGCCCTTATCTATTCTTGCTGATGCTATAAAAGTCCCCAGGCCTGTTCCTACCTCTACTCTAGTGCCCACCATTTCCCCTGTTTTTCTACACTGTTAGACAATGCCAAGAGAGGTCCAATGTCAATATCCACAGAACTTTCCAGCCTTGAGAAGATGATGCATATTAAGGAATGACGGTTCCCCATAGGCCTTAAATAAGCAGGTGATTGACCCCTCCTCTGTTTCCAGACAGACACTGGTCTTATTTCTTGATCTTTTTTCTAGAGGCGTTGGGAACTCCGTCTAGTTACTCAGGACAAATCTTTATCTCAAAACAGTAAAAGGGTCCTTGTGATAGTATAGGGTTGGGCTTGGGCTTTGGGAGTAGGGATGAACCCCATCAGGGGGTCTGATTCCCCACTGTTTAGCAATCTCCAACCCAATCTCTAGGAAGAGAACAGAAAATGCCCTGGGTTCCCACATCCACAGTGGAGACCCCCCAAGATCAAACCTTGGCCACTCTGCACCTCACTTCTAGGCTTGGCCTCCAGACAACTGGTCTAGGACAGCTGTTAGCCAAAGGGACAGGGGACTGCAATGGCTTTGCAACTGTACTCTACAATAGGTCTTGTGTGGTGGCACCAACATCCAGGCTCCCTCCATGAACAAGCCATTCAGGGCTCTTGCAAACAAGATAGCCAGAGGTGCTCCACTGGCCTGCTCCTATGCTTGAGTGGTCATCAGAAAGATGGCTAGCTTAGGGACAGGAAAGACTGCTCTTTGGCCACAATACCCTCCAAAGCCACACTGTATCTAGGGGTTGGTGAAGCCACTGGATCTAGAGTAGAGATGGGCCACAGCCCCCCAACAGAACATCCATCCTGAGATCATCCGAGGTGACCAGCCTTCAGGGATTAAAAGAGACAATGAGCCTGAAAGCCCTTTGTAGAGGACAAAGTATGGGGTAAAAACAGCAGATTTGTGGGCTGGGCCTTCCCTTTAGGGCCGTTCCTGCGGCCAGCTGTTGAGGCTGCATGCAGTGGCTGTTCTTTTGCTCTTGTGCTTCTGGAAAACCAGAAAAGCTAGCTTGGGAGAGCCACCTAGGAAATGAAACAGGACTGGGGGAGGGAGGACAAGCAAACTGCAAGTCAGGGCCTGCTAGGCACAGAGAAATCGAGGACAAGCCGAGGCCTTCCATCCTTGCACCTGCAGCCAACTTCTGCTAGCCCAGGGCACTCCGTGATGGGCACAGAGGCTTCTCGAAGGGTGGTGAGAAAGGCCAGCAAGGAAGGCAAGTGGAAGCTGAGATTGCAATGGCCCTGGGTGCAGAAAAGAGGTCATGCATAGCTCTGGCCTGGACTCTTGACTGAAAGGATTGGGGATCTCCTTACCTTACCCAGCTGGGGTAGTTACTGTACACATTGAATAGTAGAATAATTAGGGAGATTAAAATATCTCCCACTCTAAATATACTTCTTTGATGGGTTCCCTGTTGGTTATAGAGAAAGTGCAGCCCTCTGCAGATCTGGGCAGATACTGGCTCCTTCTGAAAGCTGTTCTTTTGTGAAAGGAATTGACATCCATCTGTATCTGAGGAGTGCCCAGAGGCCCTGTCCCTCAGACACAGACACACGGCTTACCCTGGGTAGTCTCCCAGAGGTAATCATTAGCTGGGAATACATTCTCTGCAGATGTTAACCTTGCCCAGAGTCTCATCACCCCTCCTTAGCCAGCATGGCTCCCTCGCCAGCAGCCTCAAGTCTCTGTTTCTCCCACAGCTCATTATACTATGTAAGCTTCAGCTACCTGGCCTTTCCTTTAAGTCTCAGATTTTATATATGGCTCGTGCGTTGATGCAAACACAAAGTTTAGTTTGTTCTTCCTGCGAATCTGTTTCCTGTCAGTTCATTTCCTGGTCTAAAATTATCAAACTCTTCAGAGGGGAAAAATAGAAAATGTCTATCTTCCCTACGCTTAATCATGACTCTTGCTTACCTCTACGGACACTCCCTGGCACAAAGCTGGGGGCTCCATCGTCTTGCTGCCTACCACCCAACACTCCGAACTGCTGAACCAAACCCTCAGAAGCATAGGACGGAGCAGTAAGGTTGGAAGTGAGATTGACAAGGAAATCTAGGACGTCCCTGCTTGAGGACAAAAGGCCCTAGCACTGCTTGTGACTATGAGATACAGTCAAAGCAAGACTTACGTCCAACCCTTACTGTCCCCCACTAGGGGGGTCATCACAGTCTCTGATCTCTTGCAATCTGAGACCTTTGGGGTCTGAGGACTGAGGGGCAGCAGTGAAGGTAGTTAGGTAGCTAGTCAACCTCCCTAAGGGGATAACCTCAACTCTGGCTGCTCCCTCCAATCCCCATGGAATAGTTAGTTACCAATAGTCAGGGATTGGGGGGAGCTCTCTTTAGAAAGTGGGAGGATGGTTCATACTGTTTCCAAGGCAACAGGCCCTCTGAGCAAACCGCCTCTCTGCACACTCATGTTAAGCATGCAAGGCAGACATCTGGGGACCTGAGAGGGGCCTGGGTCTCAGCCTCCAGGTTTTACTAGGGTTCTCAACAGTGCTCATGAGATAATTAGCAAAGTCAGGGACAGAATGCATAGGAAACCACCCACTGAAGCATAGCCCAGCTGAGATACAACCCAAAGGATGATTACTCTCTAGCTACTGGCCCTCAGTGACGATGCCAAAAAGAAAGAAAGAGGGAAAAAAAAAGTAGATTATGCTACAATCACAAGCTATTTAGTAGGAGGCAGGGAAGGACAGAGACACAGGCAGACTTCAAAGTGGTTCCCACCCCATTCTTATCCTTGGCATTTTTTCTTTCCTAGGCTGCAGGATACAATTCACATAGGCAAGGATGCCAAAGGGTGTGTGTGTGCGCGCGCGTGTGCGTGTGCGTGTGCGTGTGCGTGTGTGTGTGCGTGTGATAGATCTACAGACTGAGTAAGGCCTTGCTGGGGGTGGGAGGCAGGCAAATGCCTTCTGTCCCAGCACGATAGTGTACAGTGGCCAGAAAGCAAAGACATCGCCCGAGTATGTGCTACACAGAGCCAAGGCTCAGAGTTTCCCATTAGTGATCTCTCCCACCCTTACCCGCTCCAGCCTGAGGCATCCTGGGGCAGGTTGCAGCTATGCAGATCACTGTATTTGGCTGCACCCAGAATTCTCTCTCCTCCTCCACCCTGGATAGTCCAGGCTTCTCCAGAAAACAAAGGCTCAGAAAGGATTAGATTTGAAGTGGAAAGAAATAAGACCAAGGCCTGGAAGAGCTCTCACTCAGAGAGAAAGAGAGAGGGGGTGGGGAGGGGAAGAACTGGAGCCTCCCAAGACAGAGGGGAAAGCCCAGCTGTGGGGCTGAGCTTTCGATCATAAATATTTTTTTTCTTGGGAAGAGAAACTCCTCCTCGTTGGCAGTCTGCTGACAGCCTTGACGAGTTGAGCCAGGGGGAAACAGAAAGGACAGAGAACCAGCAGTGTGTGTGTGTGTGTGTGTGTGTGTGTGTGTGTGTATACTCGTGTGGGTGTGACACAGGGTTTAGCTGCCTCTTTGAAGGTCATTATGGCCTAGCCAGGCAAACCAGCTCTCTTAGCTGATAAGAGGCAGAGAGCCTGAGGACACAGACATGGACACACACACACACACACACACACACACACACACACACAGAGAGTGAAATCCGATCCACAGGTATGTGGGCTGGGGGAGGGTGGATACACAAGAGCCATTAATCAAAGACAAATGCCAATGAGAAAATGACAGAGCAGAGATTACTGAATTTAATGTGTTTGTTTCTTATGGGCCCCCCAGGCCTGGGGCCTGTCTATGTGAACGTATGTGTGCACAGTCAGATGGTGGGAGGGAGAAGAGAATGAGGGGTAGCCACTTGGTTGCATGCTGCAGTGGGGAATTGGGGGTGCAGGGGTGGGAGAGGTGTTGAACACAGACTTTGGTGACTAGCTTCCCACCAGAGGCCATGTCATGGCTGCAGGTTCCTTGTTATCACCGTCTAACATGTGGAATGCTGGGTAACTGTGAGCCCAGCAGGCTCCCCAACTCCACCCCTTGCACAGTTTTCCTAGGAACTTCCTTCTAGACTCAGATCTGGGGAACAAATCTTATTTCAGTATTTGCCCAGATGTAAGGGCAGGCCTTGAGGGGGGTTGCTCAGCTGTAGCCTTCCCTTACACCCAAAACACACACACACACACACACACACACACATACAGACACACACACACAGATAGACACACACACATACAGACACACACAGACACACACACAGAGACACACAGATACACACACACAGACACACACACAGAGACACACAGATACACACACAGACACACACAGACACAGACACACAGACACAGACACACACACACAGACACACACACACACACACACACACACACACACACATACACACCAGGCCTGGGCACAGGTTGACAATAACCCAACACTATCATCTGTTTGAGTGGTCCTTCTGAGGAATCACAGGTTAATCAGATAGAACAAGGAGGGACTCCAGGTCCTTCTGGGGAATCACAAGTTAATCAGAGAGAACAAGGAGGGACTCCAGGGTCATTCCCAGTTAAAAGAGAAAATCTAAGCTGTCTCATGTCTTGTCATCAGTATGAGACAAAATCCAAGAGACCTGCATAAGAAAGCTCCCAGGCCTCCGCTGACTTGTCTGTCCCTCTAGCTTCTTGGCTCTTATCTCAGTGCCCTGACAACAGCTCACCTTCTGTCTTGAACTACATCTGTGTCTCTGCCTGCTCTTTCTGCCATGGGGCAAGAGGAAATATGCCTGCTGGTACTGAAGAGCAGGAAGAAACTTGCAGAAGTGAACTGACTTACAAGGTCTTAGCTGCAGCTGAGCTAGGCAAAGCCAGCACACACCACCAAAGGCCCCTTCACAGCAGCTCAGACCTGTGTAGTGAGAGTTAACCAATAAGCAGTTCTGTGGGTATTTTGATCCCTCCTCCTGACTGCCAAGTCCGATTCCCTAAGCTCCTTACTGCCAAACAGTGATAGGGGTGGCGGTTCAGCAGGCCCTAGGCCATAACTAACAGCACACATGGCAGGACAAAGTTGATATTTCCATTTCACGCTGTGTGCGGGCAGGATGGGTTGCTTAGCTTCAAGAGTCTGATCAAAGCAGGAAGCTGGACCATGGTTATCGCTCTCGTTGTACTGGCCGGAGAGAACAAAACAGGCCACTGTCAAACATGCTGCCTATTCGGAAACGGCTACTGTGAAGGACTAGGGACGTGAACAGGAGTGAAAAGGGTCCTCATAGGGGAGATTTGAATCAGTAAAAAAAATTATATAAACAGCTATTTCAGGAATATAGGCAGGCAAGGCCCCACTCCTTAACTATGAAGGAAAGATCTTTACAAAGGAAGAAGAGATTGAAGGCTGGGCACTTGGCCCACAGAGACAACCATTGGTCTTTAGAGGGCTGTTGCCAGGGACATTATGCTTGCATGATAAAATCTCTTTTGTTTCCGGGGCACCTCTCTTCCCCTCTGCTCTCTTATACTACATTAAAAAAAAAATCAATTACCTGGTCCTTTGAGGTTCAGAGTCTCTAGATGGTTTCTTCGTTATTAGTATGTGTTTTGTGTTAATCTGTATACTGTCACATTATTACATAGACTTACACAACTAAGTCTCCCAAGGCTAATGAGAAAAACTGTAATTTCTTCACCCTGGGCTCAGCCCTTCTAGCCAACAGCAACAGAAGGCTGACCTAGCATGTGCCCTGTGTTGAATCTGCTGGGACTTCCTTCTCAAGGGGATGATAATGATATTCCCGAGTTGTTCTAGTTAGTCCTTCCTGCTCCTTAGATCTATGGCTTTAGGCAGTTGGGTTCCAGTTCCAGGAACTGGGTACCTGAGAACACACAACCTGCCACTTACCAGTTCCTAGGGCCCCATATCTAGACCAAGAGGAAGAGAGGAGGGACCCTCCTGGGAGGCTTAGCCCCAGGGCAAACTTTTAAACCTGCAAACCAAAGTCAAGTATGGGATGTCCCTCTCCATCTAGGTTTCAGATGAAGAATCTGCTCACGTGGAGGTGCCCAGAGACCCTTCAACCTCGGCCTGGGTGGCCAATTCTTGTTGGTGTGTGAACTGCTCTGTGCTGTAGTGACTCAAACAGAGCTGCCTGCGTCCCTGGCATTCCTCGGAGTCACAGTCTCTGCTCAGACTGGCACTTCACGAACCTCTCTTCTAGATCATTCCCCACGGGTTCCTTATATATGTCTGGGGAAGGCAGAATCAGAGCTTCAAAACTTGATCTGGGAGGAGGAAGTGGAAGGGTTTTTTTAGTTCCGCCTGGATAGAAAGACTGGGCTTGGTGTGCCCCAGGACCGCTGGGGGGCGTGTGACAGTGGCCTGGGTCCACTTATCATTACCAGTCCTTGCAGTCAGTGACTGCCACGAGTCCTCCCCGAGAAACACTCCACATAGCATAGTTTTCCATGGCGGAAATGACCTGGGTTCCCTCAGCCAGGGGAAGGCGGGGCACGCTGAGGCCAGTCCACACAAAGCCAGCTGAGTGACTAGGGATGTCTAGGGCACTGGGGCAGTAGGGAACCCACTCAGCTGATGGTAACAACGCAGCTAGAAGCCAGAGAAGAAAGCAAAGATGCAAGACCCGCAGGTGTGAAATGGAAAAGGCTCATCACTTAGGTCTGCCAGTTCCAACAGCATCCTCCACCCACCACAGTCCCCATTTAAGGACCAAAACAATGGCACCTCCCTTTTGTTACTAACCAGAGTTTCCCCAGCCAAATTCCCCAACCAATGAGGCCCATCACCCCCCCTTTGGGGGAAACTACGTTCAACCCTCATCCCCTCCCCCACTCGGGGACTGGCTTCCCAGCCCCTGCTTCTTGATTGGAACCAGACGCAAACCTTCACCAACATTTCCCAAACTTTCATGAGCCCGCCACCTTCCCTTATCTTGGAACTCCGCACCCAGAAGGCCCCGCATTTGGAAGAGACCCTGTGTGCGTTCCTACTTAAGGACCAGTTCTGCCTTCGACTGCCGCTGTGGGAAAAGACTTGAGACCCTTTCCCAGATGGGGATGGCGCAGCCTTTTCAGACTTCTCACCCCGCTTCCGCTCGTGACTCCGAGGTCCCGCTGGTCGTCGCGGCCACTGGGGAATGCCTAGGTCCCTCGATGACGGTCCCCGCCCCGCCTCCCATCTGAGACCCAGTGCTTCTCACCCTCGCCGGCGTCAGCAGGATCTCCGCGGCCGGGGCAGACGCGGAGGCCGAACCAGACGCCGCTGCTTTGTCCGCTTTATCGGCCTTGATGCCCGCTGCCGCGGGCTGGAAACTGATTTTCACCATGGCTGCGTTGAGCGGCTCCTGCTCCCTGCAGCCCTTGCCTGTGCAACCTCGATCCCAGTGCGGCTTCTTGCTGCGCTGCAGGCACCGGAAGTTTGGATGGCTCGGGAGTCCTCGCCTCTATCCCCGCCCCGAACACGTCCCGCCCCGCCTTCCACGGAAGGACCTGACGCCTGCGCGGAACTGCACCGTGCAACACTAGCTGAAGAATGCTGAGTTTCCTTCCACTTCTTGCTCATATTCATTCATTCAGTCGTTGCGCAGGAGTTTGGGCCCCTTCCTTCTCCCTGCCCATGACTAGCATCCTCACATTTCGTTTGACACGGCGTTGCCTGGCAACGTGCTTCTAACAAACTGCATCTCCCTGCTCCTCCATCTAGCCTCCTCTTTGATCATGTTGAGAGATGATGCAGAGTAACGAGTCCTACCTAAGCTTTCCTCCTCCAACATGTGTGTTAGGCTGGAAAGAGGCATCAAGTCCAGGTGCCTAACTGCTTGCCTCTATCCTGAATTCTAAATCCACCCCCGCCCCCTTTATTCTTCACCAAGCCTCTTTCTCTCTCCTTTATTCTGCAACCTTCAAGGAGTGGAGGTGGGGAACTTGTGGTACACAAGACCTACGATACCTTGCAGGCGCAGAATCGTGACTGGAAAATAATGACAAGAATTACAGGGGCTAGGCCAGAGGTGTTGGGTTCCAGTCACGACTCTGCTCCTGCAAAGTATCACCGGTACTAGGAAGAAACCAAGGCTTCTGTTGCAGGGCCATCTCTTGACAACAAAGCCCTAGATCTCTCCTCACTGTCCCTAGTCCAGGCTTATGATAGCACCCAGCATATTGTACTAGGTGCTGGTTCTGCAATGATGCTGATAAGAGGCAGAGTATTCTGCCAGCTTATTAAGGACAGTCTAGTAGGTTCTGCTGCCCTCTCCTACCTGTCAGGGCTTGGACAGAGTCTCCTTAGGCCTTTGATGCCCAAGTGCTAGACCAATGTATCTTGGTTTAGATCTTGTATGAACCAGGCCGTCCGGGAGATACATAGCTCAAGGCAGTAGAATGTGTAAATGGTGCTAAGGCCACTGGCGCTGCAGGAACTGAGAGGGTGGAGAGGTGTATCACATGCAAGAAAGGCAAATCCATATCCAGAGTAAGCATCTACTCTGGGAAGGACTAAGCATTACCCTTTCCATGAAGGAAGTGCCAGTGTAGTTAATCTGCCACCAGGGTGCTGGCTGGGCAACCCAGGGAATGGTAGTCAGTGTTGGTCACCGCTGGTGTGGCAGATCTGGCACTCAGCTGCACTGTAGCCGGATTGCTTTGATGAGTGGAAGTCCATATAGCCACCAGTCCATGTATAATCTTCACTGCTATCACCACGGCTGTTTTGTTCATAGGCCCATTGGACAATGACAGGGATGGCTGGGGAAGAGGTTGACTGTCCACAGAACGGTCGTCCGTCTACTGGAGTACTGAACTCCTCTGCTGAAGCCGCCTTTTGATGGCACATACATAGTACACAAGCATTTCACATCCTTTGCCTTTTTGTAGAGGTCTCGACACATACTTCTTCCCCAGATGTTTTTCTCGCTAATTTCCCAAGTCCCACTTCGCCATCCAGACAATGCACTGGCTACAGCCCATGAGTCAGTGAGCAATCACACATCTGGACATTTCTCTTCCCAAACAAAATATACGACCGAGTGTACTGCCTGAAGTTCTGCCCACTGTACGATTCCTCCTCCCTGGTGTCTTTCAGGGTTGTCCTAGAAAGAGGTTGTGATGATACAGCTGCCCACTTCCAGTGTCTGTTTTGCAGAGAATCCTCAGTAAACAAGACTCTACTCTTCTCCTCTCCAGTCTGTCACAGGCACCGCTGTAATGTGAGTAAGTTCGCACTAGTGAACTTACATTCACTAGTGATGCGTTTTCCAGATGTTTCTGTCGCTGTGCGTGCCTTTCTGAGTTTCCTAGGGCTGTTTTAGCAAGGAAAACATTAACAGACCGGCAGACCATCACTTTTCTTTCTGTCACAATTTATGACCCAAATATAACCAACCACTGTGCTCACTTCCTGCATACACATTATCAGCCTTGAGCATGCGACAGTGCACGCACACACACACACACACACACACACACTTAAACACATGAATCCCATGATGTGTAATTTTTGTGCATGCGTTTGGATCCTGAACATTAGGGTTGTACGAGTCTTTCCCCAGTTAGGATTGTAAGCTAGATCATTCTCATTGTGTAATATTCTAGTGTGTTCCACAACTTGCTTCTAGATGCCAGAATAGGGGGATGTTTGTGTTAAAGCTACCACAGAAATGCTATCACGGGCATTCTGGCCCCAGTTGTTATCAATACCTGAACAAGTCACTATGGGGCACTTTCTTGGGAACCTCTCACTTTGTGACATGTAGCATTCAATTTATTGACAGATGACTGTGTTCTGGGCAAGTTTTCAGTCCCTGGCTCAAAAATGAGGCAGCTCTAACTTTTCATTTGCCATTTGGACTCTGGGCTAATCTGCAAAGGGAGCTGTGTGACTCTGAACTGGTTTGGTGACAAGGCTTTAGGAAAGGGGATATGGTGGCTGCCTGGAGACACATCAGAGCTTTCCCCGAACCAGTCCTGAAACAGGGTCCTCCTCACACAGCTTCTTAACCTCACCAGAAGGCTGGCTTGCAGCAGTGGCAGGGGACAGTCACACTGACACCACTGTGCTGGAAAATAACTTCAGTACCAGAAAGCTGGAAAAACCACAGGCAAACAGTTTGTTCCCTTTGCAATGGTGACTATAATGTAAGTGTGTGTGTGTGTGTGTGTGTGTGTGTGTGTGTGTGTGTGTGTGTGCCTCTGTTCCCTCCTCCATCCAAATGCTGGATTTACAAACACATGCAGCATTTTACTTGTGTTCTGGGGATCTGAACTCAGGTCTTCAAGTGTTCTCAGCAAGCTCTCTTACCCACTGAACCAGCTCCTCAGATTCAGGAATAAATTCTGTAAGCCAAATTTTTAAAAAGCACAAAATTCCACCAAGGGTTTATAACGCAAGTGAGTGGAGAAATACCGCATTCTTGGAAGGGAAGAATATAAAACTGCCAACTCTCTCTCAAAGTAAAGCAGATGTGATCAAAACCCTAAAAGATGGGGGGAAGGGGGTGGAAATTGTCTTGAAAAGTCATACACTGCGGTTGGCAAGAGCTGTGAAAAAAGGAAATTGTGATGGATGTGTTGGTTGTGAACTTGACTGCATCTGAGATTAACCAAAACCCAAGTGACTGGGTACCACTGGGAGGCGTTTGATTGTCTTTGTTAAGTCATAAGAAGTGGGAAGACCCACTTTAAATCCTGATGTTTTGAAGCAGAAAATCTACCTTTAATCTGGACCATACCTTCTTCTGGCAGCCTATATACAAAGGACATGGGCAATGGAACCTTCCCTGCTTGCCTTCACTCTAGCTGGAAAGTCCATTCCTTCACTGGCATTAGAGCCTGCTTCTTTGGGATTCTGTCATATATTGAAGACCAACTGAGAAAGACAGCCTTGTGGACTGAATAACAGCTGGATTCTCAGACTGGTTGACAGCCATTGTTGGACTCACTGAACTACAGCCTGTAAGCCATTCTAATAAATCATATATGTTAATATATTGATATATATCTTCTCCATTATATATGATATATGTATATACATGCAACATAAATATACAACATATATACATACATACATATACACATACAATATACATACATGCATGCATACATACATAAAAACAGATATATATATATATATATATATATATATATATATATATATGTGTGTGTGTATATATATATATATATCAGTTCTACTCCTCTATATAACCCTGACTAATGCAGAAGTATTAATGGCTGGAGATGCTCAGACAATCAAAGCAACAGTGAGAGTAGGAAAGCTGAGAAGATGAAGCACTGTGGGACTTTCCAAGTTCATGGAACTAATGATAGATGCTTGAAAACCATGTACATGGATATGTACATATGTATATATGTGTATATATATCACACACATATACACATACACATACATAAAATGAATGGTAGCCTTGTACTCTGTGGGAATGTTGTTGATACAGTGTAGCTGTAGTTTAAAGGTTCACATGCTGGGGTTTGGTCCTCAGTATGACAGTGTTGCAGGGCAGAACTTTTAGGAGGTGACACCTGGTGGGAGGTATTTAGGTCCTGATTGGGGAAGCTGCTCTCAGAGGAATTTGGATGTTTCTTGTGGGATCCTCATCCTTTCTCATAAGAACGCTGCCAAGGAAGCCTGAGCCCGGCTCTCCTTGGCCTCTCTGGCTTTGAGGTTTACAAGATGCGGAGGCACCTAGAAAGCCTTCACCATGAGGAATATCAGTGCCATGCCCGTTATCCTCCAAGAAAATGTGCTTGGTAAGCCTTTATTTATTACATTAGCCTGCCTCTGGTATTTTGTTATAAAAAAAAAAAAAAAGAAACCAAGCAAAACAGACCAGAAACAACAGGAAACTGGAAGAACTCATAAGTATATTGAAGATGTGGGTACTTTTGAAAGACTCAACAAAAAGAGACAATCTTTACAAAATATAATTAATAATGAGAAAATGTAGATCCAAAAAGAATGGTTTTAAACCATGATATGGTAGATGACACAAAATATAAGGTCTTTTTACATATAATCCTTTCTAGTAAATATAAACATTGTAAAATGAATGGGGTTTTTTTTCTGAAAAGTATAAATGGCCAAGATGGACTAGAGAAGAATTAGAAAACCATAATAGCCTATAATCAAGGAAACTACTGAAAAACGTTCCCAGGCAATTATCTCCCCGAAAATGGCTCTCAACAGGCAAGCCATTTAGCTGGACTCCTCTCTCAGAGGAAAGGAACAGCTCATTCTAGTGGTGTGCCAATTAATTTTAGGCAAAGATACATTCTGACACAAAATTCTGACAAATGCCAGAGAAAACCAGCAGCCCCACTGGGAATAGAGACATAGTCCTGGGACAAGGAGAAGCACTAGGCAGGTGTCCTCCCAAAACAGCCATGCATCTCAGGTTTGAAAGACTGAGAGGGGAGACGTGGCTTTGTAATCCAATGATTTGGCATAATAGGTATTCATCTTGAAAGACATGAGAAAGTACAAAGGGGGAAAATAGCAATTATAATAAAACCCATAATAGAACTGTTTATAATCCCTCATTATTTTCCAATTAAAATGAGAGAGGGGGTGTTGCATGTGACCAAGCTGCCTTCAAACTTGCTAAATAGCATAGAATTGTCATGAACTCAAAACATTTAGAAGATGTTTACTATTTTACGTATAGGGAATATATGGGTGCTTTGCTTGTGTATGTCTGTCCCTGAAGAGTCCAAAGAAGGGCGTTGTATCCCCTGGAATTGGAGTTAAACATGCTGGGAGCCACCATGAAGGTGCTGGGACTTGAACTCCCTTCCTCTGGAAGAGAGGCTGGTGCTCTTAAACAGAGTTAACTTCTCAAACCAGACCTTGAACTTTTTGATCCTCTTGTTTCTCTACCACTTGAATGTTAGGATGGCAGACATATGCCACAAATTCTGGGTTTTTGTGATGCTGGGGATGGAACTCTGAACCTTCTGAAGGCTAGGCAAACATTCCCCACCTAGCTGCTTCTACAGCCCTCTCCAATATCTTTAACTCTTTCTCTCCCTATCAGCCTGTGTTTGCACAGTTTGGTTTAGTAGAATTGGGTCTATACTCTGTGTGTGTGTGTGTGTGTGTGTGTGTGTGTGTGTATGTGTGTGTGTGACATAGAGAGAGAGAGACAGAGAGACAGAGACAGACAGAGACAGAGAGACAGAGACAGACAGAGACAGAGAGACAAAGAGACACAGAGAGAGAAAGCAGCTATTTTTATCTCCCCCAAAGAGGAACTTGTCGATATTTAGACATTTCCGTTATCTCAGCTAGGGTGTAGTATGAATTACTTGCCTCTCACAGGTAGAGGCCAAGGACACTGCCGAGCATCCCATAATGTGCAGGACAGTCTCAGAGCAAAGAATCATTCCGTCTAAAATGTCAATAGCTCCAAGGTCAAGGAACTTGGGTCAATATCTTGGTCCTTCCCTCTGTAAGAAGTCTCCTAGTTGTCTGTGTTACTGTGACTCCCACCCTCTCTTGCCCTTTCCTCTGCCAGAATGCCCATGCTGCACTCTCTGGAGCCTGAGAGCTAGTTACCTAACGTGGTTAAAAAACTATGAATGTCATTTGCTCAAGAAATTCAACAGGAGGAGAATACCCTACTTTACCCTAGACCTGTGTGTGTGTGTGTGTGTGTGTGTGTGTGTGTGTGTGTGTGTGTGTGTGTTCACTCTTGCTACATACACCCCGAAGGCAGAGAAGCTTCTCTGGCCACAGTGAAGGACAAGCCAGAAGGCAGAATGCAGAAAGCCCAAGGACTCCACGCTTCCTTGCCCAAGTGGAGATGGATTCAGCAGGTGAGAGGTTGAACACACAGTTATCCAAGCGTGGTCAGAGGCTACTTACTGAATCCTGGGACCCTCAAGGTCCATCACAGGCTTTTTAATAAGTGTCACCCTCAGAAATCTTTCTTATTGCTGCTATTTTAGCTTATCATCAGAGTTGAGAGAACCAGAGACTCCATATCCTTATCAACAGGGAGTGACATAATTTAAAACGTGCCTTTTAGGCATGCTGGGGTCCCTGTAGTTCCACCACTCGAGAAGCTAAGTTGGGAAGTTATTTGAGCCTTGGGCTCGGGTATGCGGTCTAAATCTGCATCCATGCAGTGGGGCTTCCCGGGAGCAGGGAACACCAGTTGCCTAAGGAGCGATGAGTAAGCAAAAGGTCAGAACATGTGCTTATATTTGAAAGGTTAAAATGTAACTTTGGTGTGGCTGAGGCAGAACTGAAAGTTCAAGGCCTCCCTGTCCTACAAAGTGAGTCCAGAGGCAGCCAGGCAACTCAGTGACAACCTAGCATGTGCAAACCTTAGGTGTGAGCCCATATCACCAGCAAACAAACACCCTTATCTGTGCTATTACACTACTTTGCTGTGTTTCGTTTTATTGTTGTTGTGGTGGTTGTTTTTGAGACAGGATTTCTCTGTGTAGCCCTGGCTATCCTGGAACTTACTCTGTAGAGTTAAGTTCAGGCTGGCCTTGAACTCACAAAGATTTGCCAGCCTCTCCTGGGATCAAAGGCATGCACTACCACATCCAGCTATACTTTTATTTTTTAATGAAAAATATTTAAAGTGTCAGATATTTACAGATTATATGCACTTGCTTATTTATTTAAAACCAGTTTGGTTTTTTTTTTTTCTGTTTTACTTCAGTTCTGCCAAAAAAAATCTATTTTTTTTTGTTGTATTCTGTTTACAGTTCGAAGAAAACATCTTATTTCATGAGACAGTAATATTAGTGTTAACAAAATAATTAAGAGCATTAAGAGATGGCTCAGCAGGTAAAGGTGCCCGATACCAAGGCCGATGAGCTGAGTTTGATCCCCAGAATCTGAGTAAGGAGAGAACTGACTGCAAGCAAGTTGTCCTCTGACCTCCACGTGTGCATCTGCTTACCCTGTGCCTTCCTCACAGACAAACAAACAAAAATATAATAAAATATTTTACAAAGAAAGAAGGAAAATTTAAAAAATAAACAGTATAGAATTTGGAGGAATAATAATCCAAGTAACATCCTGTGTAGGTGTCTGGACAGCCTCCAGTTTGCCTTAGTGTAGACAGCATCGCTGTGTACATCCTGACTAACCTCCACACAGGGCATCCTGGAAAAACCCACCCACACTGCCACCACTGTAATTTCCGACCTATGGGCCCTTCCCCACCCCCACCACACACCCCCAGTAGTGCCATGGATTTTCTTTTCAAATTTGAAACATTAAAAAAAAAAAAAAGGAACACTTGTAACTTTTAGATATTGCTCAGAAAACAAAAATATCACCCATAGATAAGGAAATTTAAAATACATTTTGAGGCAAGTAATTTTTTTTCCCTTTTGTATTGTTGTTTTGTTTGTTTCCTTAAGTGAGATCAGAGGACTCAATTTTAAATTAAAAATTATATCTAAGGGCTGGAGAGATGGCTCAGAGGTTAAGAACATGGTCTGCTCTTCCAGAGGTCCTGCGTTCAGTTCCCAGCAACCACATGATGGCTCATGACCACATACAGCAAGATCTGGTGCCCTCTTCTGGCCTGCAGGCATACGTGCAGGCAGAACACTATATACATAATAAACAAAAATCTTTTTTTAAAAATGATATCTAAAATAGAAACAATTTCTATTTTAGAATTTTTCTGTGGATAGACTCAATGTGTGTGTAAAAGAGGCTTTTTGGATTGTGTGGAAAGTCAGCTCGGCTTGCTAAGCTGTTACTAGGAGAAGGCCACGAATTCGAAGACAAGGGTCTGTCTCCATTCTGGAGTGTAGTATAAACAGGGTAGGTCCTTTGAGTGCCTGTTGGGGAGACTCTCCCAGGCCTTTCTCTCAGCGGCTGCAGCCCTACTGTGAGTCCATAGTGTTGGTGTGAACCCCTCACCTCCGTCTTCCGTCTTCCCTCTTCCCTGTGTGAGTCTGCAACACAATTTCTCATCTTCTTAAAAATCTCAGGTTGGGTTCAGGCCCTCTCTGATAATCACATTTTAAATAAGAACATCTCTAATAACGTTTGTTCTAGAACATTCAAAGGTCCTGGAGGACTGTAGCACAGAGTGCAGGTGTTCAGAGGGACCTACACAGTCAATGTCTTGCATTACTCCCTAGGATAACTTCTGTGAGCAGCCATGCTGCACAGTTGCTGGGTATTTACACGTCTATGCCCACTTAGTCGAAGGAAACTGTATAAAAGAAATCGTTCAGTTTCTTCCTTCATCCCCTCCTGCCCACCATTTCTTTCTTCTCTCCCTACCCACGCTTTTTTTTTCCTGCTACCTCAGAACCATAACCTTCCGGTCTCAGTCTCCTGTGTGCTAGGATTACAGGCATGTACCTAGCCTGGCTAAGTGCCTCCATCTGCTTTTGTCACCTAACAAGAAGTTCTGAATACTTTCTGTGTCAGCAAATGTGGATTCTATTTTAATGGGTGCTCAGGCTTCTGTGTCTTGATATTGTGTTGCGCCAAGGAGCCTCTACGTTCTCCCAAATGCTTTCTCTGACAAGCAGAGCAGCCGTGGAGATGTCTCCGAACCCGTCATAGTTCTTTTTCCCTAGCCTGCTTGTTTCTGAAGATTCAAATTGCTGCTCATGGTTCAACTATTTTAGATGGCCTAGGTTTTAAATTAGGATCTTCAAGATAGAGAGACCTCCCTTTCATGATGAGGAGCAATGCAAGATGGGAAGAAAGATTGTATTATTTATAGGTCCTGGGATGTACAGTGCCCACCCAGACATAGCATGTGTGCACACACAGTGAGGTCAGAAAGCATGTGGGAGAGGTAACCTGGGCTCTCCTGAGGTCCAGGAGGAAGAACGTAAGCCAAGAGTTCTTACAGTTCAAACCAGGTGGTTTGAAGCTGACAGAAACCTCTTTCCTGCCAGGGCTGTTATCTTGAAATCCAGTAGGCCTTGAGGCTGAGCTTGTGGGTTCAGGGTAAGAAAGAGAGGGGTAGAAAAAAATGTAAGCTGATGGCTAAACAGAAAGCAGAAGTCAGCAGAGAAAATGTAGCACACGCCTTGTGAAATATCTGACTGGTGTTGATAGTGTCTTGTTCAGATGACTCGCCCCACTTTCTCTGTTGGAGTGTTTCTTCCTCCACTCTGCTCCTGTCCCCACTTTCCCCACTTCACAGGCCAGGGCTGCTCTGACATTTGAGACTCAAACCTTGACATCATTCTTGCTGCCTGTCTCACACTCTCTGCTGAATCTCCGAGTCTGTGTCCTGGACCCTGCCTCTTTCATCGGACCAGAGCTGCTCGCTTCTCACATCTTGGTCTTGTTCCATCATCTCTCATGGACCATCTCTTGTAACATACCCTGACTCAAAACCTGTTCTCCTTGAAGCTGGGGCTCAATTTAAAATGTAATTCAGTGCTGACTGATAGCTCAGTCAATAGAACGCTCACCCCAGTGAGCATGAAGGCCTGAGTTCGGCTCCCCCGGCACCCATGTAAAGAGTTGGGCAGATGACAGAGTCTTGTAAGTTCAGCAGTGACAAGGTGGGAGGTAGAGACTAGCAGAGCCCGGGAGGCTCAGTGGTGGGCTAGCCTAGCTGGCAAAGTCCAGCTACTTCTTCTAATGAGAGACTCTGCCTTAAACGGAAAGGTACCTGACATCGGCAGCCAAGCTTATCTTTTGACCTCCACATGCACACACAAACATATGTACCTACCCACATGAACACATAAATTGGTTAATTAATAGTAAACCATAAATTAGTCCAGGTCAGGCCTTGCCTCTGCCTAAATCTTACTCTGCCTTTTCATTTCCTTCAGAATAAATCCTAAGCCCCAACTGGAGGGCTCCAGACCCCATTCTGTCAAGTCAGGCCCTGCTAACCTACTTCCAATCACCTTTCACTTCCTGGACACACCGGCCGCTCCTGTCCTGTCCTGCTTAGGCATTGCACTGGCAGCCGAGGGCACTCTTTCCCAGATCTGGGTCTAGGTCTGTCACATAAAGGAGGTCTCTGCCTTTCTGGCTTTTGAACAAAAGCCATCCCCAGACCTTTTCCTTTCAGCACTCTTTGTCCTCAAATGTGTTAATTTATTGATTTGGTTACCTATCTCTCTCCAGGATCTGTGTCTTTGGAATGTTAGCCCCTAAAACAGAAACTTCATCTGGAATGTTCGCTGCCATTTCCCCACTGCTTTCGATGAACCCCCCCTCATGGCCATGGCGGATGCTCACTAGAAAGAGAAACTCATCATGTAGCCCAGGCCGTTATGAATTTGGCTTAATTCAGGGGACAATCGACATTTTGCAGTTTTCTCATCTAGAAACATGGTTTATCTTTGTCAAGGCTTGTGTGTGTGTGTGTGTGTGTGTGTGTGTGTGTGTGTGTGTGTGTACTGGCTAGTTTTGCCTTAAGAAGTGCCTAAGATATTATAAGTTTCTGTTGTGGCTCTGGCTGTGCCTGTGGCTCTGGCTGTGCCTATGATGCTTTCAGAAAGAACCAGATCTCAAGGACTCTGGTGTAACCAACAGCTTAATCTATTTAATCAGGGGACCCGGATGTCATTATCAGGAAGTGCTGAGAGGTAGGAGGTAGAGCCTGGATAGAGGCGATAGGTCACTTGGGGCTTGTACTCTGGCTGCTCAGGTCCTGCACGCTTCTTCCTGTTTCCTCCTACCAAGTAGTAAACAGTTTTGGTTAGGACTCTCACTGCCGTGACGTTTTGCCCACGAACATGGGTCCCAGTGACTGTGAGTTGAAGCCTGAGAAACCATGAGCCAAAATAAATCTTTCTGTCCTTCTGTTTTTGTTTGTTTGCTTTTTTGTTTTTTTGTTTGTTTGTTTGTTTTTTTTCTGTCAGAAATTTTGGTCACTAACACAAAAATCATTAATATAATCTACTAAGCTTTAAGGCCCTTGGTAAATCTTTGTGGTTTAATTTATTACAATTCATCATCATTATCATTGTCCTTTGTAATTTATCAGGACACCTGGACAGTGGAGACACCTTTTCTGACAATAGACAGGGAAGGCAGCAAGAGACCTGGACAGCCTCTTGGAGCCTCTAGACAGCACGTGGGTACTCACCAGACTTGCCTATGATTAATGGGTGTCTTAGGGTTTCATTGCTGTGAAGAGACACCATGACCAAGGCAACTCTTATAAGGACAACATTTAATTGGGGCTGGCTTACAGGTTCACAGGTTCAAGCCATTATCTCCAAGGCAGAAGCTTGGCAGCATCCAGACAGGTGTGGTGAAGTCAGAGCTGAGAGTTCTACATCTTCATCCAAAGGAAGCTAAGAGTGACTGTATTCAGGCAGTTAGGAGGAGGGTCTCAAAGCCCATCCCTGTAATGACACATTTTCTCCAACAAGACCACACCCACTCTCACAAGGCCACACCCATTCTAATGAGGCCACACCCCCTAATACTGCCACTCTGGGTAAAGCATATTCAAACCACCACAATGGGCATCACTCCTTTTTAGCACCTCTGGGGTCTAGCTTGTGCTAACCTTCAATTCTACTTTGTCTCCCTCTGGGTTCTCCTTCCTTGCTTAGATGCTTGAGCTACTCTCTGTGAGGGAAGCTATATGCTTGTCAAGACTTTGGATTCAGAAAAAAGTAACTACAACTTTGAAGATGAATGTTCAAAGGTTACATTAAGGCCAAATCTACTCTTAGATCTGTGGGAAATTTCCCTGTCCATCCAACACCTGTTGGCCTGGTGCATCTTGCTGGTCAGGGGCTGGCACTGAATGTGAGCTGTGTCATATGAGTGTCCCATCCCTCCCTTGCATTTATATTCTGGTAAAAGAGACAGGAATAAGCACACAAACAACTGATTTTGAGAGTGCTCAGTGCCTGGAGGACAGAAAAGAGTGACAGAGACTGGAGTGCTGGGGATAGTGCCATTGGCAGCTGTGGTTGGATAGGTCTCTCTGAGAAGATGTACCAAAGTGTAAGCAGAGGAAGGAGCTAGCATTTGGAGATGTATATTGGGAGGACAGGGTGCCCTGAGTGAGTGAAGTCCTGCATAAGTATGTATAAACATACATATGCACATATCATATATATGACATGTGTATAATATATATATATATACTATATGTAATTATATGTAATACAATATTTATAATATGTGTGTGCTTATATTATGTTTATTGGAGTTTTGCCTGCATGTATATCTGTGTGAAGGTATTGGAACCCTTGGAACTGGAGTTACACACAGGTGTGAGCTTCCATGTGGGTGCTGGGAATTGAACCCATGTCCTCTGGAAGAGCAGCCAGTGCTAACCGCTGATCCATCTCTCCAGCACTGTTGTGTTGAGGCCCATAGGGCAGTATGGGCCTCAACATTTTGGCGCCCAACGTGGGGCAGAGTAAAGGCTCTCAACACTGTTGAGTGTATATTTGGACCTGGGCATGACCTGTCAAGGACTCCAAGACCAATTGACCCAGGGTGGGAAATTGGCAAAGCTATTACATAGATGGACAAGGCTCAAGTAGAATAGAAAAGCTTTTCTCTGGAGTTGGACATGGGTGTTGATAGGTCAGTGTGTGAAACTAGTGACTGTGACCCTCTCCTCCCAGAAGAGACCTCCGACAGGGACTCCTCCTCTTGCTGTGTTGTACCTAAGAGCAGTAGAACCCTGCCTAATCCTAGCTTTATCTTGTGTGTTCTGTGTGTCTGTCCTTTTTTCATACCTTTGCTGTCCTTGGTCAGAATTCTGGAACCCCACCCACAATGAAGATGGACCCTCGCACATCAGCTAACTTAATCAAGGCAGTCTCTCACAAGCATCTCCAGAGGACTCGGGATCTCAGGTGCTCCCTGAGACAGTGCCTAGAGAAATTTGAATTTCGTATACAGGACAAAAACTTTTTAGTATAAGTTTGTCCATTTTTAATTGGGCACCAGTGTTTGACCTGGCAACCCAACTGGCTTCTGCCCAGAGACAATTTGCAGCATCTGGGATGCAGGTATTCTTAATCTTTTCCTTCTTTTCTTCCCCTCCTTTGTGTATGTGAAGGTTAGAGGTAAACCTTGGGTATTATTCTCTATTCTTGCTGTCCACCTTGGTTTTTGTGACACACTCTTTCACTTGTCCTGGAACTTGCCACTCAAACTAGGTTGGCCATTTAAGCCCCAGGGATCCTCCTGTCTCTGCCTCCCCAGCTCGGAGATGACACGTTCCACTATACTTGTCTTTTTGTGTGAGTTCTGAGAATCGAATCCATGTCTTTGAAAGGGTTAAAAGTTTTCAACAGGCTGAGCAAAACCAAGAGTGCAGGTCAGCTTGGCCGTGAGCTCTGTGTTTCAGGAACTTGGCTGACCATAAGATAGATGGTTTATTATGAATAGGCTCTTAGAGAATAGTCTATACAAAATGTTACCCATGACTGTTCCTTGAACCCTGTCACAAACTGAATAATGGGCTAGAACTTTCCACAGGTGCTCTCCAATAACCCTCCTTCACTCCCCCTGGGTTGTGGTTCCCCCCCCCCCTGGGTTGTGGTTTTGGCCTTTAAATTTTCTCTGCCTCCAAAGCCCCGGGGTCAGACCCCATTGCCCTTGCGTGGGCTACAGGTCTTAACCTCAACATGCTGATTGAAATATGCCTCTTGCTGATTGCATCAAGTTCAGTGAGTCAATGGGTGGCCAAGAATTCCTGAGACTTGGATGAGGTCCTCCCTTCACGGGGACCTTACATCTTCATGATTGCACAGCCAACATTTTACCAACTGAGCTGTCTCTTCAGCGTTGATCCCGCGGGGTGAGAATAAGACCACTACCAGTTTTTGAAAGCAAGCTTTATTAAATACTGGCAAGGACAATGGATAGGACCATACCTGGGAGTCACCAGAGAATGGCCAGGAATAAGGTTAGTCAGGAGCTTATAAAGGCAAACCCCATAAAGTCTTCCTGCCTTTGTTCAATTGAGGGCAAACATGTATCCTGACTTACTTCCCGGCTATGTAGCTCCCACCTAATGTATGATCAGTTTTGTGCAGTTGGGCCAACCAACCTTGTTCACAGAAGTAAAAAATTGCGGCTTGATCATCTTATATGAACAACAGCCCCCCAGCATTCTAGGGAACTATCTGTCCGTAGGCAAGTGGAACTTACAGGTTAGGAGGCATTGTTGTTTTCTAGGTCTCTTAAGCACTGTTAGTTTAAACTCAAAACATAACTTTAGCCCTCACACCAGCCCTTCTTTTGAATTTTAAATTATTTTACTTATTTATTTAGTCTATCATGTAACTATCTTAAATGACCAAGGTATAACTATTAAATGACCAAGGTGTAACTATTCTTAAATGACCAAGGTTTCTTACAACCCACCGGGCGTCTCAGTTCATCAGCATGAGTTTCTTCTCTCACAGGAAGCAGGCGGGCTTCAGTAACAGCCCATGCTTCATCTAAGCTTTCCTGACAGAATGTTGGCTTGTGTCCTCTGTGTGTCCGGCATGGTTAATCTTACCATCTGCTTTGGAATCCGTTTCCTTCAGCATTAAAGGGTAAATTCTCTCTCCACTGGGTATCTGGTGAGCATTCAATGCTTTTTCTTGCATCCAGAAAGGACTTGAAGTTCCTGCTAGAGCTGTTACCCACCCCCAGCAGAGCCTCCTTCAGACTTTACATAAGCTGTAAGCCGGCATCAGCTATTTCAGCTAATTTCATGTACATTTGGCGCCTTTTAAACTGTTTTAAAGGATCTCTTTGACTTTCGTGTTTCTTCAAATGCCTCCCAAGAGGCATCCATTTTTGAACTGGCTTATTATAGCTGGTTTCAAGCTCCCACGAGCCACACACTGTCTTTCTCAACCCCCACCCCAAGGCTTCCAATTGCTCTCCTCCCCCTAGTGGCCTCTCACAGGCTTGATACTTTGTTTGCTCTCCTTGCCCATCCTTTCTCACCTTGCTTTGGTTGTATCCCTGGAGGCCACCCCAGCCTCCCCTAATCTTGTCTAAGGGTTCTCCTCCACTCTCCACCCTTAAGGCTGTTACAGATGCATTTTCTAAAGGCTGCTTTTTGTAAGCTCTCTGTCGTTATTGTTTCTCTGTGCACTTTCCCTAAAACGTCTGTTTTAAGCCAAAGCAAAGAGTTATGGATTTCGAGCTTTGTATTAATGGCCTCTGGTCTATTTCTAGTAATTGTGTGTGAGTCTTGAAGAGGTTTTGTGCATGCGAGATATGTGTTCTACCACTGAACTACCGCCCCTAGCTCTCCAGTAGTTTAATCTCGAATCAGGTTTCCACTAAAGGTTTTTGTGGTGGTGGTGGTGGTGGTTTATTTGTTCCGAGACAGGGTTGTTAGTTGTTCATGTCACCTTGACACATATGGAGGGAGAGGTCCCTGGAATTGTGACTGAAAGGATAATGTCCCACATAGGCTCTGATGCTGGGATACTTCGTCCCAGTTGGTGGTAGGCTTGCCAGTGGTGTGACCTTGCTAGAGGAAGTATATGTCTGAGGGCAGGCTTTGAGGTTTCGGAAACCTTGTATCATTTCTAGTTCACTCTCTCTGGCTCATGTCTGGTTTAAGATGTGAACCGGTGGCTTGCTGGTCCAGTTGTCCTGCCTCCCTGCAGCTGTGAAGGTGATGGACTCACATCTCCCAGGAATTGTAAAATAAACCCTTTCTTCTCTAAGCTGCCTTGATCATGGTGTTTTATCACAGCCACAGAGAAATGACTACACTCCACGGAGGGTGGGAAAGGCGTCTCGATTAAGGAACTGTCCCTACCTGGCTGGCCTTGAGCATGTCTGTAGGGCATTTTCTTGATTGATAATTGAGAGAGGAAGGCCTAGCCCAATGTGAGTGCCATCTTTGGGCCCTTGGGTCTGGGCTATTTAAGAAAGGTGGCTGAGCAAGCCAGGGAAAGCAAGTCAGTAAACAGGATTCCTCCAGGGTCTTGGTTTCTGCTGGCTCAGTTTGTGCTCAAGATTTCTACGGTAAGCTCCTGCTCTGGCTCCCCTTGATTGACAGGCTGTAAGCTGAAGCGAAGTAATTTCCTCTTCAAGTTGTTTTTGCCCGATGTTTTATTACACGGCAAAAGCAAAAGTAGGTCAATCGCTAGGGAGCTGAGGATGCCCTTGAACTTCTGATCCTTCTGCTTCCTCCGTCTGAAGTGCTGAGATTATAGGCATGTATCACCACAGCCCGTTTTAATTCTACAAATATCAGGCAAACACTCCACCCACTGAGCCACATCCCTACCCATTAATGTTAAATCCAGGGCTTCTTAGTCATTGTCCACAAAACCGATTTCCCAAAACTTTTATGCCTTTCTCCTAGGTAGGCAGAAAGTCCAGCGGCCAATGTGTCTCTACCTGCACAGAGTAGTGAAACTCCATGACCGCTGTCCCAGCACCTTCACCATGCCCAAAGGTCTCTGAGAAGCAGAGCCTGGTCCAAGGTCCCTTTATTGCCGCTGGCACAGTATGCTTTAGGATTAGTGTGACCCAGAACACTATGGCCATCTGAAGAAACTACGTGGCCTTAGGTGGGTGGGACCCACTGAAGTGCACACTGACTGGCCACCCCAGTCAGTATGACTGTGGCTGATTCCGACAGAGGAGCCAGGCAAGGGATGACGTTGGATGGATGTGACTGGGGCCCTTGTCTTCCCCGAGAGGAAAATTTTCATTGTGATTCTCAGATCTCATCTTGCCAGCCACGGATCATGTAGCACCCCTGGTTTGGGGACATCGAGTCTTGAATGTAAGGAGGAACGCAGGAGGGGCTATGTGAGGCCTTGTAGTGGGTTTTGTCTCACATGACCAATTTCCCATTAAACACCAAGGAAGAAGTAAGTGAAGTGCTTTGTTTTTCCCTTTCAGTAATGAGCAAGGAAGAAACGAAGATTCCAGATTCAACTCTGGTGACAACAGTTCTTGTTCTAAATCTGTTTTATTGGTGTTCATTTGGGCATACAAGATGTAATTAGTGTTTGTATGTTTTGTTTTAGCTTATACACACACACACACACACACACACACACACACACACATACACCTATATGTATATATGTATGTATCTATCCATCAATATAGATACTTCTTTTATATGTATATGTGAGTATCTTCATGTATGTATGTATGTATGTATGTATGTATGTATGTATGTATGTGCACCACATGTGCCAAAACAGAGCTCAGACCCTTTGGAACTACAGTTACAGCTGCCTGTTGTGGATGCTGAGGACTGGACCAGGGTCAAGAGCAACCACTGCTCTTAACTGCTGAGCCATCTTCATCTCCACCTTTGTCTGTATCTTTATATTTAAGGAGCAACTCTCATACAGAGAGTAGAGCCAGGTCTTGCTTTGCTGCGGTTGACATGGAGTCTTAACCAGCTCTCCTTTGAGGAAGCGCAGCTGTGGTGGAGTATTCAGCCATCTCTTGCTGGCTGACTTATATGTCTCCATTTTCTTCCACCCTGGCTCATCTCTTTCTCTTATGTATGAGGTATATCGTGGTCTTTGATTTTTATATTTTCTATATACATCTTTGTCTTTTGCAGGGGGAGTGGCTGATTCAGTGAAGTTAAGTACCTTCTGAAAACACAAGGATTTCTTACCACACAACCACCCCTTCTCTTATCTGTTTATAAATGTGCTTCCTTAAATGATAGGATTCTCACAATATATTATTACTATGATTGCTCTGAACAGCGAATTGCCTTCTAGGGAAATTAAAGAGAGATAAAATTGCCTTTGATATTTAATTCACCATCCATATGCCTTCTGGCTCTTTCCACTGCTTGTTGTTTCCATCTGGATTTTCTCTGGGTCCTGGACCCTCTCTGGCAGTTACAGCAAGTTAACTCCAGGCTATCAATACACTCAGCTGAGGTTTATTCAGAAATGTCTTTATGTCAGCTTCACTTAACAATCCAGTGTGACAGAAATAAGTACATTATTTATTATTGGTACACTCATGTAAAATAATATTTATTATATAATTATATCATATGATTATAAGTAATATTTTATGTACACTCTTGTGAGGGTGTGTATTCACTGGTGTGAGTGTGGGTGAGCACGTGTGTATATCTTCATGTGGAGGTCAGAGGACAACCTTGGGCCTTATGTGTGTGCACGCATGTGTGTGTGTGTGTGTGTGTGTGTGTGCACATATATGTATGTCTGAGAGTATAACCCACAGAGGCTAGTCTCATTCTATAGGCCAGGCTGGTCTGACACTATGTAGGCCAGGCTTGCCTCAAATTCCTTCACCATGCTTGTCTCTGTTTGTGTCTTTGCATCTGAGGGATGACTCTTATGGACAGAATATTATTGGGATTCTTGGAGTTGGAGTTATGGGTGGTTGTGGGTCATACGGTGTGGTGCAAAGAACTGAACCCAGGTCGTACGGGAGAGCACTCTTAATTGCTGAGCAGTCTTCCCAGTCCTTCTTTCTCCATTCCATCTTTTGAGACAGTCTCTCACTGGTGTGGAACTCCCCCAGTGAACTAGGCTGACTGATCATGAACTCCTCCAGGGATGTGCCTGTTTCTCCTCCCCAGCACTGAGATTCCAAGCATGTGCCACCATGCCCAGCTTTATTGTGTAGGTCCTGGGGATTGAACTCAGGTCCTCATGCTTACAAGGCAAGCACTTTACCCACTGAGCTATCCTCCTAGCCTCAGCATTCTTATTTCTGTCTCAATGATAATTTACCGGCATTGTGCTAAGGAAATACATTATCAGTATTAGTTTCTCAATGGATTATATTTAGCCAACAGAAAAAAAAGTACAAACTTCCTTTTGATGCTAATGTGTGACCAAACTGACAGATGGATAGATGCAAATGATTCTTTAAAAAAAAAAAGTTTAAACTTGATGCTTTTTAGTAAATTTGTAGAATTGAGAAACTATTTTAAAAATTCAGTGACAGAACATCTTACTTTCTGAAATGTCTCCCCTCACTGTCTGCAGCTCATTCCTGGTCCTGTCCTCAGGATGAAATCATTGCTAATCTACTTTCCACCAAACAGAGGCTATGTCACATAAACGAGTGGCTGAGATACAGTCTCCACTGCCAAGACTTCTCCTTAGCACAATGTTCTTCCAGCCCCTCCGTGTGGCAGCAGGCATCAGTCACTCAGTGTTCCCTGTAGGGACCGGGCACACTTAGTTCACACGTCTCGTAGCTGTTGGATGCTTGGATTACTTCAAGGCTGTGGTGCTAAAGACTGCTGCTGCAGATACTTGGCACATGACACTTACGGATCCATGCCTTCATTTTCTTGAGAAGATTCCTTGGGATCTGGCCCTGCTATATCAATTACGAATTAAGAAAATGCCACCCTCTCGACCACACACACACACACACACACACACACACACACACACACACACAGCCACAGGCCAATCCGATGGAGGCAACTCTTCAATTGAGAGCCCCTCTTTCCAGATGTGTTAGTTAGTTTCCTACCTACCTATCCATCCATCTATCCATCTATTTATTTATTTATTTTGTGTTTTTTTTTTTTTTTTTTAGACAGGGTTTCTCTTGTAGCCCTGGCTATCCTGGAACTCACTCTGTAGACCAGGCTGGCCTTGAACTCAGAAATCTGCCTGCCTCTGCTTCTCAAGTGCTGGGATTAAAGGCATGCACCACCACTGCTCAGCTGGGGTAGACTTTAATATTGTCACTAGCATTTACCCTTCAGGGCCTGTATAGCTCGTCTCTCCTCCAACTTCTTTCTCATTAGAAGCGTCTGTCTACTGTTTTCAATAAATACTTTTAGTATCATTTTAACTCTTGTTGATTATTTTTTAAACAGCCCTTTAAAAAGTGGCTGCTCTGGATATCAGTATGCATTTTACCACAATTTACTGACATTTGATGCAAACTTCACTGGGGCAAAATGTGAAACTTTGCTCCACCATAAGGCAGCTCTGCCCCTCTTTCCTGTGTGCCATTACGTCATAGACAGCAAACCTATTTACAAAATTAACCAAACACTACAGTACTGTAGTTGCTTTATATGAACGTGTCTTTTGGAGGTCAGAGGAAAAGCATATCGATCTGTTTCCAAAACCAACACATTCACCTTATCTGGAACTCTTCTTGCAGTAGATTTAATTTGCATCTGTTCTGATGTCTTCAGCCTAAAGACTTTTCTCTAGTATTTACTTCTGAGCAGTAAGTCTCCCAGTCTGCATGGATTTGAAAATGCCTTCATTTTACCTTCACTTTTGAAGGTCAGCTTTACAAGATGTCACTCTTCATCTTTTTCCGTTGTGTTTAATTACTTCTGTGAGCCCTTATGCCATTGGTCATCATCCTTCCACTATGTGGGTACCAGGGATCAAACTCAGGGCATCGAGTGACGTTTCTGGCTAAGCCACTTCATCTAAAGATTCCTAGATATAGATCCCTCTCTCTCTCTCTCTCTCTCTCTCTCTCTCTCTCTCTCTCTCTCTCTCACACACACACACACACACACACACTCACACACACACACTCATTCTAGCCTATTTATTTATTTATTTATTTATTTATTTATTTATTTATTTATCTACCCTCCTATGGCTCCTATCCCTCTAGATGAGAGAAACAACTGAATCATTGTTGCCCTGAAAGGTTTTGTCCTTGTTTGTTTCTGATTTTTTTGTTTGTTTTGAGACAATGTTGCACTATTTAGTCTAGCAGGCAGGACTGGCGTCTCCACCCTCCTGCCTCAGCCTCCTGAGTGTCAAATGAACGGCTCTTGTTTCAAAGTTCTCATCTTTGTAGCTCTGTCAAAGTATAGTCCTCTTCTGGGGCCCTCTGCACTGATCTTATCTGGGAGTGCATTGGGTGTCTTGGATGCACTGGACAGAGGTGTTGGTGTGTGTGGGTGACTGTAAACTGACCTTCAGATTAGCATTAGGTGATCTTGACTGGGGGGCAGCTGTAACTTGGCTGTACTCTGGGCCCAGTGTGCAGTCTGCAGAGCCCCCAGCCTTGTATTAGACTCCAACCTGGAGCTGACTGTTTCCTATTTTCCTTCTTCTTGGTTCACCTTTGGATCAGATTTTGGCAAAGCTATAGGATCTACTCACCTCAGGAATGTTCTAGATCCTAAACTGGGCATGGCGGTATACACTTGTGATCCCAGTAGTTGGGAGATGGAGAATAAAGGATCAGTACCTTTGAGGCCAGCCAGGATGACAGAGCAAGACCCTGTATAAACAAAACAAAATAGCCAAGAGTGGTCAGGAACGCAGTTCCTTCTACTGCCTGACCACTGCTTTCTTGGCAAAATATGGAGGAAGCTGTTTCTGGGCCAAGTGATCTATTTTTATATTCAGAGATCTTCCAGGCTCTAACTCAGTACTTTCTAATGCTGAGACCCTTTAAGTAGTTACTCATGTTGTAATAACCCCCAACCATAAAATCATTTTCGTTGCTATTTCATAACTGTAATCTTGCTACAGCTGTGAATCACGATGTAAATATTGGATATAAAGAATATCTGACGTGTGACCCTGTGGGGTCAAGACCCACAGGTTGGGAAGCATTGCTCTAATCTGACATAGAAACCCACTCTGCTTCCCAGAGTCCTGCTGCTTTCCCTCATCTTCCTCAGTCTCTAAATGCTCCCATGAAGCACTGTCTTACTAGGCAAGTCATTCAGGTAAAATCCTCCGCCATCTTGGGAATTCATTTGGCTCCCTTTGCTTCCGCTTTCATGAGGCGAACAGGCATATGTTGCTTGTATTCTCATTGGCACAAGACCAGAGACTTAAACCTTCCAAATGGTGTTTGGAAGGGGCTGAAGCCAGAGCTTCTCAGGTCCCATCATTCTAGCATTGTGCTGTCCCCACTCACCTGCCTGTCCCTCTAACTGCAGACCTAGTAGTGCACACACTGTCTTGGTGCAGTGATGCTGTGAGTGGCAGGTGTCAGTGACCAACAGTAAATGTCACGGTGATGACAAAGCACCTGGGCCATTCTAACATCACCAGTACCAGTAAGGGATTGGCTGTTCCCTGGTTTTCTGGGAACTCACTATTTAGACCAGGCTGGCCCTGAACTCACAGAAACCCACCTGCTTCTTCCTCCACAGTGCTGTGATTAAAGGCTGCTATCACCAGATCCAGCAAGGATATTGTTTTTATCTCTGAAACTGGAGGATGAACCAAAGTTGGGGAGTATTCTGAACTTAGGGTCCCCTCCCACTGGGCTTTGCAAGGCATCATGTACTGATGATCTGCTGTGGCTGGGCACTTTCCTCAGCCCTCTAGAAAGCCCAAGAGCTGGATTTTACTCTTCTCCCCATCTTGAACAGAGACAGAAATGAAACAAGGCATGCTTAGGAGAACAGGAAAACCTGCTCTGTCATGGCTCTTCACGTTTGCTTCTGCGTGAACTTGACATTTTGTTTCAACTGTTTTCAAAACCACAGCCAGATTGAAACGGACAGATCCTTTCAGTGAGACAGTTCTTACTTAACATCTGACTCTTGCCAACCACAAGTCTGGGTGGAAATTCCACATCTTTCACAAAGAATAAAGGGTGTGCACTGGAAGTGCTCTGTAGACACCCCTTTCTGTCCATGCAGTCCACCAGGAGCAAACTGCCACCCAGATAGCCCACTCTCACACTTATGGTGCCTCCCGCCCTTCAAAGATCCCAGGGACTCTGGGGGCTGTTATTCAGATGTATGTAAGATGCCTCCTGAGTATCAAGGCCTGGAATGTTTTCCCTGACCCCAGAGATTTGGCTCTGGTCTTCTAGGGGCAGAGGTAGGGCATAGGGGGTATCCATAACAAGCAGGTCCTGGTCTGTGGGGTCCACCCCAGGCTAACATCTCAGTGTGGGTGCCATGGGACATTCAGTAAGAGAACACAATGAGTCTCAGATATTATCTTGTTCTCAGCCAGCAGTAAAGCATGTGCACAGGTTCTGTAGCCCACAAGGAATGTTAGATGCTGGTCCCCTCTGTGTGGTTCCAAGAGGCCAATGCTTGGAAAATGAAGGGGGGCTTTCAGAGCTTGCCACTCAGAACCACGAAGAACAATGTCTGCTTGCTTGGTGCTGGATGCAGAAACACCATTGGCATGCACATGTCAACAACACACATTCACCCAGGGCTTCCTTTGCTCCTCACATCCGTTTTCTATACCTACCTACTCCATCTTGTTTGAAAGTGATGTCTCTCCAGGAATATCCGGGCTGCCTAGTACAAGAGGCCCGCCCCCCACCCCAGGACTCCTGGGGCTTTTCAATGCCCAGCTGTCTGCAGCAAGAAATCAAGGAACTACACTGCCCTCTAGTGGGCTTAAAGAAAGAAAGCAGCTCAGCACAGCCACCTAGGGGCCAGAGTGCTAGTCAGGCTGAGTCAGACTTGGGACAAAGCTTCCAAAGAGGTGCTATCATCTATTTGGGACCACCAGGTCTTGGGAAACACTTGGGTCAGAGAGGATCAAAGCTGGGTATCATGGTGGATGTTGGGGCTCAGATCTGCTTCAGAGTCCAGAAGGCAGATGAACACTTCAGACATGGTTGAGAAGCCTTGGTCTTTTCCCACCTGCCAGTTGTCATTAATCATCAGTTAGGGCAGCTGCTGGGTCCAGCGGGCCCTGTGGCCATCATATACAGACACTGTACAAGAAACTAACGGTCCTATATCCAAGTCACAGTTTGGCATCCAGCTCTAGCCACCAGTGGAAACTCCAAGAGAACCAGGACCATAGGCTGGACCAAGCAAAGGACTGCTGGACAACGGCACCTGGAGTTTGCGGTGGCCTGCTAGTCACAGAGGCACTGTTCACCTTTGCATCTCAACAGAAAGGAAGCCCTACCTACTGCAAAATGTATCTATTCCTATTTCTACCCCCATGGAGTCTATCACTTAGACAAACTCCAGGGACTAGTGAGATGCAGGCGGTTAAGAAGTTACTGCCTGGGAAGTTCTAATTTTGATCAGCTAAAACTATAAAACCTGTCACCTGTGTTGAAATGTGGAAGCATGTTACATCTATAGACAACCTCCAAAAAGGTATTTGAGTTGCAGGAAGAAAAGTAACTTCGGAGGATGTAATCTGTCTAGTAACCTGGTGTGTGTGTGTGTGTGTGTGTGTGTGTGTGTGTGTGTGTGTGT
>JANHMN010000017.1:17820842-17856075 GCA_030674055.1 Rhabdomys pumilio
GTGTGTGTGTGTGTGTGTGTGTGTGTGTGTGTGTGTGTGTGTGTATGTGGTGTGGTGTGTATGTCCTCTCCGGGGACAGGAATACAGGGAATCCAGACATGTAGGTTTCTGATGTCATTATAGAAGACAGTGTCTTAAGAGCTCCATCCATCTTTGTGTAGTCACTGGCCCCCTCCAGATAGTGAGTGCAGGGAGGCAGATCCCTGGAGGCCTAGAGGTTCCAGGCCTTAGCAAGACAAGTCTTAGCCCCCTAAGTGCCTCTTTGAGGGAGGTACATGGGGTAACTAGAAGTAAACCTTAGCAGGAAAAAACTGATGATCACACATGGTAGGAAATGTTCAGACCACTCCTGAAGTCTAGGAGTTGAATTCTGAGGAAGCAGCTGGGACTTGGGAATGAATGTCTCATGGGAAACTCTGGGAGCAGCTAAGAGATGGTTGGCAGGTGAACGACCAACCTGTGAGCCAGAACAATGTAAAGGCAGTGTAGCATGCTGTCCTCTTCTCTAAAGGATCTCACTGGCATTTGTGGGATCCCCTATGACCTGGGGTGACTGTGGAACATTGTAGCCCTTGGGGATTCCATAATCATGAGCCCATCTAGTCCTTGCAGGTTAGGATGCAGGTAAGCAGCCCAGGATGCTTGGTTAGCATGCAGCTGGAAGACTGCAAAGATTCCATAGAGACCACAGGGGTAGGGAAGTGGAATCTGAGCTGCAGGGTGGGTAACTCTGGCCTGGCAGGTGAATAGTAGATGCTGTTACTAATCTCTGGCAAGAGCAGGCCCTCTGTCCTGCATGGAGAGCTTGCTGACCGACAAGGGTGAGTGTTGGCAGGGTTGTACAGACAAGGAGCTGCCTCTGGACAGAATAGGGGTGGTGGCAGAGTACTAGGCATCACAGGTCTCACCTTCATTGTGGACATGCTCCAGTGACTTGTGAATCTCCCTGTTAAGCAGTTAAGTGTCTCCACTGTTGAGAAAGGAAAAAAAAAAAAAACAACCATCTACACTCCAAATGTTGGAGGTGGGGAGGTTCATAAAATGGTAACAACGATACTGAACTTGGAGACAAAGAAGGGCACATTGTGACACAATGATCACCTGCACACAGGGGCAAGATAAGGAAAGAACTGCAGGTGCACTAAATCCCGAGTAGGGAAGAAAAAAAAAAGTGGTAACTGTTCCCTGATGGCTGACAAAATGTGTGCTTTTGTCTCTTGATGGAACTCTCCATGGTGACTGTCTAAAGGACATCACAAGACAGTTTCTCCAAAATTTTATTTTAATTTAAATTACAGGGCCAGCCAGATATTCTGATAAGAAATTCACTTTTCCTCAGGAGAAAGGAAACACTTCCATGTCATTAACAATTGTATACATCTCCCACTTTTTTTAAGGGTTAAAAAAAAAATCGCATTAAGTAACTGCCTTAGTAAAATTAACCCTTTATAACACCAAAGAAACCACACCCAGGATAATCGTTCTGGTAATAGGAGCCTAGGAAATAATCACACTTTAAATGCAACTTTCCAATCTTGAATGTTTTCACATTGTTCTGTTTAAAAACAATCCAGGAAGCCTTCTCAGCCTTCAGCTTCCAATGCGTTAGGAGCACAGTTCTTCTGACACACTGCACCCCGTCTTCCACAGCAAGACTCTGCACTACTTTGTTTGCCCAAGTGGAAGCTGTTTTGTCATCTCAAGTTCTAAGAGCTAGCTTGGCAAGGAGACACTCCTTCCACTTGGTGTAATGGCCGCTGTCTCACCAAGTCCTTACTCACAGTGCAGGGTGGCAAGGACTGGGTCACTTAGCTCGGCTGAGTCTGCCTCCTACCCAGCTGAGGATTTCCTTGTCCAGGAGACTGAATGCTTTCTCTATCTCTACTAGAGAACATGAGTTATCATGCACGCACGCACGCACGCACGCACGCACGCACGCACGCACGCACGCACGCACAGGGGTAAAGAGAGCCTTGGAAATCCTGTATTGTAGACTGCCATTTAGATGAAATAGAATAGACCTGTATTTTCTGGAGTGGTTTTTCTGACTTATATTCCTTGAAGGAAACCTTAAAACCCATGAAAACATCAGCTAGGAGGTTCCTTTTACTGGCCAGTGAAAAATTCAGTTAGTAAGAGAGGCTAGCAAAGAATAATTATGTAAATTTTTTAGTCAGCTACAGCCATGCTGAATTGAATCGGGCAATCTCTGATTTTAAGTTGTTAGCTGTGATCCATGTGTCACTAAGACAGACAGACACCATTCTAGTAACTTTATGTAGATACAGTCTAGGAGACATTGTTCTGCTGTGGTCACAGTCACAAAAGGTGGTGCAAAATCAGTTACTTTATAAATACTGATAATTTGCAGCATTAAGGAAAAGGACATTAAAAACCATCGATCTCCCCGAGGACATCTAGAACCAGGGCTCTTCTTTCCCTAAGAGAAGCCAAAGTTTTAATTATTCAGTTTCACGACTACTGTACTGGATATTACTTACTCTAAGAAAGAAGGGGTGCTCTACAAGAGGTCCCCCACAAAAAAAAAATCAGCATTATTTAGCATAATCGGTATCATTCATAGATATGGCAATCTTAGGACTCATTTTAAATGAATAAGGCCAATATTCTGCAAAAATATGTAGCAGACCGAGTTCCTGGTATGTAGTTCTGCCGGCCAACGGCACCCCACTGGGTAACTGAATACAAGGGACTGGTTTTTTCTTTTAATGCTGTGATCCTTGACTGTTAAAATCAGCATTTTCATGTAATCTCAAGTATTTCAATTACATATGAGCATTCTTTTTTTTTTTTTTTTTTTTTTTTGCAAAACTCAGGTAATAGTTACATACTACTACAATAACATTCCTCTGCTGTACAAATTAAACGATTTAAAAGAAATGAGCATTCTAAGAATTATATACAAAAGAAACCTGTAAGCAGTGTTGAAATGAAACATAAGGTGTTGGTTGCTAGCTATACTGTTTTAAAACACCTTCAAAAGTAAAATTAACAAACACCCTTCAACATATCCAGGTTTACAAGTTTCAAGAAAATCAGATGTCAAAAGTTCCAGAAAGCTGTGAAAAAGCATATATACACTTCTCACGACCGTACGAAGCCCCACACTTGAGAAGCTGCTAAGTTTCAGTATCAATTTATTTGCACATCAACTTTATCCTCCCCAAAGCTCACACTGGACACAGTTCTCCCTTCTCATCTCCAACAATTCCTGTATACGCCATCTTGCTTCAGAAGAGATGGCTGATCTGGCGCTGGGGTGGGTGTACCCGTGCCATGCTGCACAGACCTGCAGAGAGCAGTGTCGATGGACAGGCAGGTGTCAGCAATGTCATCACCGTCTTCCCCTAGACGACGCTCACTACGTTTGCTTCTGTGAACCCCGCCATGCTCAGAACTCCTGTAGCAAATGGAGTCTGTGAGTTCTGAAATGACACAGAAATCAAGGGAAAGAAAGACCACGTGCGCTCTAATGTGCAAGCAGCAGCAGCAGCAGCTACGTTCTCCAACCTGGACTGAAAAACAAAAGGTAAAATGAAAACCGTTCACTTAACAGCAGATTAGCGGGAATGCTCCTCGTGAGTTGACAGAGTGCCTGATGCTGAGGAGCTGACAGCAAGTGCTGAGCTGGGATGGGACAGCAGCGTTTGTTGGAAACTAGGCTTCCTGCTGAGCTGCTCTCTTCAGATCCCTGATCTGCTTGACTAAATAGGTCTTCTCATCATTGAACTGCTCGTCCTCGGTCCTGTCGTTCTGAAACTTGCTGAGGAACTCGATGAGTTTGGTCTGGTTCTTCAGGAGGATGTCCAGGATGGGCTGCGTCTTGTTGGGGTTGGCCACAAACACCTGCAGAGGACAAGGCCGTGTCAGGCAGAAAAGACACCGGTGTCCCCCCAGCAGGCTCCCGGGCAGGCAGGGACTGCAGTTTGTTTCTTCAGAACTTACTTTTAGATGACAACGAGGATAATAATGATTACATGGTTAGCACAAAGATTGCTGAGTCATTCTGCCAACCCTCAAACACAGTACTTAGGACTAAACAGACTGAGTTTAGAATCAAATAAATTATTTCTGGGTACAGGAGGTCAGACTGAAACTTAAGAAGAACATCCTACCCCCCAAGGAAAGCATTAAAACTATCTCTGGCTTTGCACTGGCCCTCACTGAATCAGCTGCAGAAAGAGTGGGTGTGATGGATGGGGGGGTAGGGGAGAAGGGCAACAGGGTTTGTCTCTGAATACCCTCTGTGCAGGCTGAAGAGAGTAAGACCCCTCTCTGATTACACTTCCCATTCCACGTGCAAGGGCACAGCCCATTTTTAACCAGGTCCCCCTCCTGTTAAATGCTCTGACTGAACTGAGTTATTACTTTGGTTACCAAAATAGGCACTCTTTTTTAATTGTAACAAACAGCTTCAGAAGAGGGCACTGTTTACCACGCAGCTCACCTTGAACACATGAAAGGCCTCAAACTGGATGTTGCGGCTCTTGTCTCGGAGGAGGTTCATCATTAACTTGAGGTTCTCAGGCTTACTGATATATTTCGTCATAATAGTGAAGTTGTGTCTGTCTAACAGCAATTCACCCAGAAGCTGCGAAGACATTAGACCATTACTCTTAAATTATAAAGACTTAAAGCAAATAAAAAAATTAAACAATAGTCATTACTTGGTGCCAGAAGAGACTGGTTTAAAAAAACAGCAACAAAAATAAAAATGAACAATGTAACAAACACCACTACCCAAAAAAGGAAAGGACTAGGAAGTTTTGATTATTAATTTTAACTAAATTTTTTTTGTTTTAAATTCTATTTAGCAGGGCTTTTCAGGATTAAGGGTGAGTGCCTAAATGCATGCCAAGTTTTTCATTTTCTCACATCTGCCTCACAAAGCTGTATCTTTAGCAGTGGTTCCTCAAGATAACCCTGACTGCTAAGAAAGCAAGCAGGGAGCTGAGACCACCTTCCTGGCCTCGGAGCTTCCGCACCATTCCATATACACTCAGTGTGGAAATGGTCACTGCTCAGTTGGGACTTTCCCTTCAGGTTGTTCTTGTATGGAGCTCCAGCTGAGGACGTCTACCAGCTAGCTACATACCCAGCTGGGAACAGGCATTATCCTGTGGACAGACAGACAGTTGAGGGCACGTCCTGGTGCCAGCTTGCCTGGGTTCGGATCTGTACCCAGCATATTCCCCTTTGGTGTCTCTACCTTATACTGTGGCACATACAGGCCACTACCATACCCTAAACCCTGAGGGAAAAAAAACATGCCCAAATCAAAAATGTACTTTTTATCTAAAGGTCTACAACCAACACCAGCATGTCCCTGATTCTCCAAGTTCAAGTCACAAATACACAATGAAGAGAAGTGAATGACATGAAAAAGAGAATGTGCCATACCTTCAGAGACTGTCTCTTTGTCACATAATTTTCTGAATGAAGTAGCTTTTCATATTCACTGAAAAACTAGGAGAACAGAAAACACTCATCAGGGTTAAGGAACAGGCAGCTAGACAACACTGCGAAGTTCAGGACGGACTCTGAAATCAACACAGGCCTGCGCTCTCCTGCTGACAATGATGGCAAATTCCCTTTTCTCTTGGGCCCCTCTGGTGATGCCACCAGTCATTTCTATTCAGGGAGCTCCTGGGACTGGTTCCTTCCAGGCTCCAGTCAGATCCGGGGACTACTCTGACAAGTCTCCTCTACACCCTACCTCCAGGTGCATAAAACAGTAGTTCTCAACCTTCCTAATGCTGCAACCCTTTGTGACACGTGCGGACCCTCTACCATAACATTATGTAACTTCAACTTCAAAACTGTCATTTTGCTACTGTTATGAATCATAATTTAAATATCTGATGAGTGAGAACCCCTGCATCAACACCTTCTCATACTTTCCATATTCATTTCTTGGTGTTTAAAAAATTTCTATTATTTCATACACAGGAACTCAAGTCGTCTAAACCACAAAGAGAAAAACGAGCCTGTTCTTTCAAGGTATCAAGCAAGCAAGGAGAGAAAATTAAGCTGAGAGAAAGGAGAAACCTACAGTGTTAAGTAGATAGAGGTTTTGAAAGGTAAGAACTTAGTTCAAAGCTGAAGGAAGGGAAGCAATATAACTTAGAAATGGGGCAGGGGAAAGATATTCCTGGAAGAAGTACAAGGAAGTCATAGCTTGAGAGACCTGGGGAGTGCAAAGCTGCAGGTCAGAGCTGATAAGGGTCCACCAGGTCTCCAAAGTGGGTATAAGATAATAAGAACATGCCACCAGCATAGGAACAATTAAAGCCAATCCATGTCAGGAAATCCAACTCCCCTTTAAGAATGTCAACAGGAAATTCTGAGCAACCAGCACACATCTTTTGGTCTTTTAACTGATTATTTTCCTTATGCTTTAGTTGGTAAAATAAAAACAAGCAAACTAACAAACCCAAGAATCAAAGTGGTCAGAATTGTGTATAAATATACTTTCGATAGGACTTGATATTCCTTGTCCCTTAGATATGACTGTATTTCACACATTTCTGTAAAAATGTTTTTCTAAAATCTTGTTAGCTGATGTCACATCCACAAATAATATGTAAAAACCACCTTATTTCAACTTTAAAACAGACACCATCACCTATAGAAATCTCTTTAAATAAGGTAGTCTATCTGTGGGAGGCTTTAAATGAAGTTGGTAGCATATTAAAAAAAAGTTTTGAGGCCCTGTGGAAATAAGGTAGGTTAATAATTCCTAACTCTTACATTTTTGCATTAGCTCCATAAGCTTTAGTCAGAAGGCCACACACTCCACACACTCTTATTGGTGGGCTCAGGCTACTCTGATGCTAAAGGTGGCACAGAGAATAAAGAAAGCCTTTGCTTTTAGGACCTGAGGGCAGACTCAGGCTTTTGATGTTAGAGCAGTGGTTCTCAACTTTCCACTGCTGCAATCCTTTTTCTTTCTTTTTCTTCCTTCTTCCCCTCTCTTTTTGGTTTTTGAGGAAGGGTTTCTCTATTTAGCCCTGGCTGAGCTCGATCTGTAGACCAGGCTGGCCTCCAACTCAGAGCTCCGCCTGCCTCTGCCTCTTGAGTGCTGTGATTAAAGGCGTGTCCACCTCTGCCCTGTGCTTCGACCTTTTGATTCAGTTCCTCAGGTTGTCATGAACCCCAACCATGAAATTATTTCATTGCTTTTTCATAACTAATTTTGCTACTGTTATAAACCATAATGTAAATATCCCATACGCAGGATATCTAGTATGACCCACCAAAAGGGCCATGACCAACATCCTGTTAAAAAGCTTGTGACACTCCAAAGAAACAAAGGCTGCCACCTCAAACCAGAAACACACAAAGGAAATATCTGCATCCCAACACTCATGGCAGAACTAAAGTGCTGTCAATGTTTAAGCCATTTATGAGGCTGCTTTCTTAGCCACATGCTATGCTGCTGCTGGGAGAGGGGAAAACAAGGGACACACGAGGAAGCAGAGATTCTGCCTCCAAGAACCTTATATTGTAGTGGAATAGGAAGGCAAATGATGAAGTACTAACAATATTTAAAACTTCCAAGATTTAAACTACTAGTGCAAGAACTAAAAACTAAGCCAAGTCTTGTGGGCTGGACAGGAAGCTTAAGTGGAGAGTTATTCTAAGTTCTCTACCCATCAAATCTTGGACAGTGTATAGGGAACAACTGTGGCACTGTGAGAAGCCCTCCGGAGGAAGGCAGATGCACAGAGTGAACACAGGCACTGCAGCCCTGAGGTAGCTGTGCAGCTGATGGGCAGTCGGTGTCAGGCACCCGGGATCACTGACAGCCGGGTTTGATTGACACTGAGACAGGGCTGGAAGCAACCTCACCGATGGCTTCACAAATAAGGAGGGTCTCTGAGCCCTCAAGCAGTGAGTGCCTTGGCCTTGGCCACAAAGGAGTGAGCAGTGACGCAGGGGCAGAGCTGGGGTCCTGCCCACTTTAGGCCAGCGCTGCTCAAATCCTAGCAGCTGCTGCCTCTTTCTCTCTACTTGTATGCAGCAACTAATAAAGGAAGAAAAAGTATAAAAGTCAGACTAAATTCTCTTTCATCTTAACTAGATTATCATTCAGGAGCAAAAAATGACCACTTTCCTTCTAAAGTAAGAAAAGACGCAAAGGGCCATGTACGAGTCAGGGTCAAGCTTTGCTTCAGACTCAGTGGTACTCGGTGCTTTCAGTAAAGCGGTCACAGCATCACTTACGAACACTACAGAGTCAAGTACTTTGATGCAAAGTCCAACTTAAATCTCCACTTAAGTTAATTTCTGTTAAAAATTACAAATGTCATTTAAAATATTTCTCATACTTACTCTATCATAATGTTGTTCCAAAAATTCTGCACTGAGCAATTTATGTCTTGTAAGTAAATCCTAGAAAAAGAAAAACATGTATTTTTACAGTTGTTCTCCATTAATGCTTTCTTAGAAAAGAGAATTCTAAAATATCTGCCAAACTCCCTACTAAACTGCTGCTAACTATTAGCACACAGTAGGTACTTACTATTTCATCATGATTTTTACTCAGGACCATAAAGTGACCATGAAATGACCTTGGTCTCACTAAGTCAGAACTGTTTATGGCTCATTACAGGTGGCACTGGCCGTAGGTTTGAGTTCCTTTGTGGAGATATACTGAGACCCAGTTGTGCAGAGAGTGATCTGAACTCACCTCCCAAGAACGCCCCTCACAGAAGCTTTTTATATGTCCAGTCATCTACTCCTGACCTTGGACTCTTGACTTAACATCACTTCCTCAGAAAAATTTTTCCTGATGTGTCATAGCTGTGACTTTACCTGTGCTGTGGGATTATTTAGTAAGGTCTCTCTTTCATTAGACTGTCAGTTCTATAATAAGGATCACACTGGTTTTTACAAGCTTTGAATTTCTGGCACCTAAATTCTTCCCAGTACATAGCAAGGGCTTAGTATTAAATCAATCAATCAATGAATGAACCAGGAAATTAGATGTGTTTGGGAAAGCATCACACTTAATGTTCTTTGTGGTATACTTCTTAAGAAAGCTTCTAACCCACCCCAAGGATTTACAGCTGTTCAAACTGCTGCCCGGGCTTGTGCTGTATTCTCTCATTTTAATAAGAACGGTTAAGAAACTTTGTTAATTTCTCCCAAGTCTCCTGTGAGAGTTCAACAAGAGAAATAAAAAAGCTGGAATTAAGTCTAAGCATCTCTGGAGATGCAGTAGTCATCTGACTGAACCCTTCAGCACCCACGTTGCTCAGCCTGACTTTTTCCCCCATCTTGGGTGGAAAGGAAAGTGGTAGTGTGACCAGAGCCTTAGCAAGCATCAATGTTTGCAATGCAAAAAAGAACACGATGACTTCCAAGGGAGCTATCAGCAGAGACAGCATCTAAGCCTCCCTGTCAAAGAGCATCCCCACCCTTTAGCCTGCTACCATGATTGGCTAAAGGCTGATGTCCCCTGAGTAGGTACCACAAGGACAGGGCTTATATATACAGGTCACTGCTGAATCCCCAGACCCTAGAATAATGCCTGAAACAAGTCAGGCACTCAGAGACTGGATGGATGAGTAAGAGACTAGCATGTCAGAATCTGTACATGGTGATGCCACTTCAATTTTGTGGCTGAATCATACTTGTGGGTAATCTGAGTAAGTGTAGCCAAAGGACCCTGTTCCACATAAGGCACTAACTACTACACTTCCCTTCATGCTGGGCTGCTGCTCCTGAATGGGGCACTCCCTTCCATCAATGCATCCTTATCATGAGTCTAACCCCACAACTGTGGAGAACTTGAGACATCATAGTGCCACTCTATGTTATGATCTCAAATTAATTGAAGTTTGCTTTATATATGACATTTACATATATATAACTGAGGAATTACCTAAAGCTTCTTCAGAAGCTGTACTGATTCTGGGAAATAAATCCTTGGCACTACTCATGCCTTAATCAGTCAGGGTGAACCCTCCTGTCAGTTCCCAGGCCTTCCTCCTGTTCTAACATAGTCACTGCCCTGACACATTAACTTTACCCAGAGCTGTCCTTACCTCAAGGGCTCTTTATTAAGAAGCCGAGCTCTTACAAGAAAAGTGACAATTTCTCACTGTGCTAGTGTTCATGGCTTCTGAGTATGGGTGAGCTACATGTACTAAACAAGAATTCAACAACTTATAAGGTCATTTAAGGAAATGTAATACATCAAGATTTATTCTCACTGAAAACAAAAAGAAAAAATACAAAATTGCTGCATTACTTTTATACCATAAAGAGAGGTCTGCAACTAAAGAAACTATGGTCACATAAATCTGTGAGGGTAGGGTGTAGGATGACAATGGAAGGCCCAGTGTAGATAACCCTGCTCCCTTGCTGGGAACTCAGGTATACTCTGGCTGTGCACTCTGAATATGGTTCTTGTAGTTGATAATACATATATCCCCAAAAACCATGGCCTTTGAGTGGAGGGCAATTCCATTACCTCATCTAGTGCCAGCCAAAGGAGGCACTGCAGAGTGCCCCGTCAAGAGAAAGGCTGGTTGGTGGACAATCTGTATATTGTCTATGCCACACTTAGTGAACGATTGAACAAGAAAGTGCAATTTTGACCTTACAGGACTTTTGCTTTTCTGATAAGATGTGAAAATTTAATTTTTTCACACTTTTGGCTGTTTTTGTGGTTTTACTACAAATACCTGAGACATATAAAACACACCTTCTCTATTCCCACTAGAAGGCAGTTGTGAGTAGAGGAGACAAAGATGGGGAAAAAATCTGACTTGCAAGTGTGCTGAGAATTTACGTTTTTAAATGTTACCTTGAATGTAGCAAATGCATCTGAAGCTATGTCAAATGTTGACATTTCAACATATCTGAAGAAGTCATAAAACTGTTCCGACCACAAAATGATTTTTGCGAGTGGTTCATGTCTGATGCATTCTCTTAACATTATCCCACAATTAAGAGCTATTTCTGGAGATTCATACCTGTTAAAACAAAACAAAACAAAACAAAACAAACAAAAGCCATACATGATTTCTCTTCCAAAACAGCAAAGTGAACATTTCAAACCTCCTCAGTGGAAGTTTCAGATACTCCTAAGTGACCACAGCTAAGTTACAGCTTGGTCATTTAATCTGGAACCTACAGCTGTGTGCAGAGGTGGATAGCTGCCTTCAATCAAGAAAAATCAACTATGGCAGAGACCATTAGATTAGAAGTTCTGTGTGTGAAAAGTCTAGAAGGAAGAGTTACGCTCTCCAAGAACTTAGCTTTTACCCACTGTGCTCACAACAGCCAAAAGAACCACAATTTGAAAAGAACAGTAATAGAATATTCTTCCAAATTCAGAAACTGGCAGTATAAACACATGTCCATCCATTAAATATATAGCAATTATACATCACTGTTTCAACACTCAAACAGTATTGTTGGAGTCCAGATTCTTGGAGACATGTAACCTTCACAAAATTGCAAGCCTCATTCTAAAGACTTTACAAAGATTCTCTACCATGGAGAACCTGGGGACCCTAAAAGTACACAGAGTGGATCCCAAAACCCTGGGACCTCCCCACTAACTCTCCAAATGCTGCCTCTTCCTTTACTCTCAGTGCCGGCTCAGCGTTTCTTCCCTTGTGATCATGAAGAAAATCTCTCAGCTGAGCAGGCACCTTCCCTTCTCACAAGCACAAGCCTTTTCATAGACAGATACCTGCTCCGACAGGTTGCTCTCTTGTTCCAAGATATCAATGCTGGCTCTACTTCTTTCCCACCGACAAGCTCACAGCCGTTGTTTTGTTGGTAGTCAAAGAAATTTCCCAATACTCTAGTGAAATAATTATTTGGCCAGTAGAGACTTCCTCTTGGCTAAAACAGGACCGACCACGATCTGTCTGGGTAATGCTCTGGTGGTTCTCTGCTTGCCTATCTACGTCTTTTTCTCGTTTTTTGGTATGGCTGATCAAATTCAAGGCATTGTGAATACTTGGTAAGCATTCTATCACTGAGCTACACCCCAGCACTATCCCTCTCTTTTAAAATAGGGAAGAAAAAAAAAAGTCCCCCCAGTTCTCCTTTTTATTCCCTCCATACATAGTTCCTCCTTTTTTCTGCTGAGGTCTTCACCTGCTAATGAGAGCCCACGATCTCACAGCCCCTACTGTGAGTGAATTTCCTTCCCCCAGTTCACTGTTTCTGAACTGAGGCTGGGTATTTCCCAACGTCCCTGAACAACCCCAGGTAAAGGTCTATGTAAGCTGAGCGTATCTAACATGAAACCTCAACCCTGCTACTCAAAACCAAGACCTAACTTCCCACCCTCGGCTCTACATTTTGGCACCAGTTCTTTGTCTGACACCTAGTACCACAGACTTGCCATCATGGGGGAATGTTTTGTACCCAGGCTGTCCACTATGGTGGCTACTAAGCCACAGGTCTGGCTATGCAAATGAGATGGAATAGCCATAATTTAAAGTGAAATCATTACACATGGTCAGTAACTACTATACTAGCTTCACTGCAAATCTTCAGCTTTCCACATTTTCTATGTTTAAAATCACTGGGCCTTTTTACTCTTCTTCAAATCTCAGTTTTATTTCCTTTCCTCTATTTCCACTGCTGCCTTCACTCACACCGTAAGAACTGCAAATGCATCCTAACCCTAAGCCAATGAAGTTTACCACCAGCATTTCTACTTTAGCAGTCCAAAACACTTGCCAAACAAACTTCTGGGCACACTGGCCAATCTTTCCTTACTGGACTGATTGCTCTGGGACAAGCCACCTCCCGGCCTGTCGTAAAAGGTCTAGTTTTGCAGCTTACAGCTCCCTAGCACATGGTATTCATTTTGACTCCTGGACCTTTTACACCAGTGATAACCCATCAGGATGGTTTCTTTTTTCTGTCTATGTAAATTCTAAGCTCTCTGCAACTCCAACTTTAAGATCCTTTCTTTTTACAAACCCACTTGGCCACTGAAATACTGTAGTCTTGATTTGTTACCTAGCAGCAACCCTCATCCTTTGGTTGTGCATGTTTGCCTCACATCCTCAAGAGCAGAACTGCACTCCTGTCTCAGTTAGGGCCTGGGAAGCAGCATGCAGACTGGCTCTCATGTGATTAAAATGTCTGTTCACAAGATAGCTGATCATAGCATTAATCTTTGCTTATCTCTAATAAACAGGACACTTGCAAGACAAAGGTAAGACAGTTTAGGGTACAAGTGTGGCAGGTTTTGATCAGAGTTTTTCAAACTTGTCTAAATGATTAAACCATAGTCAGTGAATACAAGGCAAACAGTTTTACTGTTCAACCTGTTAACCAGACTGAAGATCACATTGGATTTTAAATAGCTAGTAAAATACTAATGTTTCTAAATCCAGTCCATGCCAGTACTTCCTTTATACACACTAGAATCAGCAGCACCTCCCCCAAAAGCTTCCATTAAAGTACTTAGAATCTACTAAGTCAACCACATTGAACATAAGTAATCTAAACTATTTAATCAGCTCAAGTACAGCTATCTGGAAAGATGGCTCACAGTGCTTCTTAAGGAGTGCTACCTTCTAGGTCAGGCAGGAATCATACAAAATGAACAAAGGGTCAGAAAGCAAAGAAGCCATCACAGACCAATTGGGCTCTGCCAACAGAACTAAGGGGGCAGTCAATGGAGCAGACAGTGGCCTAAGATGGGCCAGCTTAAACACAAAAGTAACACCGACAGCGACTAGACCAGGTTTGTGACTGCTAATATACTGGCTGTCAACCTGACAGGATGAAAACCATCTAAGAGGAAAGCCTCCCACACCTGTGAGGAATAATCTAGACTAGGTAGCCTCTGGGCACACTTGTGAAGGAGTATCTTGATTAGGGTGAGAAGGGAAGATGACCTAACTATGGATACCACCATCCCATGGGTTAGACCTACAGTCCTGGAAAAGTGAGCTGAGCACTCACTCGTGCTCAGCACTCAGCTTCCTAACCACGGCCCCTTCCACCCTCATTTCCTAACCTACCCTCCAACTGTGGAAACAAAGATAAACCTTTCTTCCTTAAGTTGCTTTTGTCAGGACTATTGCAGAAAAAGTAACTAATACAACGTCCAATATCTATTTTGAGTTAATAACAATGCTTAAACAATATATTCGATGCTTATTCAAGTCAGTGGCTAGAGCACCAATGCATTAAAAGAATGGTACTGGCTTTCCCCACAGACTGTATCTAGGATATTGACGTCATCACTGTGGAGAGGTTCTGTTTTATGGAGGAAAACATTTAATTAGAAGAAGCAATAGCAGAATCAGTAAACTGATTTTCACTCACTCATTCATTCATTCACTCATTCTTTATTTGAGACAGGGACTTGCTACGCAGCCCGAGCTGGCATCAAACTCATGGAGATCCACCTACCTTTGCCTCCCAAGTGCTGGGATTAAAGGCATGCTCAGCTAGGTTTTTTCTTTTAAGTGAGAGGATTAACTATTATAGATTAGTAGAAAGCAAGAGTATTATCTATAAAATTCAGTTTGTAGACCTGCTTACAAGTCCATTTTAAATAACCTCATTTTGCTAAGATCAAGGAACTAGAAATGCTGGGCACTGGACTGTAGCAGGTGTGCAGGGTGCTGTGGCTCTGAAATAGCCTGTGTAGTGCACACACTGCAGATGCATGAGGAGCACGGTGAACGACACAGCCAACCTATGTGCGAGGAGAGAGGAAGGCCTCACAAAGCAGGAAAGGCGCAAGGCTAATGACTGACGTGGGGTGGTGGGTAGGGAAGACTACTGTCTTTTTTTTTTTAAATGGTTGAATGCTCAGTTCTCTAACCAAGTATGGTGGGAGGAGGGGGAGTGGGAGGAGTGGGAGTGGGAGGAGGGGGAGTGGGAGGAGGGGGAGTGGGTCCCAAGTCAAGCTTCATTCTCAGGCTTTTCCTTCTTATCTCCTTGGCTGAGGATTCTGCTCTGACCAGCTCAGATGAGAGCTTTATACTTTATCTCCCAAAAATCTTCTTTCAGCTTCCAGTGACAGCACATGCTTTTAATACTATCATTCAGGAATTAAGGGTAGGTAGGTCTTTTAAGTTCAAGACCAGCAAGGGGTACACAATGAAACCCTATTTCAAAGTTTTTTGTTGTTGTTGTTTTTAATTTTATACATTGTCTAAAAATTATTTATGTCAAAGCTGCCATGAAATAATAGGAAGTGTTATTTTTAAGATTTCAATAAACCTTTGGTTTCTACAGCAAAGGAAATTCTGGTCAGCATCACACTGTTGTACACACTCAAATTTCAGACTACTGACATAGCAGGTTTCCACAGGCACACTGAACTGATACAACAACAGGTGAAGAAGCAAATGGATGGGTTGGGATGGGAATAGAGGAAGAAGCAGGACACTGGCATGTGACATGTCACTGACTCATGCTTTGTCTGAACAAGTCTGAACTTGGGGCAAGTGTTAAACCACAGACACAAATCCAAATGAGGTAATGTGTAAGGCTAGCAGTAGGGGAGCAAGGTAGTTCACACCAGCAGTCACTGCAGTGGGCAAACATGCTTGCCCGCTATTTTAGCAAAACACTGTCAATGCTGGCATGATCTCAAGAGGTGTCAGACAACAGTGGTGTGGAGGAGACTGACTGCCTTGCCAGCCAGGTAGGCTCAGTGTTCAGAAAGAAGACGGTCTTTTCACTTTTGTTAATTTAGATCTAAGTTTTGATTTTGTTTCTGAAACAAACATCTACCCAAATCATAAATGCCTGCTTAGTCTAGGAGTAACTCCAGGAAGATGTGTAGTGACCCAGCAGCACATGCTCTGCCGGGTGAGGGTGAGAAGCCCCACAAGGAGGCTTTCACTGCTGTTTGAGATGTGAGGTGAGAGGAGGTGCAGAGGAGGCATCTTTGGACTCAACTTGGCTGGGATTTCATGGACTTTAGTGGTTTCGATCTTACAGAATAAAAATAAGGCCACACTGGCTCTCTTTCTCTCTGTCTTTATTTAATTTGTGAAGGGCTCACAACTCACCCAATTTTAAGCTTGCATCTATAGAGTATTTTTGTATTAGTCTAGCTTACAGGTCAGGACTTTAAAAGGGCAGTATATTCAAGAACTACATTAAAGTGAGCTAAAACTACAGAGAATATCTTTCCATTTACCAACCTGGTTATCTTTTCCCACCCAAACAAATTTTTCTTTTTATTTTCAACTAAGAATATAAACTTTATCACATTGTACATACCCTTTCAATAACATGAACAAAATATTCTGTTGGGTGCAGATGTATTCAACAGTAGGAGTTCTTGTACCAATTTGTCTTCTGAGAATATTGTTGAAAATTTGAGCCACGTCTTTTTTGCCCTATTAGGAATACAATCATTAAAATATTTACCTGACTAAATATGAAAATGTCCATCCACCCTCAATATAAAGTCAAAGAGCCATTGTGTATTAGTCATGACTGGATATCTGACATTACAGCATTTGTAGACATTAAACTTCCAATGTTATCTATTTATAATCACAAATTCTTAGATGTAATAGTGTGCAATTTTAATACAATTTTATCAACAAAGTGAAATCTCATTATAATCCACAAGTAATTTCAACCATCTCTAACTCTCAAAAGCATGCTGACTCAGTTACAGAAAACAGATGTTGGTAGCACATTCCAATCTACAGGGACATGGACCTTACACAAGTGGACACTTCTGCTGTGAACAGTACAGTGTACACACTTTTACAGAAACAGAAAGGGGGAGACTGTATTCTCAGTGTAATGACATTAGAGAATGTTTGGCAAGCAGATAAACTCCTCTACTAAACTCACCTAGGAAAGACTTAAGTCTTAATATTAAATAATAAAAGCACTAAGTATTACAATACAGTAGCTCAGAGATGAGAACTTTACAATACCACTGCACAAAACACAGACGGACCTAGTGAATCTTAACAATCAGAAAGCTGCCTAAGAAATTAATAATAGACAACAGGTCCCCAAGAGATGTTTACGAATAGACACTGTCCCAAGGCTGACAGCCCAGAGAGCACTGAAGTCCATGGGCAGATGATGACCCTGGGGCTTGTGCTGGCTCAGGTGCAGTAATGGTAATTTCTACAAATCAGTACCAGGGCACACACTTAAAAAAACAAAACAAAACAAAACAAAACAAAAAACAACAACAAAAAAAAACCCAATGCCTCTAAAGTTTCAAATGAATATTATACTCAGTGTGCAGTTGAGAGAACAAATAGGTAGAACAGAGAAGGACCAAATGCACCTTTCAAGTTAACAGAGAAAACAAATGTTAGAGTTTGATACACTACTAAAAGTACAAAAAATTAGCTTATAAATGGAAATATCTTTGTTCAATCTTCCCTATAGTAGGACAAAAATGTTTACTTTTCTTCAAGAATTATTGAAGTAGACCTCCCTTCTTCAAACTTTATCATACCTTGATCCACCAAAACCCACACAGATATCTAACTACTCAGGCAGATGGACACTGAGACTTAAAACATACTCATGACAGTGAAAGAGGAAGTTGCTTATGACCATATATATATATATGACTATATATATATATATATATATGGTCTATGGACTATATAGATATATGTAAATATATATGCTTCTCAGGCTGGAATCAAGGGCCATTATCTTCATGAACTATCTACCTAATGTCATGATCAAACTGATACACAGAGGCAATGGGGGAGCGGGTGGAGGGACTAGGCACTAAGAGAAAACACAAGCTATGCTGTCTGCAGCGAATCCAAGAGTGAACAGCTTGGTTGTTCTGCTCTAGCCGTGGGGTCAAGGAGTGCAGGCCCAATATCACCACAAATAAATTCTGCAGAAGTCAGAAATTCAGAATTGTGAATAAAATCTATTTTAACATTACACTAAATAAAAAATTTAAAAGCAGTGCCAAGCAAACACAAAACACATGATCTCTGCTGTAATAGACATTTTTAGGGTCTTCGAACAGTTATAACTTCCTTTAGACTGTTGATTCTCTGACTCAGAGAGCAGCAGTTTCTGAAATACAACCCAAATGAAAGGGTATCACAAACACCCAAGAAACTTCACATACAATGTGGTGAAATATATGTACAAAGGTTAGAAGCCCAAGTCAACAGGGATCTTAAAATATCCCGAAGAACAGAATGCATGAAAAAGGACCACAGGAAGTGTGTTTGAGAACTAGGAAAGGAACTGCTTACCTCAAAGTCAATGAGCTGTAAGTCAGCCACCAGGGTGCTGAGGAGACCGCTATTGTACAGCTCCTGAGCCAACTGAGCTACCGCCTCTGTCTGAGGCTCCTTCTCGTTTGTGCCGTACAGAATTTCTTTCATAGCAACCAAATTTTTGGAAACTTCTTCTGTAGCCTGATTTGGGGAGGAAGGTGCAGAAGAAAAAAAAAAAAAAAATTCATTTTAATAAACACATTACAGTTCTATTAGCTAAAGATCCATTTTTCATATTATTTACCCTCAGACCTATGTGTAAGCTCCAGCTCTATCTTCAGGAGCTGGACACTGTACAGAAAGGAGGAAGGGAGGGAGGGAAGGAGGGAGGGAGGGAGGGAGGGAGGGAGGGAGGGAGGGAGGGAAAGAGGAAGGAAGAAAGGGAGAGGGTTACATGCACTCCCCCGAAAGGATGACATGTTCTGCATATACAGTGGGAACTCAGCTACTGTAAAGTAGAAACAGGAATGACAAGACTGGGTTTCTTCTCAAGTCTGGGGAAGCTCTTCAGAAGAGGCATGTGAGCTGCTGCTGCCACTGCTGCTAGTGGAGAAGGAGGTGGAGGTGGTGGTGGTGTGTGAGATTAACAACTGGGTGTCAGGGAGAAGGAGCAGCAAAAGGCAGCAATGAAGGCAAGGAAACTGGAAAGACAAGCAAGCAGAAGAAATGGCTCTGACAGAGTAAAGAGGGTGTGAAAAGTTACTATAAGGATATGCGTCGCATTCAAGAAAAACCAAGGATGTTAAATAGAGAAACCGAAGACACACGGATTGAGAACTAGAAACTTTGATGTTTAAAGTTAGAACTACAGTGGATGTTAACAGCAGGTAAGACACTGTAGAAGAAAACGCTGCTGAATAGTAACAAGTAGACAAAATGAATCATGGGAGTGAAGCAGAGGGGGACACCATGCTTATAAGCTTTAGGGGAACTTTAGTAATATACATAACTATTGTCCCCAAAGAGAGTAAAGGGCAGTCAAAATATTTGAAAATGTGATGAATGAAAACAACTTTGAATTTGCCAGGTGAACACCTTCAATCCCAGTACTTGGGAGTTGGAGTCAGGCAGATAGATGTCTGTGAGTTTGAGGCCAGCCTTATCTCTACATTGCTTCAGGATGGTGAGGATTACATAGAGGGACTCTATCTCAAAAACAAAACAAAACTTAAACAAAAAAAAATATTAAAAAAGAAAATAAAAAATTTAATTAATTAAATTTAATTTAATTTTAAATTTAATTTAATTTTTCTAATTAAAAAGAAAATAAATACTGGTAAAAGGTAACTAAATCTCAAGTGCAAGAAATAAAACTAAGATGGCTGGAGAGATGGCTCAGTCTGTAAGAGCACGGATTATTCTTCAGTACGACCCAGGTTTGAGTTCCAGCCCCTACTTGTGTGCTCACAACAGTCTGGTAACTCCAGTTACAAGGGATATGATACTCTTTTCTGGACTCCTGGGCACCAGTCATGCATGTGGTAAACAGACTACATGCAAGTGAAACACACATACACATTTTAAAAACATAGAACAAGAACAGAAATAGAACAAGATTATATAGAGATGGCTGCAGTGACTAGACCTGGCTGTGAAGTCACAGGACTGGAACTCAGGTCCAAGCACCCACAGGAGGCCGCAGAGGGCTCCATATGTACAAACATGCACATTTACTCACATGTAAATGTATGCACATGCACTCACAAGCAGATACAGACACAGAGGAGGAGTTCATGCAGACATTCACAACAATGAAATGTTTAAATTTGTTGATAAAGAGAGGATCTTAAAAGTAGCCATTAGGGGGTAGGGGGAGCAGTAGGGAGAGGAGCACAGCCAAAGAAAACCAAAGACTGCCTGCCAATTGACTTCTTGCCAAAATTATATATGTCAAAAGATAAAAGGGAATTGTTAAAACTATTAAGAAAAAAAAGCGATCATCCTAGAGTTTTATACCAATAAAAATGTTTTAAAGATAAAAAATAATTCAACATAGTGAGTTCTTAGATAGCCAGGGCTATCCAGTAAGACCTTGTTTCAAAATAAAATAGCCACCTCCCCCCAAAACCCAGAATAAGACAAAATGAAGTTTTGGAGATGCATTAAAACTAAAAGATACAAATGAGGAGAAAATGTGAGTAAACATAAAGTTTTCCTTTACTATGAAGAAAATTTGGCTGTTTAATTCTGTGGACTTCTGACGTTTTGAAAACCAACTATCCATGTAAGGCAATCTGGACTATTGTTTGTTAACTCCTCTCAGCTAAATAAAATATAGAAAACACCCTAACAATAAACTCAGAGCCATGAATTTGCTATAGGCCCTTAACTCACAGGCCAACCATCTCAGATCAGTTTAAAAAGTTAAAGAAGGACTGGGTCTAAACCTTGTATTCCTAAATGTGCTATATAGGCACAATGCCTATGAGAGTAACAATATTAATCTCACTTTATATCAATAAGAAGCTCATACCAATGAAAACCTTACATTTGAAATCAAAGTAAATTTTGTACCATTTAAGAAATTATAACTTCATCTTAATAACAGTTATACGTATTTCTACGAATAGGTTATGGCTATGCAATAAATCCTAGCTAATCCTCCCTGTTCTAACAAAACCACTGCTTTTCCCCAGAGAGACAGCTCAATATTAACCACCCCAGTCCCCAAGCCCAGGAATAGGGGCGCCGACTCTTCTTTAACTTCTTCAAGCTGATTATGAGCGTTGAGATATTAGAAGAGGGGCAGGGGGAAGAGTAAATTGATAAGCCTCTGATGTCTGTGTCTTCACTGCATCCAAGTGCAATTCCAGGACATCAGAGGTTCGAGCAGGTCTGCTCCGCTCACTTGATGAGTAGATACACCGAGGCTGTGTATTCTGCAATATACAATTCTCAAAACAAATTTACTGTCCAGGTGCTCAGTGGTCTCTATAATTTGGCTAAGTTTAAGAAGCTATGCTTGGTGCTTCACATAATTTCAGTTAACTCAGTCATTCTGGATTTCTGATGGGTTTGAAGACTTATAGTCTCATAGCCAGTCCCGGCTATTTACTTTGAGAGAAAAGGTTTAAGAGGATGGTTTTCAGCTGACATTCATTCCAAAGCCAAGAAAAAAAGCCAGGTTCAGAATTAAGTCTTTTAGTTAGGAGGGACGACAGAGGTTCTGTTTAGTCAACAAAATGATGGACTGGGTATTAGTACCTTACTGACACAAATTGGTATAGTTATGCTCTAATTGTATTCTAAGAGAAAAGTTTTATTTTAACAGGAACAGTGATATGTAGGAGGAGCTAAGGTGGGAGGAGTAAGGAGAGGGAGATGAGGAGGAAGAAGAGGAAGAGGAGAGGAGGAGCTAGGTGACAGGGGGTGGGGGCATGGAGGTGGATGTTTGTGTGTCCTCGCCAGTCAAAGATAGTTGATATATCTAGGTTGGGTATTGGGTTATACTTCTGATTGATACTGAGCATTACCAAACTTATAAAGCCTTTGATTAACATTAAAAAAATTAGTATAAAAGCAAAAAGGAGAAGTGGGAGTGGGAAAGGGGTTTTTCTAGGGAAGAAAAATGGGGAAAGGGGATGGCATCTGAAATGTAAATAAAATATCCAATAAAGATTTTCACATTAAAAAAAAAAAAGAATTTAGAGTGGAGTGGATCTTCCATGGGTGCTATGGCCAACTGGAGTGCATGACACCACACTGAAGGCTTTAACTCCTCACTATTTAATTGTATTTCACCATCAGCCTAACACCTAGGCTGCACAGACATTTCTGTGCTCTAAAGGATCTCCAGTAAATCACATTACTCTCACATATGAATCACATATCTGGTTATGTCTCTGTGGCCTGCCTAAATTGCTAACCAAAATGCCTAACAGGAAAGAACCACAATTGAACCTATCATATCTTTTCAGTAATGATCTAATGAACACAAACACACACACACACACACACACACACACACACACACACACACACACCCTGATCCCAGACAGAGTTTCACTATGCAGTCCTGGCTGTTCTGGAACTCACTCTGTAAGCCAGGCTGGTCATGAACTCTTAAGAGATTTGCCTGCCTCTGCCTCTCAAGTGCTAGGATTAAAGGCATGTGCCACCACCACCTGGCTTTCTGGCTTTGGTCTAATAATTTTGTGTAGGGCTACTCAGGACTATTTGCAAATTATGTTTGCAAAGATTTGTTTAATATCTGATAAAAATGACATTCCATATTTTCTGACTACAAAAAAAAGTTAATTTAGTAAAATTTTTTCACTAAACCATTTTGATCAGGTATAATGTTATATGCCTTTAATCCTGGCAGAGGGAGACAGATCTCTTTGAGTTAGCTTAGTCTACATAGGAAGCTCTGGTTCACTTAGGGATATATATAGTTTGACTCTGACTTAAAAAAAAATAATAATCAAACCTATTCTGATTTCTAGTGCTTTCCCCCTAATGCTTACAAATTGTCCCCTTTCAGTCCTATGGACCCTTAGGTCTCTGTGTGCAGCAGAGCTTAACTTTTCTGGTCCAGTATCTACCTTATTGTCTACATGGCTTAGATTTCTCAGTAGTTCAAAATCTCATATGCAATAAGGTACCTCAAATATAATTTTTCTGGACCAAGACAGAATAGAAGCAGGATAGATTCTATTATAATCTATTTCTTTACACTGCCTTTTCAGTTCCTTTATTCCAAGTGATTTTCACTGACAAGAAAAGAAAATCTGACACTTAATAGGGTTACTGAGTGTGCTGGTGGTTTTATGCCCACGAGCCTAAATGGCAGATCTCCTTTAGCCTCCTTTGCTTTTCTGGTTAAACTCAAGTTTGAATACTCGTAGAAATTTTTAGTTTATCAATTTTGAATTTTTCATGATTTTAAGCTCTGAATTCAGGTCAACCTTATGCTTTCTTCTGACAGCAACAGGTGCTGAAAGGAGTGACTGCTGAAGGGCAAGGCTTCACTGTGAGATGATGACATGTTCTAGAATTGACTCAAGTTACGGTCCCATATATCCATGCAGACACTAAAAAACAGGGAACTATACACTTGAAATGGTGAACTGCATGATACGTACATTCAATAGAGCAGTCTTTAAAAGATACAAGAGAGGAAGGGACCAAATAGAAAGCTACTGTACTTCTGAGCTGAAAGCCAGGCTCACTAGTAAAGTCCTCTCCCTTTCAGAAGATGCACTACCTGTCACAGTGAGATGGGGAGGCAATGACAACAGAATTACACACATCTACCTCTCACTGCTTACTTGCTTTTGGGTTCTGATGCCCTCCTGCCCTGTTGAGAACCCCATGTATCTGATTATCTCTTCTCCTTCTCATATAGCCAATTCCCAACTCAGCCCATTTTCAGTTTTTACATATGATCAAGGCTCCCCTTAACAGAAGAACCAACATCACAAATTCCTCACAGCTACACTTCACCCAAGTCTCTCGAATATTTACTCATGTCTGTCACAATCCATATCTCCTCCCTTATCCACTGCTCATGTGGATCACCCACGGCTCCTGCGCCTCACACTTTACTGCTTTTGGCTAGCCGACAACGACTTACCGCGATCAACGGCAATTCCCTGTCTTCACTGTGCCTGGGCACCTGTCGGTCTGTACTTGTTCTTACTGCGCCCATCCGTATCCTAGCTTTTACCTTTCCCACCTCTCTAGGTGCTTCCTAGTTTCCTTTTCAGTTTGTTCTTAACCAAACCTTTAAATATCAAGTATCCCACAAGGCCAGATCTGAGGCTTTCCTTCCTGCCTCTTGTTTTTCTGCAGCTTCTCTTTAAGTGATCTCATCCACACCCACTGCTTTAATTAACTCCTAAAGGCAGAGGCCTCATAGATGCCTATCTTCAGTTCTCCCAGGCTTTGTCTTTCAGCAGTCTACACAAATGTCTGTATTTACATGTCTTATGGTATGGTACCTATCTCAAACCCAATGTATCTAAAAGAGAACTCATGTTGTTGCCCACTGCCTTGTATTCTTCCCTTGTCCACAGATCAGGTAGCAATACAGGCACACGTCAGAAACTCAGGGGTCATCATCAGCTCTTCTTTCTTCTGAACCAGCAATGGCTAAGTTGTCTCCACTTTCCCAGATCCAGCCACCTGCTGTCTCCTCTGCCATTGCCACCAAAACCCAAGTCCTGTAACTCCTGCCAAAATTACTACCTGGCCTATTGACCTCCTTACATTCCTGTTAGACTTGTACAGTCTTCTCCAATCAAAACACAAATAATGAAGAGATTCTGTTTAAAATGCTCCAATGATTACCTATTTCTCTTAGGATGGTGCAAAATCATTCTTAAATAACCCTACGAAGTCTGGTCCTACTGTCTAACCTAGACCCGCACTATGCTTTCTCTCTATTTACCCAGGATGCATGGGCACACATACCTTTCCTCAGAGGTCTTGAAGATGTGGTTTGCTACGCTCATGTGTCCTCTGCACCCACCTCTTGACCAACTCCTTTTCTTTCTTCAGTGCTCACCTTAGTATTGGATCACTTTTTCCAAAGTTTCCTAGGTAAATTCTGTCACACATTCACCTATGGTTAAGTTTTCCCTCACATTGTTTCTCATAGTTGAGTATGATTCTTCTGTTACTTGTAATTTCCCAGTTACTGGTCCCTTCTGCTACACTGAGAGCTTGTAGGAGATATAGGGCCTTGACGGCAGAGCAACCCTGTAAGACTGACCCCACTGAGAAGGCAAAAGAAAGTGCTTAAAAGAGCCCAGAAACAGACCAGATTATGCAAAACCGGTTGGGGGGAGGTACAGGAATATGCAGGTGCAACTCAGAGGGTTTACTTCTAGAAAGAAGCCACTTGACCCCCAGCACTGCTGGTTTACCACATAGGCAATGCCAGATAACTGAGCTAATATTTCAGTTATTGATAAAGGAAAGACGGTGGCTACTAGAATTAGGAATCAAATGTTCTGTCTGGTACCTGGAATAAAAACAGACTTGACTTTAATGATGAGTAAAGGAAAAGAAAATCATCTACATCAGGGGTGGGAGTGTGTGTGAAGAGACAGGAACTGTAACCAACAACTACAGCACCACCGGCAGCAGTGTCTGCTCGCCAAGGTACAGTGTGAGTAAAGAAGAGAACTGGCTGACTAATTCATTAAGGCTGCCATTTTACTTAAGGGCCAAGTTCTCTAAACTTGGATCCTGGTGTGTGTGCATATGGTCATAGTGCAGACACTCCTCAAGCTAACACCAAGGAAAATCAGTTTCTGTATCTGGTACTTGACTAACTGAAAAGAATACTTGGTTACATGCTGGCTGTGTTGAAAATCCTGAGTCGCAGCACACCCATACCGTATATTACTCTGTATGGGAAACTAGTAAGTTCAAAGGTTAAGTGTGCCTTTTGCTCAACTTATAGCCTAATTCCTGTAACTACATAGTCTAAAACAGAGGTTCTCAATTGGTGGTTGTGATCCCATTGGGGGTAGAGCACCTTTCAAAGGGGTCATGTATCAGATATCCTGCATATCAAATACTTGTAATTCACAACAGTAGCAAAATGAGTGCTAAGAAGCAATGAAAATGGTTGGGGGTCACCACAGCATGAGGAACGACACTAAAGGGTGCAGCACTAGGAAGGTTGAGAACCAGAACCACTGCTCTAGAAGAACACTGCACACGAAACTGAGTGCTGTCTGCTTCTCCACTTCCCACTCACTCTATTTCATGCACGTGCGCATGTAAGTTTTAATTTTTTAAAGACTTACTATTAATGATGGTTTTTAAATGTTTTAATCTTTTTTTCTAGCACACCACTCACCAGAGGTAGTGGGAAAAGTTATTAAGGTTATTAGGATACAGAAGAAGTGGACCTGTTTAGAAATAGTTCTTTGGAGCAAATCTCATCTGCATTCTCAGGAAATCAGCAGTTTAGCTCACGGGTCAGCAGCAGCAGCAGCTCAATCCACTCGCAAACACTTCATGGATACACCAGTAGTCTAGTTCAGTAGTGTCAGGATAGCAGCAGCAGTGCCATGACCTGGCAGGAACAGCCAGGCCTCAGGCGAACAAGACCGTCAGGGATGCCAGAAGTTCTCTGTAGTGCCTCTCACAATGAAGCAAAGATTAGCGAAGATGAGAGACCAAGTGTTACAATGTTAGTTCTAAAAGCAAGCCCCTCTTACAGTCCCTTGAGTCTACTCATACTTTCTCCAACATCAAGTGTCCTCCATGGGTCTTGCCTCAGTACCTGAGTCTGTTATCAGCTGACATCACTCTGCCAATTGGCCAGAGTCCACAGAAGTGGCAAGAAGCCACCAGCACACCAACAGAAGTTTTTTGGAGCAGTTTCTTTCTATGGAGTCCGGACAAATGGAGCTCAACTCTGAAATGTCAAGTGTCATTAGCGAAGAGTCCTTTATCTTGTGTCCTTCTCCGTGCTTGCTTTAGTAAAACATCCTCTTGCTTGTGTCTGCTTCAGCGAAACGTCTGCCTTAGCAAAACATCCTTTCACTTGTGTCCACTTCAGCAAACATTTTTTCACGTGTCTTTTAGTGTCCGCTTTACTTGTGTCCGCTTCAGGAGAACACTCGATACGTGTTTGCCCCAGCAAAACACCATCCGACCCAACTGACTTTCCAAGAACCCTTAAGTTTGTACTTTGCACACATACATGCACACACTTGGAACAGAGATGGGGTTGGGTTTCAGGAGGCAAGGTAATTCAGCAGGCATTTACTGACTTCAATTACCACAGAGAACAGGAGAACAGAAGATAGTGTCGGATCTGATTGGTTTCCTTCAGTGCTCTCACAGTGGCCACACCCAAGCCCCAACTCTGGAGGGTCCGTGTTAGTAAATGTATATGCCGCATCTCTGGTCACACTGATCACATCCTTCTTATTTGCACCCCTACTTATGTCTCACACCTACTGAGTAGCTACTCATGCCTACAGCACCTCTAAACACTCCCCACTTTTGAGCTGATGAAATCCCCAGTCACCTAATCCTGATTGACCCCATTATCTGTGTGCTAAGACTGTGTGCTTCGGTATTGTCACAAGAGATCAATGACTTTGGGTTCCTTACACTCCTAGATGATTTTTCCCACTACTTTATACACCAGCTCCTAGAACTGCAATCACTGTAAATGGTGACAGACCCATGCATACTTGGTTAACTAATGCTTTGTGTTGCCTGTCTGACTTCAATCCAGCTCAGAAACATTCCTGTCAGCTGGACTGATTCCCAGTAACTAGTGAAGAGTATACATTTCAAAATGGCCACACTTTTCCTCCAGACTTTTATTTAGTATCCTACTCTGGATAGACACCTAGCTTTACTCCTCTAAGTTGAGACTGTCCATATTGTTCCATATTGATACACTCCTGCTACCTTTTGACTACATGTGCTGTGCCCTCAAATATTCTTTTTGTTTTGAGACATGGTCTCACTCTGTAGCACTAGCTGACCTGGAACTCATTATACAATTTGAATCAACTTAAAACTGACAGCCATCTCCTGCCTTACCCTCCTTAGATTATAGGCATATGCCATCATGCCTGGCCTAAAATACAAGCCCTGCCTTCCAGCGCTAGGGACTGAACAAAGAGCTTTGAACATGCTAGTTAAATACTCTACCACTGAGCTACAACCCCAGCCCCCAAGATACTAACTATAGAAACAAAGTAGTTTTATGGTGTAATATTACTTTGACCAAGTAGTATTTGTGTGTCGTGAACATTACCTGTAATGAGACTACTGAATCAAGGATCTCCTAATGTTATATCGCTCACAGGGCACGTTAGTTCTGTAGAGCTCTTGCCAAACTGTCCAACCTACACTAGATCATAAGAAACACCAGCAAGACCCAAATCAGGGATCATTGTACAAATCATTCAAGTATTTAGGTCACAAGGTTAAAGGAAGACTGAGAAGCTGTTCCAGATTGAAGCAGCTAGGGAGTGCAACTAAAGGCAATGTGTGGTCTTGACTCGGATGGCTGGTCCAGAGGTGTATAGTAAAGGCTGCATCCATTAACAATGCACTCCGTCCATCTTTTCACTGTGATGATGTTAAATGTAACATCTGTGGAAGTGGGGTAGAGGCTGACAAGTTTACCAGCCCTCTTGTTTTTTTTTTCTTCCCGGGGAAGGGACATCTTACTTCAGTACCAGAATCCCTGGCTGTATCTCTGTGTGCTGCAGAAAGGCCTTTCTTTAAACAAAGGGCCTCAGAGATACTCTCTGTGTCTTAGAGGATCATCTGTTGCTTCAACTGACTTCATATTTCAAATTCTTCAATTCTTCAGTCTGCGATTCTTTTGTCATCTACTTTCGTTCTCACCTTGACTACCTTCAGTTCTGCTCCAGGTGAAGCCCTGTTCACAGAGTGTTCACACTCTGCCCCATCCCTTCCAGTGGACTCCAGCTGCAGCAGCTATGCCTTCCTTCAGCTGCCAGCCTTGCACAGCTGAACCTTCTCATGTGCCTCTCCTTTTCTACACCCCAGGGTCCAGCAATTTACACATAGAATGATCTCAGGATTTTGTTAGTTGGCAGAACACTCTTCAAGTGCTCATCAGCTGGACATGGTGTTCTGAGAAACAGATGCTACTCCTGCATGGCCAGGAAACCTCATATTGGGTTTCACAGGCAGAATGCTTTATTAACAGCCGCCAACTGTTTATAAATACTTAGTCAAGAGTATCCCTTGTGACAAGCTACTCATTTGACTGGAAAATGAAGTCCCATGTCCCTCATTTCTTACTCTATGTGACAAGAGGAAAAGAGTGTGGTGAAGGTCTTAGCTGTTTCCTTAGGGCTTCTGAGACGTGACCTATGAAGTAGCTGCATGTACCAGGGCTTATAAGTGCCTGAAGTGAGCAGAGCCTGGGCATGTTCGTTCCCTGAAATTCAGGTGCTGGGGTAGAAGAGCAGAGAATAAGTCTCTCAAGTCCCATGGAGGGAAGGCAAGTGACTCCTGAAGTAGGAAAGTTCCCGAACATCCACATACAACCAAATGAGAACTTTATTTAGCTTTTAGGAATTATTTTTAAAATATTTATTAGATCAATGTAAACAGTTCCAATATCTCAAAATCCATACCTAATGTGTGTATCACTGCCAATATTATTAGAACAAAACTTCTTTCCTACCCAGAGGAGGACTGCAGCCTTTATGGTTGTGTTCAGTATAACCTCCCCAGTAGCATCCAAGCTATAAGATTTTCCCCTTGAATGTAAGTTGGAAGTCCGAGGCAAAAGGTACAGGAATTCAAGGCCAGCCTGGATAACATACCTGAGGGTGCATGAGTCCATGAAAGGGAAAAATAAGTACTCAGGAAACTAAAACCCTGGTGTAACTAGTCATTTCAGGACTTCCTCAAACCAGAAAGCCTCTCTGCCTTCAATCTGACATCCTTGTCACACTCACCTGTGTTGCTGCGGCTCAGGCTGCCCTGTGGTCAATGGGCACAGAGCTAGCGCTCCACCAGCATCAAACAGACAGAGGGAAGAGAGTAAGGCCAGTGTCTACTGGGTAAAAGCAGGGAAAGGGGTTTTATGAATCAGCAGTTTCAAAACAAATATTTAAAGTGAAACAAAGGAGGGTGTGGGGGTAAGTGCCTTTGGTCCCAGCCCTCAGGAGGGGTGAAGGAAGAAACACTCAAGGGGAAAATGCCTGTGGACATAGTGACTAAAGTAGAAAGGCACATTTTATTATGACTTGGCATAGCTAATTGTGAATTCCATTCCTATACAGTGAATTGCTTAAGAAGCAGTTTTCCTCACTTGAGAATGGTAACAGAGGCCTCTCTGTGAGGCACCTTGCAGAAGGATGGTGATACAGGATGTGTCAACAGTACAGTTAGAACCCCTTCTACAGCACTTAACCAAGTGGTCACTGAGCCCAAGCCAATACCCCAGAAAGGAGAAACTACTGAGGAAGCCAAGTTCCTACTTTATGTTACCTAATATGAAGACAAAATCAATTCCCTACTGGACTTCTTTTTCTACCCATAGGTCTGAGTTCTATATCCTGTTACATGAGAAGCAGGTTTAACCCTTGCTTTATAGTAGATGGCCCCTTAAAAACATTTTGCTAGTAACTACACTGAGACTCCGTATTCTTCAAGGACATTGCTCAAATCTAACTCCTGGTTCACTGAACAGTTACTTAACAGTAGTTCTGAACTGCCATGTCAGCCTAATTACTCCTTTTAACACAGTTATCATTCCACAACCTCAAGCAAGGACTTGCCCACATGGAACAGAAGTTAAATAATACATTTGTTACTGCAACCTGTCCTCAACGGTTTCTTTAGGTGCTTTATTACATTACTTATTCTCGGGGCACATATATGCCCTCACACATATGTGGTTTCTAAGTCACATCTGCTCAGCTGATACATGAAACAAACATCTCTTCTTACTTTCTCCTGCGTTACAGTTGACTGACAACATACTAAGTACAGTTTGTGTGTTTGGTACAGTTTGCTATGCTGATGTGTGCACACCCATGGAGACATTGACCATTACCAAAAGTCTCCTTGTGTCCCCTTTTGAGTTCCTCTTGATTTCTTCTCCCTCTATTTCTATTCCAAAGCAACCACCAACCTGAATTCTGCAACTATAGACTAATTACATTTTCCAGAGTTTTGTATAAAGCATAAATCATGTACACTGGCTACTTTTAGCAACATAATTATTTTGAGATTTGACTGTTATGTATAGTTTATCCTTTTATTGTTAATAGCGTTCAATTAACAATTTGGCCCAAGTGGTTTATTCATGCATTTGGTTATTTCCTGACAGGCTATTTCACATAAAACTTCTACACACACTTAGACAAGTCTTTGTATGGATATATATTTCATGGTTTCTTAGGTATATACTTAGGAGTGTCATGGTTAGATCAAAGCTGATTTAATTCTCTTCCTTAGGAACCTGCCTGTTTTCTAAAGTGGCTATACCATCTCATACTCATAGCAGCCCCAGCTGCTCTGTACTCAACATTTGGTATAGTAAATATGGTTCGTATTAAACCTCTAAAGGTGTGTTAACTGATTTTTCTTTGGTGACTAACTTCATTCACCCATAGGTTTTTATTCTCCTTGTCAATCAAACTGCTAGTTATAGTTCTGATTCCCCTCAGATAAATTAACCACAATGTATGTTCAGAGTTGAGGGCTATATTTTGTAGCATATCTCAGGAATCCTGTGATTAAACTCTCTGATTCACAGTTAATATTATTAGGCATAGCACTCTATGTGATTATCTAATCATAAAAATGTCTTTTCTGACTATCCTTAACTACAGGGGGAGAAATGGTCACCGTGATGGTAAAGACTTGAACCTCTAGAACCTGAATACTTTCTTTTATAAGCTGACGTGGTTATGGTGTTTTGTCCCAGCAACAGTGCAGCATCAAGACAGACATATAACTCAGCAGTGAGTTATAGAACTCTGGGTGGCAGAACTGAAAGAGAAATACGGCTCCTGGTCATCTTCAGTCAGTCTAAGCTGATACTTGGTTACAGCTCCTTACTGTTAGTGACTGTTAGTAAATGTGGATGTTTTATCACATTCAGCAGTCATTAGTGCTGCAAGACAGCAAGGTGGCAGCAGTTCACATTAACTCTGCTCTCTATTTCATCTTCAAAAAACACAAGTTATTACTGAGGTATGTCTTTCAAAGCCTTATAATCCACTGAAGAAGAAATATAATTACCTATATTATGCAAGAAAAGAGAGCAAGGTAAGAGGCAGAATGCAGAAGAGCTGGCCTTATCTTAAGTAGCAAACCAGGTGAAAAGGTGCCCTCTGAGTCAAGACTTGGAAAAAGATCCTATGTGAACCATAGAGAGAGCTAGGGGGAAGATCCTGCAGAAACGCAGAGGCAAATGCAAAGACTTAAGGAATCCTAGACAGTCTATACTTCTGTTCTAGTGACTGAGACAGACAGATGACACTGGTACAGACAGACACATTCTACAGCTGACACTTAAAGAAGGCTGGATATGCTAGTCACTGAGCAGTCCAACCTTTTCCCATCATCTTTTACATGTTGTTTATTTGTTTGAGACAAAGTCTGTCTACGTAGACCTGGCTGCCCTGAAACTCATTAGTTAGACCAGGCTGGCCTCAAACTCAGATCTTTCTGCCCCTGCCTCCCAAGTACAGAGACTAAAAGTGTCTGTCACTATGCCAGCACTTCTGCATTTTGCTATTGTTAACCCATTTCTATTTGCAGTAGTTATAGTTTAGGTCTCAGTTCTCTTTCACCATGTGTAGTTGTCATTTCCCTTTAGATATTGACAAATTAGTCACAAATCACAGGTGTTTTCTCCTCTATTCTTAATCTGTTTCACAATTTACACGTAATTCTTCAGTGAGGCCTAACACCTTGAACTGAAGTTTATTTTTCAGAAATTCCCATGTTTTATACTCATAGCAAGTCTACACTTGTGTAATGTTGGCTTAGAGTGGGAGTTCTCAGCCTCCGCACTAATGACATTTTTGCTGGGTAATTCTTTTCTGTTACTGTTCTATTTTTAGCATCCCTGGCTTTACTAACTGAATGCCAGTAGCTGCCTTCCCCCTAGTGCTATAACCAAAAATGATCCTGGCATTCCAACTGTATTCTAACAGAACAAAACAACTCGTGGACTAAAACAAAACAAAACACAAAACAACAACAACAACAAAACTCATTCAGCCAAGCAGATGATACAGATCCCAGCACTTTCTTCTACTACCTCCATCAAGCCACCTTCTTAAGTTTTCTCTGTTACTTTACAGAAATTAGGATATTCTCCACCCCTCAAGCCAGTCCCTTTCCTGTCATTAACTCTTACTATCACAGTATTTTGCAAAGTGTGGGCTCCTGGGCTCCTCCAGACTGAGGTTTCTACATCAATGATAAGACATCATCTGCCTTGTACCCACTGTACTGCTATTTATACTAAAGGGCTAACACTCCAGCACAACACAAGGCAGTGCCAACAAATTATAGAAGCAGTTATTTAACCTGTAAGACCACATACTTAGTTAAAAAAAAAAAAAAAAAAAAAACCTTTCAGTTTTCACCTAAGGATGCGCAGGGTATCTGTGCACAACGGCATCTACCTATAATCTCGGTACTCAGAGAGCTTGAGGGTGGAGGATCACAATTTTCAGTCCAGGCTAACAGAGAAGGTGAAGAAAGAGAAGAAAAGAATACCTATGAGGAAGCAGTAAGAAAGTCATTAATGTTATTAAATTTTGTTCTTTAAGTACACAATTTGGTATAAAAGACAGGAAATGTGTTTGGGTCCTTACAGATATGACTGTTAAAAAAAAAACTGTATAACTGCCAATTATCAAATTCTTATATGATATCAATATTCAAAATTGTCTCAAATGCTATTAAAATAGCTTTCCCTCTTAAAAAAAAAAGACGTATGTGCCTGAGCTTATATATACCGTATGTATGCAAGAATGTACAACAGAGATCTGGAGAGGGTGTCAGGTTCTCAGGAACTGGAATTACAGATGGTTCTGAGATGCCACGTGGATGCTGGGAATGGATCCCAGGTCCTCTGCAAAGCAGCAAGTGCTGAGCCATCTCTCTATAGCCCTAGGCCTCTCTTTACCAGCATGACGTACAGAAGCACAGGTGTGTGCATCCAATGCTTTCTGTCAACACAGTAAAGAGAGTTAAAATCTGCTACTCTTCTCTCTGAATTTTTCATTTGGGATGATATGGTTATTCTCCATAAAAAATATGCTATTTGTTAAACCAGAATGTGTATTACTTTTGAATGATTATTTAAAACTCTGATTTTAATTTCTAATGGGATAATATCAATATTCCACATGCATGCAGTTTTTTTTAGGTCTTAATATTTTGAGAGTATAAAGGGGTCCTGTGAACAAAAAACTTAACTACCAGGTGGTGGTGCACACCTTTAATGCCAGCACTTGGGAGGCAGAGGCAGGGAGCAATTTGAGTTTGAGGTCAGCCTGGTCTACAGAATGCATTCTAGGTCAGGGATACACAGAGAAACCCTGTCTTGAAGCAGAGCCTTTGTCCATCTTGTATGTCCTAGGTTCCTGGTGCTGAAACTGGAGTGAGTTTGATGAGACTGCTGCTGTGTAGCTCACTGGTAGTTACCTGCCTAGCATCTGCAAAGCCCTGACTCAGTCTCCAGCGTAACTAAACCAGACACAGAGACACAGACAATCTGATGAACAGAATGGCATAATTCAGAGTTTAAGGAGTAGACTGTATCTTCAGGTACAAGCAAAAGACAAATCATCTTAAGAGACACACATATCTTTCAGTGATAAACAATTTAGGATGAAGAAGCAGCCACTGAGGCAATTCCTATGGTATGAATCACTCTTCTATGGGGTCTGTTCTCCTTCACACTGTCTCTTAGATCAGGGGCCATATCATGTGGCAGCCACAGGTATGTCGGTTCTGCTTCTTGATAGCTACAGTTGCCTCCATCTGATGTCAAACTCTTGGTCTATCAGGACTGCTAGTGAGAGGGAGGCCAGGGTATGTATGTGGTCCTTCTGTCCCTGTGAGCTACAGGTGTTGTTATGGTTCTGCTAACTGCTTCCTCTAATTTCCTGAGAAAACCTGTTTCCATTTTCTGCAACTAGACTTCCTTATTTTTACATCTTTTTTTGTTTCTGTTTTTCGAGACAGGGTTTCTCTGTGTAGCCCTGGCTGTCCTGGAACTCATTCTGTAGACCAGGCTGGCCTCGAACTCAGAAATCCACCTGCCTCTGCCTCACAAGCGCTGGGATTAAAGGCACGCACCACCACTGCTCGGCTCCTGTTTTTACATCTTATGAACCTTTCATAAATTGGGACAGTATTACATTTTGTGAACATACTAGGACTTTAACTTATTCAGTAGTCTTAGGCAGGCAGGCAGGCAGGCAGGCAGGCAGGCAGGCAGGCAGGCAGGCAGGCAGGCAGGC
>JANHMN010000017.1:17856085-17908516 GCA_030674055.1 Rhabdomys pumilio
GGCAGGCAGGCAGGCAGGCAGGCAGGCAGGCAGGCAGGCAGGCAGGCGCGCGCACGCGCACACTCTTTACAACTTTAAATCAGTCTGGTTTCCTGGCTCAAAGGGCATTGGAAATATAAAAATGAGAAAACAAAAGGAGCCTGGTTCAGTCAGTCACATAGCAAAAGACACTGGCAAAGCAACAGAGGAAAGCAGAACATAATGAAGACTCCCACATTCCACACCAGCCTGAGCTACAGAGTGACACCTTATTTAACAAAGCAAAAAAACAAAACAAAGAAACCCAACAGGAACCCAAACGGTAATTTACCAGTTTTTAAAAGTTACCTAGTAGTGGTAATTTTTGGTCCTTAATGAAGGAATTAAAGGATTTCCAGATTCATACCTTTTCTGCCTTTTTGTCAGAAATGTCCTGCTTTTCCAAAACAGCCATGCTCTCCTTCAAGTTCTTCACAATGTCTGCTGGAGATTTGTGAGACTTGCCAAATGGGAACGGCATGACGGCAGCACCAGAGGCTTCCACTGCACTCTACCTGCTTGACCTGCAACACAGTACAAGGCTCGTGTGAGACAAGTAGGACTAACAGAAGACACATGTCTATATCATAACCTATGAGGAAAGCCATATTGGAGGCCAGAGACAGCTTAGCAGGGAAGAGCACTTGCTGTTCTCCCAGAAAACAGGGCTTTGGTTCCCAGCACTCACAACTCTGTGACAAGAGTTCTTGTCATACACTTACTATGTGTAATAAAGAAGACACACATGCAAGCAAAATCACATACACATAGAAGCGTTTTACACGATGAACAAAGTTTAGGTGACCTGGCAAGCCCACTAAGATGTGTACAATGTTGGCACAGAGAGGCCCTTTGAAACACTCTTAATTTTTAAAGCACTATTTTACTTTTCCCCAATCCTGTTTCCTAACCACCCACCAAACAGGGACATGTGGACGCTGCTGACATGTGTACCAGGGTCTACCTCTCACAGAGCAACTACTACCCTCAGGCCCACTGATAAGCACTTATTCAAATAACCCTGGCAAGTTATTACTGCTTCCTTATAGAGGTTTAGTAAGGCTGACAATCTGGCTTACGGTAAAACAAGCTCTGGTTCCTACTGACCTTGTCTTTAGTTGCAATATTATCCCCCCAACTGAGACTGTCTATTCTACAGCTGTCAAAAGTGAGGCCGAAAGGCAGACAGCTCAATCACATAGCAGTAACACACTCCTATCCCAGCGTTCATGCTGCCCACGCACACATCTGCAGCACCCAGTAGCGCTGTCCTACATGCACACACTTCCTTAGCATCTGACTATTTCAGAGCTGGAGGGAACCCTGACAACCCTGGATCAACCTCCTTTAAGAGAGTTACATCATGGACTTTCTACTCTTCCCAGTGCAGATGGGGCAGGTTGAAAGAGATTTAAAAGGTCCTATGTGGTGGTCACAACACAAAATACAGCTGCCAGGGAGAACATGGATATCAAATTCCTTTATCCAGGGAAGTTTATGACATAATCATTCTTCTTAACTGATCTGCCCAACAGCAACATAAAAACAAATCCAATTTACTCTGACATAAGTAGTCCCTGACACGTACTCAAGACAACAACCAGATATTCCACCAAGAGTCCAATCACAACAGGAAATTTATTCACGATGGACACAGACCTCTCCTTTATATATTATTATGAGTACGTTTTTAAAACTAAAGTTAGAGGTAGGGCAGTGGTGGCACACGCCTTTAATCCCAGCACTTGGGAGGCAGAGGCACACGCATTTCTGAGTTCAAGGCCAGCCTGGTCTACAGAGTGAGTTCCAGGACAGCCAGGACTACACAGAGAAACCCTGTCTTGAAAAACCAAAAAAAAAAAAAAAAACCCTAAAGTTAGAGTAAAAGTATAGAGACCTATTTATGACGGTAATCAGTGATATGTGCTTGAATCCTAAGAATCTGGAGGCCAAGGGTGACCTGTAAAAAGGCAGAATAGTTTAACACTCCTCTTTATGCTCCAACGAATATTTAGACCACTGAAAGCTGAATTTGGGACTGGTACCCAATACATCTTGTTTGGTCTCCTTGTTCTTCACCAGTTACTTTCCTCTTTTCTTTCTGCATGTTACTTTTTCTAAGATTAATTCAATGACTCATCTTTGCTCCAGTGTTTCTGTCTCCCGTGCTTTTTATTTGCTGAAGGCCTCATCTATAATTTCAACAACTCATATTTTGATTTTCAAGGTTTTTTGGGGGTATCCATAGCTGTCCTGGAACTTGCTGCCCTTGAACTCAGAGAGATCTGCCAGCCCCTGTCTCCTGGGTGCTGGGATCAAAGGTGTGTGCCAGCACCACTCAACCAAGTCCTACTTCTTGTTTTTAGTGCCACACCCTAGAATTCCACTCCATCACAACATTTGGCCCTGATAACAGATGCTACTTGCTCAACTTTTTCTTTTGGACACTCAGAATTCTCTATATAGGCTAGGGGTTGCAATGGAATCAATAGTACTTGTAAGACATATGAAATTTCATAAGCTACAAACTTAATCTCAACACGCACACCAAGAGGCTGAGACTTAAATGAGATGTTTTCACAAGAATGAAAACTCGTGGGTTGATTAATGCTGTCTTTATAAGGGCTTGCAAGAATGTATTCACTTTGTTTTGCTATGTGAGGACATGGACCTCACCATTTGTTCAACCCAGCAACCTGCTCATGAGGTTTAGCCTCTGGAACCGTTACTCAATGCTAACTAAGTCTTTTGTCATAGTGGTACAGAATGAGACAAGGATGATGAAGAAATACTGGTTGTCACAATGAGTGAGGCATTACCTGACTGATGAAAACAGCACTGCCATCATTAGAAAGGGAGCACTACTTTCTGGCTGGGAGCTACAGAAGCCCAACCCTGTGAATTTCCATATTCTTTGGTAGGATCTAAGTCAGAATAATGAATATTTTCCATCTGTTGCTATATCTAAGTCTACCACTTACAAATAAACACCTAGCTTTTACAGAAAACGTTCTGAAGTTCATTCTGCAAAATTCAAATATGAAGGTTAACCTGAGAAAGTGAGAAGCTATTAATGGTTCAATATATCCTTTTATTTCTTGCTTTTATATTTGTACTTGTTTACACTTTCTTCTCTACAACAGATGGGAGACCAGAGGACGGCAATGGTCACTTCTGTTTACAAACTTCATTAACAGAAAATCCACAACATTAAAGTTAGAAATCATAGGTTCCACTTTGGCAACTGGATTGCTTTGGCTTATGCACCACACTATTTACCCAAGTGCTAATAAATACTAAAAAATAGTCAGACAACATAAGCCAGTATGAAGACATAGCTATTTATGCTGAAATGTATGCTACAAACTAAAGGCATCTAGTGCCTGCTTTTCACACAAAAATCTGGTATGCATGGATGTGGGTGTGTGTTTGGAGACAATAATGAAAACTGCTGAATGACAACACATTCCTAGACAGCTGACTTCCTAAAACTCTATATTAATACATGTATTCAATCTGACTCATCAACTTGGTGGTCAAATGCAAAACTTATAAATGAACAAAAAGCCCACATACTGTAAGGTGATTGCATCCAAGGCCCATTAGGGTTCTTGATCGAGTATGCAGTCATGGAAAGTGTGAACCCAGTACATACAAATCCATGTGTTTTTTTTTTTTTTTTCCAGCTGACTCTTAAGGCCCAATCCTACACTACCATGTTAATGACATTCAATCCACACATTTATCAAATAAGCAGATACTGTTTCTAAGTACCAGGCTATTTGAGGTAGATATTTTATTACTTTTAAATTATATGCATGTCTTGGAGTACGTATATGCATATGAATGCACACACTGACAGAGGCCAAGGGTATGGAACAGGCCTGGAAATGGACCTATGAGTCCTTGGGAGACACATGATGTTGTGCTGGGACTTGAACTCTGGTCCTCTGAAGGAACAGCCCATGTTCTTAATCACTGACTCATCTCTCCAAACCATGATGTGCAAAGTGAAAACTTGTGTTTGATATATTTTCATTTTACATCATATTGTAAAGTAGCTGCTGTTTGAAGCACATAGAAATTTTGAATAGACAGGGATTGCTACCCACCCTTGCCTCTAAAGTGACTCATGACTACTAAGTTCAGAATAAAACCAATGGGTAATTATCTACATAACTAGATACTATACAATGTGCTTTTGTGCTGTAACTAAAACAACTTCATTCAGCTTTTGGATGGAAGGGAGGTCTGCCCTTCTCAACTGCAAATAAGATCTGATGACTCAGCTTTATTAAAATTAAACCAGGAACATCTTTAAGAAGCCAGCTGAAGTCTTGGTTAATTACCAAAACCACCAGAAACATAACTCTAAACCAACTATACCAAAACTGCTCAGAAGACACTGGGTAGAGTGGGTTTTATAATTAACAAGTACTTTTAGGCCCAGGCTTGGTAGTCCATACCCTTTAATTCTAGCACTCTTGAGAGGTGAATGTAGTTAGATTTTAACTTTGAGGTCAGCCTGCATAGTGAGACCCATACCAATCTCTCTCCCGCCCAGATACAGACAGATGCACGCACACACATTACCTCTCTGTCACTCTCACTTACACACACAATCTTTCTCCCCCCCTCCCAGACATATCCACATTACCCACCCTCACACACACACAAACTCCCCCCTCCCCCAAGATACATGGTCTCTCTCTCTTCCCTCTCTGAGACACACACATTACCTCTCTGTCTCTGTCACAAACATACAGACACACACATACATACACACGCACAAGTGGGGGGCAGAGTGGGGGGTGAGTAGAAGGGCAGAGGAGGCTTCTTTCCTGGCCAATGCCTAATCAAAGACTTGACAGTAAAATTTTACAGCCTAGATAAGAACCGGATGCTGGAATGGCAACAGTAGCAGGATTATTTAAAACAATGTAGCATAATCTCCCATAAATAGTTTACAAAGCATTGTTGCTTCTCTGTTCAACCTCTATCTCCACCCAATGACTTACCATTTCATTCAGTAAAACTGACTCTTCACCAAGACTACAAGGGCTCCTGTGATCTGTTCCTCTCTGGGCTCAGCCCCTCCATCCCCTTACTCTAGGCTTTAGTTACACTCACTCTGCTATTTGTAGACTAGACCCAGACATATTTCCCATACTGTATGCATAAATGCTTGTCCCCAACACTATGGCTTTCTCTTATTATATCCACATGTCCGTACAAATGACATCCAACAACAAAGGCCTTGAGGAGGGTGTACAACTACAACCCCAACACTCAGGAGGAGGCAGTAGAACCATGAATTTGCAAATGGCTGTAATCCCAACATTCAGAAGACAGGGAGATCATGAATTTGAAGCCAGCGGGTTAAAAATGAGAAACCTGGGGCTGATAGATGGCCCAGCAGTGAAGACCAACTTACTGCTCCTGCAGACTGTTCAATTCCCAGTACCCATACCGTGGCTCACAACCAACTTAACTCCAGCGCCAGGAGATCTGACACTCTCTCTTACTGTCAAGAGACACCAGGCTCCCATGTAGTACATACACATATTGTAGGCAAAATACTTGTACACATAAAATAAAAAAGTATGACAAACTGGGCCAATGTGATGATTCAGTGGGTAAAAGCACGTGCCACCAAGGCTGACAGTGCAATCCATAGGACCCAGATCGTAGAAGGAAAGAACTCACTCTTGCAAGTTGTCCTCTGACCTTGACATGTGCAAAGTGAGACATACATACACATATAATAAACCAGTACAGAAATATTTTTTTAATAATGAAAAAGTATCAATCTTCAAGAAACAGTAATCTACGTTTTCAGGGTAAACTTTACTTGCTCTGCCACAAGGCTGTGCAAACACAGTCCATATGATCATGAACAAACACCATGGTCTCACCCACATTTTTGTAAATAAGAAAAGCAAATAGCCAACCCTGCCCTTTAGAAAGCAAATTCCTGAAGAAGAACGCAATATTCAAACTTGAACAGTAAACAGATGAGAAAAATCTGACACAAATCTCAAGTATGGTCAGACAAAAGAACTTTTTGAAAAATTCTCTTTAGGTTGAGGAATTAATGATGTGTTAGAAATTTGGTGACTTTAAAAACTCATAATTGTAAAAGTAATTTCTAAATTTGCCTTTAGTTACTATGATAAAGAACTATATTTTGAAAAAAAAAATGTAAACTCACAGTTTTAAATGTCTACAGAATTAGATATATAAACCTGGGAAATCACTCTCCTTCAAGATCTGGCATTACTATTTTTGTTCTGGCCACAGGCCCACAAAAGCACAAACAGACCGAACAGCCAGCCCAAGCTGCACCACCATAGTTGGAGATCTGCAGGTTTGGTTTTTGTAACTGCCCAAAAGCTGTCCAATAGTAGTATTTAGTGTAAATAAACTTTTTTCAGCAGAAATATTTGGACACAGAATGCACAACTCCATGGCACTTCAGACTGAGGGTCGGTCATACAGAAGAGTGGCTCTCATCATTCCTAATACTGCAAATCTCAAATACAGTTCTTCATGCTGTGATGACCCCCACCCATAAAGTTGTTTTGTTGTTCCTTCATAACTATGGCTTTACTACTGTTATGAATCATAATGTAAGTATCTCATATGCAGGATATCCTGATATGCAACCCTCAAAGGGGTCCTGACCCATAAGTTGAGAACATTCTATCAAAACACCCAGACACCATATCCTTTCTAGCCTCTTTGTCAACACATTAACTGGCTTTTGAAGGCTTGCTCTTAGGTTGAGAGAAGAGTTCTCAATGAAACAATGAGGCTAAATAGTGCTTAACATCAGAGAAGCAACTAGACTGCAGCTGTCAACTAGCTGGCAGGATTACACAAAAAGTGGCTGCATGTGCTTTTAGAGGAAATGAAGATTTCCACCACATACCAACAACTCAGCTCATGGATCTAAAAAGATGAGGCCATGATTTGAAGTAGATTAAGAAGAGAGGTATACAGAGCAGACTTGAAATCTATCCTAATAAAAACTCTCATTAATACCAAGTTCAGAGGACACGCTAAAGGCAGGCAGACAAGCATCCAGGAGATGATGCTCCCTAAACTGGCTCTCAGAGGCTGACACTTTTAAAGGAAAACCAGAAAATGAATTACAATTGGCTAGAGAGCTGTATGTCACAGTCTAAAGTCTTTTATGGAAACAAATTATTTTGTCATTTTTTTTCGAGCTCTGTGGGTAATAAAGTATGGAGTGGAAAGGAAGGCAAAAGTTGAGAAGTCCAAGTGCTGTTTACAGAATGGCCACATGCCTTCTTTTATTGCTCAAAGAACATTCCACTCACTCCTGATGTGTTGACAGCACAATACAGTCAAACAGGAAAATCTGCCTTTTCATCTGAAGTCTCTATCTAAAATGAGGAAGCAATCGCTTTTTATAGCCAAGGGAGCACAGCATCTGAGAGGCACCCAAACCAGGAAGAGCTACTTACATTGAAAACTTTCTGACCTCTACACATTTTCAACAAAGAACTTAATGTTTCCTTCACTATTTCAAAAGTGGAATGCTATCAACCAAGTGACTAGTGACTGAATACCCAAGACTGCTGCTGTTGTACCCAAGGAAACAACTCAAACACAGATTATCATCCAGACGCAAATACCCCACATCTTTCACCTTGATTGATTTTCTAATTTCTTATTTTTTAGTTTTTTTGATACAGGTGTTCCTACAGGTGTTCTACCAGTGATGTGAACAGGGTAATTTGTTTCAAAATAATGGGAGATGAATAAGCTCAGAGGCATCTTCAGATAGAAATAGTATTAGCTATGGTGCTGAAAGCAGCTTTCGAAGTTTGTGGTAGCTGGGTTCTGGAGGAAGAGGTCAGTCTACTCCGGCCCTAACACCTCATTCCTACTGTGTCAGATAATGGACTTCTATATCATGAACAAAACAGAATCTTAAGTCTTATGTAACACAAGCTAACTCACACTCTTACCTTTAAAGCTTCCCAAGTACTGGGATTGCTGGCATATGCCAACTCATCTGGCATTTTACTGGCATCCAAATCAATGTAGGTACTTAGATTTGCAATCAAGCCCCGTGTAAGCTCTTTACTTTTCAGAGGCAGCTATTAGTGCTGTCCACTAGGATTAGCCAACTGTTTTAAACCCAGAGCAGTTACTTGAGATTATAGCCTTGAACCTTTCTGGTGTCTACTAAGATGTTTGCAGACATTATTACAAGGCCACTGTTACAGCTCCAGAGCATCAGAAGTCAATGACTTTAACATGGTACAGTGGTACATGCCGACAATCCCAGAACTCCAGGTCAAAGTGGAAGAATCCCAAATGGGTTTAGAGCACTCAGAAAAATAATGATTTAACAATACGGCACTCCAGAACAATACCATCGTTTAGGTCTTAGACTAAAATGTCCTAAGCCTAAGTAGCTTATTTGTAGACACGATACTGACCTTAACTCCTGAAATGTCAGGCTTCCTTCTCTGAAGTGACAGCTTGTGTCGTACATACAGTCTTAGAACTGACTCCTTATCCCAGCTACCCTACTCAAAGCCAAATGTGGGATTCACCTGACAGTATACAAGACAGATGTTTATTTGCCTATTAACCCTTGCCCAAGTGTTAATTTTTTCCTGTTTTTCTACTGTTTCCTATCTTGTTTTGTATGGTAAGGTGGAAGATGGAAGTTTGAAATAAACACAAAGGGAAGATCGCTCTTTCAGTAAAATCCAAACAGTAGAACCCGAGTAGAGATCCCCAGCACCCACTATAAAAAGTTGGGACTGATGGTCAAAGTCTATAACCTAAAACTTTGGGGTGCGGGTAGGGGGCAGAAAGAGTCAGGCAGACCCCTGAAACAGCTTTGAGGCTCAGCAAAGTCTCTTTCTCAAAACAAAACAAAATGGATTAAGCCAGTCTGATCTGACTAGAGTCTAGGCAGGAATACCTCTAATCCATCCATCCATCCATCCATCCATCCATCCATCCATCCATCCATCCCACCCCTGAAATACAGTGCAGACAGACTGAGGAAGACATCTGAAATTGACATGGCCCACAACTCTGTGAGAGAAAGACACACCCATACACACAGAGGAACTCACACGTATCCCCCACACACATATACATATACAAAATTAAAAACAAAACTATCAGCAAAAACACTAACACCCAAATTCTCTTTGTAATAATTCCTGAGGATGTAATGTCAAAGGAAGAGAGAATGCAGGCACAGTTGCTTAGAATGTCTTCCTTGAGATTGACTCAGGGCTAGACAGAACACTTTATAGTTAGATGTACTGTGACATCACAGTTTTCATTCTGAGACAAGTGAATCTCCTAAAAACAACTTTGTTTTCAAAGGACCTATGAGTGACTCCAGAATTAGTCCTTTGAGTCAAACTAGGTGGAGACAGCTGTACTCTTGCATCATTAAATGGTAGAATGATACTGTCCTCTAGACCAGAGCAATGTGGAAACAACAGAGATCAACTGAGCAACTGTGTGAGGACAAACACAAAGTCATACTTACTCTGACAAATTAGGGTCTTTCATCTACTGTCTTGATCTAACCAACGTTTCCATTCTGCTGTTCACATTCTGACGGAGCAAGAGCAAAGCACCCTCCAGGGGGTCACCTGTGCCTAAGACTTTCTTAGAGATGAGAGACAACTCTCCCTTAGCATACAATTCCTTATGTTTACAAGAGAATATACCCATGTCCAACTCTTTAATCTCCCATCAATACTCATCCACCTCCGTGGTAGACAGGATGACATTTCCCCCTTGAGGCACATGTCCCAAGTCTTCAATCTCCCATCAGGAGCCATCTATCCTGGATGGTGAACTGAATACCATTTTCAGGCACACTTCTTTTTGGGTTTGTTTGTTTGGTTGGTTGGTTTTTGGTTTTTTGAGACGGGGTTTCTCTGTGTAGCCCTGGCTGTCCTGGAACTCACTCTGTAGACCAGGCTGACCTCGAACTCAGAAATTCGCCTGCCTCTGCCTCCCAAGTGCTGGCACTAAAGGCTTGCGCCACCACTGCCTGGCTCATTATTTTCATTTCTACATGGTACTTGCACTTTTTTCTAGTGGTGCTGGGGAGTGAATCCAGGGTCTCAGGCATGCTAGACAACCACTCTTCTTGTGAGCCCTCAGATCTGCACTAACGACTGAATTTTTTCCAAAGCCCAGTGCCTTCACATGATCTCTCTTCAACACCAACTATCTAAAAGTTTCTTACTAAATACTCTCTCAGGGCCAGCTGTGGTGTGGTACACCCCTTTAATCCCAGCACTTGGTACGCAGAGGCAGGTGGATCTGAGCTAGAGGCCAGCCTATATATACAGAGTGAGTTTCAGAATTGCCAGGGTAATACATACCCCACCCCCCAATCCTTTCTCCTTCCCACTACTGTGATTGTAGTCATTAAGTTCCTAAATATCTTGAGTTCTGTAAGCTGGCTTTACTGAGATGGTTCAGCATGAGTTTGATCCCTGGGACCCATACAGTGGAAGGAGAACCAAGTCATCCAAGCTGTCCTCTGGTCTCCACAGGTATAGCATGGCATGTGTGCGTCCAAGCACCTAACAATACACTTGAATAAATACAATTTAATAATAATAGTTAATAATAATAATAATAATACCTGAAGAGTATTCTCTGGCCAGTAGTACACTGATGAGAGATTCTTCTTGCTTATAGTCTTCCTACTTGAGAGCACAGTAACTCTTAAGTCACCTTTTCTTAGGACCTTATGGTTTCTTAAATGTTTAGTTTTTTTCAGTGATCTCAAATATTTCTTAGAGACTTCATTTTTCATAGTCTGAGTATTTTTGTCCTGACTTTTATAATACTGTTAACAAGAAATCAAGTATCTATCTTAGTATAAGATTGGGTACTGGCTTGATTTTACCAGTTTACTATCTAGTTAGGTACAATGAAACATGCTGAAAGTTCCAGCACTTACAAAAATGGCTCTGGAAACTATAAAATACCAGCAAGTTTAGCTAAACAGAGAATTGTTAAAGAGGACAAGTGGTACATATTGTGTGCTGTTCTGTTCACCTCACCTGTGAATCCCACAGCAAGCCCGAGATTATCACACAGAAACCCAACCAGAGTTTTAGGATGTAAGCCAGAGCCTGGGTGGGCTTGGCACTGGTGGGTACTTAGCCTTGGGCTTTCTGTCTAGCATTCTCCAAGATGAGAGTGCTTACTAGACAGTTCTTCCTGAGCGTGAGTACTTAGAAAACAACTCTGCTCCTGCCTGCTCTCCTGGCCAGCACATTACATAAAGGGAGAGAATAGCAATATTGGAAGACTTTCTTTTTAGAGGTAAAAATCTCACAATCAACCTTGTGATCCTCCTAACTCTGGAATCCAGAAAATGTCCCATAGGATTTACTAAGGCCGATGTGATTGATGAGGGTATTTTCTTAGTGGAGGTTCCCTCTTCCCAAATAACTCTAGCTTGTAACAAGTTGAAACAAACAAACAACAAACCAAAACAACAAAAACAAGCAAACAAACCAAAACCCCCAAAACTTAACTAGCACAATAGAATCACTTCATAAAGACACCAAAAATAGTCCAACTTGAAACAGTCTGAATGTTCTCCCTACTTAGGATCCTGAAAGAAAGCAGTTATCTAGTAAATGGCCTGGAGCTTCTAGGAATCAGCACCTGGCTGCGGCCTCCAGCAACCATACCAAGTTCTGGCTGCGGCTTCCAGCAACCATACCAAGTTCTGGCTCAGAGGTTTGTGGATTTTATTTTATTTTATTTTCTGACTGAGGAAGAACAGTATGAACTTCTCTTGTCTTCCTGTAAGAGTTCATTTTTTGTCAGCCCCTTAACCAGCACTGATGGTAACTTGGTAACACACAGCAGGACCAGGAGGCGAGGCTTGGCTTGGCTTGGCTTGGCTATGCTCCAGGATAAGTCTACAACCCATTCTCTTGTGAACACAAAAAAACCTCTACTGCATGTTCAAGGTTAGGCTCTGCACCAGAGTTCTGAATGTAGAGCTTTCTAGATTTATAACTGAGGCTACTGTTTCACTGATTAAACACCTGAAAATACTGGGCTGAATGTATATAGCTCTTGACAATGGACCAGAAACTGGTATACATGTGTAAGATGGCAATTACTTACTTTTTAATCTTGTTCCTGCTTACACCAACACAGAATTAATGAGCTATTATTCTCATACTGAGTTGGCATGTGTAGAGGACATGGTCTACAGCTCTTCTCTTAGGACCTCTGGCACACTGTAGACTAGTGACTCCACTTACTACGTGTACTTAATTAACAGAGAAGCCCTTTTTCAGGTACACCAGAACTGCCATAAAAACTGTTCACCAGGGGTCTGGAGAAATGGCTTACCAGTTAAGAGTGCCTGCTGCTCTTGAAGAGAATCTGAATTCTGTTCTCAGCACCCATGTTGGGTGACTTACAACCTCCTTTAACTCTAGGTTCAAGGGTTTCTTTACCCCATCCTATGGAAGCACCTGAACTTAAGTGCACACACCTACATTCAAATATACTATAGCTGAAACACATTTGTTTTTCCTGAGACCAAGCTGGCTTCCAACTCAGAGAGATCAGCTTGCTTCCTAAGTGCTGGGATTAAAGAAATGAGCCATTACACCTGACCTTTTTTATCTGGGGGTGTTATGAAACATAATTTTCAAAGTGCTTGGAAAAAATCAAGTGGGGAAAAATTCAAATGTGTCCTGGATCACATAAATATCATAGTTGATTTGGCCTCCACCATTACTGACCTCTTCCAAATGTCTCTCTTCTTGGGGTAAGGCCTTGGCGGCGGCAGAAATACTATAAGTAGAAAAACTAAAAATAACCTGTAGAAATGAGGATAAAATAAGAAACACCAACTTTTATTTTTGTTTTAGTGAATTAAAAATACAAAATAAGAAAAAAAAAAAAAAAGAAGAAGAAGAAGAAGAAGAAGCTGGAAAGGTAGCTGGGTGATTAAGAGCACTGGTTGATCTTCCAGGGAACTGGGGTTCAATTCTCAATATGGCAGCTCACAAGCTGTCAACTCCACTTCCAGGGAATCCAATATCCTTACACAGACATAAGTGAAGGCAAAACACCAATGCACATAAAATCACTTAAAAAAAAAAAACTATAAGAAACTAATTATCACTGCAAGCATGTACACTGGTTTTACTATGTAGCCCAGGCTAGGTTCAAATGTTGGGATCCTCCTGCCTCAACATCCTGAGAGCTAGGATTACAGGCATTTGCCATGATGCTGGGTTAGTATGGATTCATTTGTATCTAATTACATGCTTAAGAAATTGTGTTAAAGAAGTATTTTAATTATGCAATTCTGTACTAGAGGTAAAACTTTTAAAGGTGTTCTTTCTGCTGACAACAAATGACACATTTAACTACAAACCAGAGTCCAGGTTCACTGCTGGCTACTTAAAGCATTTCCAGAGTCATAAAGTATCTCTGAAAGTACACACAGCACAGAAGAAAAGCTCTGAGAGTTTCAGTTACCATGATAGCTACTACCACGGACTAGGAACTTGGAACATGCCAGATACATGACATTTTCCTACTGAACTTCCACAACTTCTTTACAGACATCAGTCTACTCTTATTTTACAGACAGCAAAGTCAGGGAAGAATGGGCATACAGTATGATCCTCAGAAGCATGTAAGTGGGATTGCAGTCCTTTCTTAAGGTCCTAGTAACGCTGAGCTTTTAAGCTATTGCATTTACAGAACCATCTCTCTGGTACAGCTTCATTCTTATATCTCCTGCGATTATATATCAGTGTAACCTAAGAAAATATCTTAAACAGCATGCATGGTGAGTTATCTCTAATAGCTCATAACAGGCATTAACGAATCTAGAATATTGGAAAACATCACACACAATAAGGTTTAGAAACTGCTTCATGCACTGCAGATATGGTACAGTACTCTTCCAGAGGACCAGGATTCCATTTCCAGCATCCACATGGTGGCTCACACCATCTTGGTTCTAGTGGATCTGACAGACACCTTCTGGCCTCCATGGGCACTAGGTATGCATGTGGTACATACACATATATGCAGACAAAATACCCACTTTAAAATAACAAATTTAACTCTATAAAAAGTTATCACCTCCAAGCTGGGTATGGTAGCACACACAGCTGTAATCCCAGCACCCAGGAAGCAAGAAACAAAACTGCCAAAAGTTCTAGGCCAATCTAGTCTGCCTGGCAAGTTTTAGGTCAGGCAGAAGTACAAAGCAAGACTGCTATTTTTAAAAAAAGTTAACTTAGAAAAATAAATGCTATGAAAATAAACCAATAAGTCTGTAAAGAGAACATTCTCAAACTATTCCAATGGAACCTATTTTAAGGTCTTTGTCAGTCTTCCCAGAGAAAGGGACATCAAGACCAAATAACCTTAGCAAGTGGGAAGTACTGCCCACTATGGTACAGTTGGAAAAGGCATAACGTACACTAGTTTTCTCGGACAAGCTCTGCAGAAAAATAATCACTTTCAAAATAAAAATCTGGGGCTAAGGACTACAGCCTGGTGACAGAACATCCACTCAGGATGCATGAGGTCCTGGGGTCAATCAGTAAAACAGAACAAAATAAACAAAAAATGGCTTATGCCCATAACCAACACCTGGGAAGCAGCAGCAGAAAAATCAGGAATGTAAGTAAAGTCATCCTAAGCTGTACAGAAAATTCAAGGCCAGCCTGGACATGAGATCCTGCTCCCTCCCCGGCTCTCCCAAAGACTCATAATAACAGAGCTACTGATCTATCAAAAGCCCAATACTGCACAAAGCACAACTTGGTAAACACAGGAAGGGCAGGGGTCCTTCAACTTTCTACACAATCTCTTCTATTACGTAAGTCCCTTTCAAGTGCAGATACAAGAGAGAGAGTGAACGGGACAATGTCCTCTAGTCAAAGCAGTTCATCTCCACTACTAAAAATTTCATCACACTATCACATGTCTGGATCACTTATTATTTACAGAAACATTTTATTTCCTAAAAGTACAAACTGAAGAAGAGACCCTAATAAGTTTTTCTTTTTTTGGTTTTTCGAGACAGGGTTTCTCTGTGTAGCCCTGGCTGTCCTGGAACTCACTCTGTAGACCAGGCTGGCCTCGAACTCAGAAATCTGCCTGCCTCCCAAGTGCTGGAATTAAAGGTGTGCGCCACCACTGCCCAGCATAAGTGTTTCAAAAGTGAGAACAAAACCAAAAACTTTCAGCCAGGTGATGGTGGCACATGCCCTTAATTCCAGCACTTGGGAGGCAGAGGCAGGTGAATCTCTGCGACTTTGAGGCCAGCCAAAGCTGGTTTCCAGGGCTAATTCTAGAACGGCCAAAGCTACATAGAGAAACCCTGTAATAAACAAACAAACAAACAAACAAACAAACAAAAAAAGTAAACAACTTTTTAAATTTCAAACAACTTACAGCTTCTATAGCAAGCATAACTCAAAGGCCGAACAAATGATAAAACTATGACTTTAAAGTGGTAAGAACCAGAAAAGCTACATAGATTATATTGGTGAGCCAAGTATGCATGCCTGCCTGCCTGCCTGCCTGCCTGCCTGCCTGCCTGCCTGCCTGCCTGCCTGCTTACCTGCCTGCTTACCTGCCTGCCTACCTGCCTGCCTACCTGCCTGCCTACCTGCCTGCCTACCTGCCTGCCTACCTGCCTGCTTACCTGCCTGCTTACCTGCCTGCTTACCTGCCTGCTTACCTGCCTGCTTACCTGCCGGCCTACCATCTAGAAGATGGTATCTAGAAGATAAACTCGATGACAGTTTGGTATTAAAGCAGAAAAGAATTGTTTAGATAGATCAACAATTTCTTGAAGCTAGGCATTTAAAACAATATTTAACAGAACATTCATAACATGTGCATCAAGCAAAAGTCATCTGAGGAGTTGTTACTTTGTAAGTGTCCCTTGTCTTTTACCACAACTACAACCCTAAGCAAGCAAGGAGTAGTAAGTATATCGCTGTCTCCGACTGGATTCTACAGGACTGTCCTTGCTGTCTCCGACTGGATTCTACAGGACTGGTCCTTCCTTCCTGGTCTGTCCTTTGGTTCATGTCTTTCCTTTCTCCCCAAACAGCTCATAGGGCTTCACAACAGTGACAATGTTACTGAAGGCTTTTAGAACTTGTTAGTCATTGTCTGACTTATGGAACTTGTACTTTACTACCATATAACATTAGTGCTCAACATTTTCTAAGTATAAAGGTAGAGAATTAGAAAATAGCCTTTTTTTTTTTTTTTTTTTTTTTGTTTACCTTATGCAGAGTACTTAAATAGCGTGAAGTAACTCCAGGCACCTGACCAAGTGGAAGAAAAAAATGTTCAAGTGCAGTCACATGCCTTAAGTTCTCATAAAGGAACAGCCTTCAGGACCACAAACAAAACTCCAGAGGGAATAAAAAAGGTAAGTCCTATCCCCATACACAATCTCAGAAAACAGGAGCAAACTAGACTTTAGGGGCTTCCAACCTAGGTCTCTTGTAAAATCAACAATGACCGAAGCCCAGAGTTACAACATTAGTCAGCCCATCAGAACCCGGCCCTGCCTATTACCCACATCCCTCCCAACGTGAGTATTAAGAGTAACTAGGTCTCAAGTTAGAATAATCAAAGAATAGGTATGCGCTGAACACAGCCAACACAAATGGCATGGGCAGGCTTTGCAAACACTCTCCTTTGGGGTTACTTTCACACCTGACTGACCTCTTGCAATTCTCAGCATGCCATTTTCCCTTGTCTGCCAGTTTAAATTCACAACTGCTATAGATCACAAGTCTATCTTCCTCTTCCTGGGCAAAGTTAAAATGACACTATACATAAGTTCTGTAAGATAAAAATGGCACAGCATTGGACCATACACATCAACACATACATGTGTGCACATGGGATGCTGATGGTAGTGAATGAGTTCAAAGTCAGTCAGTCTACAGGCTGGTCTACAGCTTGAGTTACAGGACAGTTAGGGTTACAGAGAAACCCTGTCTCAAAAAAACAAAAACAAACACCCAACCAAACAAAAAGACAAACCCAAAACATAACAACAAAAGAAAACAACCCACATACATCAAGAGCGGTAACTACTGAAATTTCACTACCTGAAATTCTACTACTGAATTTTATCTTTTATGCTTATGGGGAGGGGAAATTTGTGTATCTGTGTCTATATGTAAATATTTATAAGGCCAGCAGAACAAGTATCAACAGTGATCAACTTTCTCAGGAAAGTTACGCTCTTGGTACCAAACAGTAATTGCTACAAAAATCTATACTTAACAAAAATGGACCAAAAGAAATGCTTTGAGTATTAGAAAATAACCAAGATGCTATACAGTATATACATTTGCAATATACAGTAGAGATTCATATAAGCCCAGCACTTGGGAATAGAAGCAGGTGATCTGAGTTTGAGGCCAGCCTGGTCTACAAAATGAGTTCCAGGATAGCCAAGGCTACACAGAGAAACACTGTCTCAAAAAACAAAAAACAACAAAAATTGAGCCTGACTTCTGATGTCATGACCAAAAAGTAGTCAGCTCCGTGGACAGCCTTACTATAGACTACTTCTTAGTAGTAGAGCAGAGGGTAGGTAGGACCACAACAGATTATATATCGGCCATGACTATAATCTTTTCATTGTGTCCTTTAATTTTCCTTTTAAATTGTGTACACATGTGGGTATGTGAACATGAATTCAGATGAAGACAGGAGTGTGTAGAGTCATTGGAGCTGTACAGGAAGTTGTAAACCAAACTGGATGCTGGGAACCCAGTAGCAGCAGAACTCAGGTCCTCTGCAGGAGCAGTACACACTCTTAACCACCGAGCCATCGCTCCAGGCCTTCAGTGCCCTTCGAAAGGTTCTTCTGTTCACAGGGCAGAGGTCTGTATGCTCTTCCCCATTCCTCATGATCTCATATTCTACCAAACAAAATATATTCAATAAGCAGCAATCAGGTCCAAACCTTGAAGAGAAGCTAATAAATAGACTTCAAACAAGAAGTCTTAGGTAACAATGCAACCTTGACAGGTAAAAGCTTAATACAACATTTAGAAAACTTTCAGACTGGTGCTGTTGGTTCATGCCCAGCACTTAGGAGGCAGAGTCAGGAGAACTAGCTGGAATTTTGAAGCTAGCCTGGCCTCCACAGCAAATTCCAGGACAACTTGGACCAGAGAAAGAGGCTGTTTCAAAACGGCAATAAACAAATGAATCAACGTACATACTATATTTTTATGAAAATACACACAGAAAAAGACAAGAAAGGAAATACGTAAAAAAGGTTGACAGCAATAAAATCTAAGTGGCAAGATTAAGAAAACTTGAAACAAAAAACAAAAAATCCCAGCTGGTTCTGTAATCCTAGCACTTAGAAACCCACAGCAGGAGGATGACAGGTTGGAAGACCTGAGCTACACAATGAGATATAGTTTCAAAAGATGGGGGTGGGGGAGATGGGGGAAGTGGAGAAAGAAGAGATGGATTACTACTTTCATGTTTCAAAGATTATGTCTTACTTTAAAAAACAAAAAAGACGGAGTCTCTCACTGTGATCTCACTGTGGCTGGTCTGGCACGCCTCTGTCTCCAAAGTGCTGAGGCTAAAAGTGTTCACCAGCAGCTAGATCTTACTTTGATAAAGAAAAATTTAAGACTGAAAAAAGTAGGTATTTTCTTGTACATATAAAGTGCTTACAAAACCAATAGTAAGTTCTAAGGTAATTCTTACAAGTCATATATTGTAAGCTTTTAGTTATTACTAGTTACTTGCTAACTTTTTAAAACATATAAAATAGAGCTTAAAAACTTTCACTTCTGGCTCTTCAATATTTTCATAACTAAAAACAAGAAAATTTTTTATCTTTCCAGAAAACGGTATGTCCAACTGTCTGTCTAGACTGTTAATAACAGTTCTAATATTTTTTTTTTATACATCCGAAGTTTAATTTTCAATTCCAACACAGGGATCCAGAAGTTCTGATGCAAGTTTTAGAGAACTCACCAATGCGAATGCCTTGTGTGCAGAGAAGGTTAATTTAGGCACCTCTTTTCATTACTTCAGATAAGCACGAATCTAGTGACACTTTCTGAAAAAGGTATTTTCCTTGGCTTGGACATAGATTTACTTAAATATCCCGGAAGCTGTCAAAATCGACCTCAAACTGCATTATATTTAAGAAACAATGTCAACTCCTGACTGTGGACTTCTCTTCTCGCCTGTCTTTCACAAGACCGCCTTTAATATGCCCTAGCATACATTTCCGGCCTCATGAGTCACTGAAAAATGAGTTCTAAGTTTTCCGTGGAAGGTCGCTCAAACAGCTCCTCTACAGCATTCAAAGATCTGACTCCAACTGACTCTTTAGTCTACCCCACCTATCGCGGCACCCGGTGATGGAATTAGCAACATTCGCATGCTCTTTGTACCTTTGTCCTCCAGCTTTGTTGCCCCTCCACGCCCTTCTCCTCTGCAACCCCCTTCTCCTCCCGAATCCAATCGAGCCTTCTAGACCCGGTTTAGCACCGCCTCGCCCAGGAAGCCTCCCAGGTTCGTGGGAAGGCGGAAACGATCGACAGGTCCCGTCTCCCCGGAGCACCTTTCCAGCAATTGGTAGTTCCTAAACGGAACTTATCTATCCCCTCCTGCCTGGTATCTTAGCTATTTGTGTACTCGTCTTATCTCTCACATCGCGGCGTTAAAGCTCCCCAGGGGAGGGCACCTCCGGGCCGGGTTCACCTCGGAGTCGCTCCGGCACCGGCACGCAGTCGGCGCTTTGGATTGCTCCAACCGAACCCGGGAACGCGCGGACCGCACAATTCCTAGCCAGAAATCAGTTAGGCATTTTCTTGAAAGGTTCCCTACAAAGATAGTATCTGCGTCCCGCTAACAGGGAAGCTACGCGGAGCCCGGGGCTAGGTGCTCGGAGTCTCCGGCGCGGCGGGAGTGACAGCTCGCCCGGCCAGCTCTCCCCAGGCTAGCTGCAGCCCTGGCCGGCAGGCCCCGGGAGCCTAGTACGGGCGAGGACAAGGGCGGCGCCCGGAGCTCCGGCTGCCCCGGGCCGCTCCCGCCGCCGCCACCCGGGAAAATGGAGGCGGGTCGGGCGGAAGCCGGCGGGCGTCCGCGTCGCGAGCAGGGCCGGGCCAGGGGATCACTCACGGGGCTGGGCCGGGCCAGGGAGCTCCCTCTCCGCGTCGTCTCCGTCCCCGTCCTCGGCCGCCGCCGCCTCGGGCTGCTCGCTCGGTCCCCGCGGCGCGGCTCGGACGCTCCGGCCCTCCGTTGTCCTCCGCCCGCAGCTGCTCCGGGCGACGGGCTCCCGCGGCGGCGGCGGCTGCGCGGACGGACGGTGGCCCAGGGGTTCCTGCTGTGGCCGCCGCGCTGCTGCGCTCGGTCGGGCCGCGGCTGTGGCTGTGAAGTCCGGCACTGCCTTCGCCTGTGAGGTTGCCTCAGTCTTCGGGCGGCTACTGAAGCCCCGGACTCTCTCAGGCCGCGCGGCTCCTGGCGCCCCGCGCCCAGCTCCGGCCTGAGCCCGGCTTTGACGTGCTCACTGCGCAGCCGCCTAAGGCGGGACGTCGGGCGGCGCCGCAACGCCCTCTGCGTACTCGGGCGCCCCCGGGCGGCCGGGCGGACTCAGGACGCCTAAATCGCAGGCAAATTGAGGAGCTGGGGGCACTGCAAAAAGCAGAAACGGAGCTGGAATCGTCTATGTGCCCCTCACTTGCCGGTTCCTGGAGGAACACACATCTACTTCCTCAAGTCTTAAAATTTTAAATCTGCGGAGGGCTCAAAACTGTTCAAATGGATTCTGTCATGCTTGTGGAGAACCTGTAACTTCATTTTGGCATTTCCTGACAGAGGGGAAAAAAGTGATGAAATATTCCAAAGAAACAAGATCCAACCAGGGTAAAAATCCTACTTTTTCCAAAGCGGAGTGTAGTGGTGCATGCCTGTAATCTCAACACTTGGAGGCGAACTCAAGAGAGTTCAAGGTCATCCCAGACTTCACAGGTTCAGGCCAGCCTGGGCTGTATGAAAAACCCTGTCTATGAATGAATGAATGAATGAATGAATGAATGAATGAAGTGAGATCAGATGACAGAGTCTGGTACACAAAAATGCTACACGAGTGCTCCTTTGCTATCAGCTTACAATGTGACAGGATATTGGACAGCTACAGTGTGCTAAGGAAGTGGCTCCCTGAAGAAAGGAAGGCGATGAGAAGCCTCCTGTGAGGACTTCGCTACCTGAGAGAACCAAGCTATCCACTGGATTTGTTGCAGGAAGGAGACAGGCTTTGGCATTTTTAAAAGGTCCTTGATCACTGTAACTGTGATAAGAAGATCAGAGTGAAGGGCTGGAGGAATTCCATAAACACAGTAGATGGAGGTTGCTGAAACCCTCTAGTAGGGCTTGAGGGTGTAGTTCAGGCTATAGTGTATGTATGCTAGGTCTTGGGGTCAGTCCTGGGTAGCTTGTGTGCACACAGAGAAATGAGACAAAGATGAGAGAGAGAGAAGATAGCACATGCCTATTGTGTGAGGTATCCACAATAGAGAAAATCACCCGGACATGGCTTCAAGCAGATAGAAGGTCTTTATTACCAGACGATGACTACACTGGGTATTTGGGACCCAAGTACAGTCCTGAGCCTTTCTCAGGTGAATTTATTTATTTATTTACGTATTTATTTATTTATTTATTCAACATCCCAATGGCTCCCCCACTTTAAGCACACACACACAAAACCATATCCTGGGTTGACACACCTCAGTTAGCAAGAACAGTTATCCAGAAACAGAACTATGGAAGCCAAAAGCAAGATTAGTACCTTTATGGACTTTCCCAGAACTATGGACTTTGATGGATTAGATCTTTGTTTTCATTTTGGCAGGTTTTGCTGTCTATGTCCTGGGTCTCAAGGCCTGAATGGTACTTTCATCATGGCATCGGTTGTGCTAAGGTCTGGGAACCTGTTATACTATAACTCTAGTTCTAGGAAAGCAGAGACTGTAAATTTGAAGCCAACCTGATCTAAGTAGTGAGTTCCAGGTTTCTAGTGCCACATAGCAAGATCTTGTCTCCACAACCCCCCCTCCCCAGTTTGTGTCAGCATGTGTGCATGTGTCAGTCTGGAATAGTAGCGCACCCCTGCAATCCTAGCACTTGGAAGTGGAGGGAGACAATGAAGAATTCATTCTTCGGGATGTGCGGTGGTCAGACAGACTTGTCTCAAGTAACAAACAAACAAAGAAAGAACAAGCAAGATCAGCATATTAACACTTAAAATCCATTCAACCAAGCATAGTTCATCTCAGACATGTTGAAAACTTCTAGGGAAACTAGCCAGACTCTGGTGAATTTCACTTGCAAAGGGCCAAAGGCTACAGCCATCCATCTTCCACCCACAGTTACAGAGAGAAGATGCAGGACAGATCTTGTTAGCTGCCTTCCCAAACAAGAGCTGGGAAACCTAGACTCTTATAGAGTCAGGCTATTTTCCATATTCTTCTCTTCGGGGTGCCTCTGGAAAGCTGTTTCTACTAAACTATTTCTCTGGACATGTCACTTTCTGGAAAGCTCTGCATCTTCATTTTGAAATGTTCTCAGGGGGCCTTTGTTTTCCTGTGCTGTGGCCATAGAACACGGGGTCATAAGTCCAGGTTGTTGCTGTTATTGTCTCCCTAGAGTCAGTGCTGGTCCTGTGTAAGTGACCCATCATGCCATCTCCTCCTCTTCCTTGTTGAAGCTGGGCCACAGGATAGAGGCACTTCCCTGCCTTAATTAGACCCTCTAGGAAAGGACTTTGGAGCCTGACTCATGGCTTCCCTCCCACCCCACCCAGTGCCTTCATTCACCTGGCTGTATCATTGCAGCTTGCCCTATTGGATACAGTCCCTCACATGGACACTGCAGTTTTCACAATGGCTCTGCTCTTGAAGTTTGAACTCTCCAGCAATCCTGTTTGCTTCCCTTCCCATCCACCCACCCGTCCACACCCTCAGACTCACCAAACCTGCTCCAAATCTCATTAGAATTTGTTTATTTGGCAGATGCTTCTTGAGAGTAAACGATGACCTCAAATGATGGCAGTGGAGCACTGGCTGATACGTAGCTCCCCTCAGCGTCCAGGAAAGACACTGGAGTGGACAGACAATTACAGGAGAGGGAGACACGAAGCTTGTAAGAGACCTAGTACATTGAATAATGGGGTTCATGTTCAAGGGGAAACATGAAAGGAGCACAGAAAGCATGGTGAGTTAGAGGACCAGCCTAGGTACAAGTAATTGTGTGTGTAGAGCTTAGACCTGGGGGTCGGGAAGAAGGGAACAGATAAAACTGGAAAGATAAGCAGAGCTGTAATCATTGAAAACCTATATCCTTGGCACTAAGGAGCCTAGACTTTAGCATGGATGTACTGGGAGGGTGGGTAGGTACACGTTGAAATTTTGTCATTGAATGAATGATGTGTGCAGATGAGCTTGGTTTTTGTTGTTTGTCATCGTCCCCAGCCCTCACCTCCAACCCCAGGGCAGTGCTCAGAGTAAAATCCAAACCAAAGCATGGCTCCTGCTGAGCAAGCAGTGTGCCGCAGAGCTGTCTTCTGATACCTTGATACCTCGTCCAGATGTGTACTTAGGAGTTCAAAACACCTCTGTAATCAGACATGGAGCCACAGGAGGGCCAGGTTACAGACAGTGAGACCAGTAAGAAGCTACTGTCAAGTCAGGTAAGAGGTAATGGAGTCTGGGCTAGGATTGGTGACAGTGAGCTCAACATGAATCAACTTGACATTTGTAGAGGGCACTACATGGTGATTTGATGGAAATAAGAAAGGATGAAGACTCCAGGAAGAGAACTTTGATCAAAGATCAAAACTTTGAAGAGTTTTGATCTGGAAAACTGTTTGGATGGTAGGGCTATTTATTTACTTAGATGGGCATTATCTGGAAGCAATCAGAAGCCGGGAGGAAAACCAGGAAAGCATTGTGTCACACAGGCACAACTTAGGGAAAGACTAATCAGTAATCTAAAGAAGGGGAGGAGACAGGAGGCCTGAGGAGAACCTGCTAGGTTCAGCAACAGCTTCCGGGAGAGTGTCACCAGTGAAGAAGCAGTGGGTGTGTGTGTGTGTGTGTGTGTGTGTGTGTGTGTGTGTGTCAGAGAACCTCAGATGTGACTTCAAGAAATCAAGGTAGAAACAGTACAGTGAGACCACAGAGCACAGAGAGAAGTGGTGGATTGTAGCTAGAGAGGACCAATTTGCTGAGAAGGTTCTAGAAGACAGACTTGACGGTGGCAGGCTCACGGGTGGTTCCCTGAGGTTTCTAAGGAAGCGGGGGTGGTTGCTAGAGATATGCTTCCTGGGGTGCACATGAGGTAAAGGTCAGAGGACACAGTGCTTTGGTCAGTTCTCTCCTTCTATAGTGGCAGTCTTGGTGGACCGCAGATCTTCAGGCAGGTACTGATCCATCTCACTGACTTTCTTTGTGAAACTTTTTACAGAGAGCTTTAGGGGCTAAATTGCTTTCTTCTGATCTCCAAGGGCACCAGGCTGCACATCCATCCATACAGGCAAGACATCTGTACACAGAAAAATAAATTTAAGAAATTAAAATGTAAAATGGGTTTTAGTCTCACATCTGCGAATGCAAAGCTAGAATTTTGATGTCTGTTGAAATGAGAAAGTATTGCTCCTCCCTAAATGAGGTCCTCGAAAGATTTCCAGGCTCTAAACTTTCAATCTTAAAATACCTTATGAAGTAATCTAACAGTGGCTGGCTATGAGCAGAAAATCCAAGACTCCAGAAGTTTCTCAGTTCCCAAGGCTGGATGCCTTAGCCAGTCTTCAGTAGACACTGGAATCCTGAAGAATGGACTTGCTAGTAAGGCGCAAACAAGCAAAGAGCAAACTACAGGGCTCCAGCAGAAGGTGTGGTTCGGATTAAAGGTGTGTCTTTTCTCCTCGCCCCACCCCCACTCAATCCAGATTAATGGCATGTTCAAACTAAACAAAAATCCTTCACAGGTTTGGTCGTCAGTTTTTGGATTTTCGTTAATTGCAGATGTAGTCAGGTTAGCAACCAAGAACAGCCATCACAGATGTGGTGTGACTGGCCACTGGCGTTCTTGTCTTGATTTACCTGTAATGGTGGATCATCACCTGGAACTGTAAATTGAAATAAAGCCTGTGTTGCTTCTTGGTCAGGATGTTTTGTCACAGCCACAAAAATTAGAGTGAATCATAATGATTGGTTTTGGTTGACATATTGGTGACGTTTAAATTGGTTTATTTCCTGGCTTTGTGACATAACAGTTTGGCATGTCATGCTTTGGTCAAGTGAACCATTTATGAGACTCTAAGTCGATATTCTCTGACCTTTCCAAAATCTGATTACTCTTATTGAGTAGTTGTAATTTCATAGCAATATAGTAATTTGTGTGGCTTTGATACAACCTGCCATCCTTGGTGACAGGATGTGCTTGGAGACGGACGGTTTTGCCCTCGAGACCTAGTCTGGATCATCATATTTGAGAATGATGCTCATTTAATCAGAAATGATCAAACTTCAATAAACAATCCCAAAGTGGTTTTTCATTTTGTTGTTGTTTTGTTTTTGGTTTTTTTTTTGTTTTTTTAAGACAGGGTTTCTTTATGCAGTTCTGACTGTCCTGAAACTCGCTCAGTAGACCAGGCTGGCCTCAAACTCAGAGTTTGGCTTGCTTCTGCCTCCCAAGTGGTGGGATTAAAGGCGTGCACCACAACCTGGCTTCAAATTGGATTTTAGCTTTAGCTCAGTCTGGTCTAAAGCTCTTTAGTTCAGTGGAAGATGAAGTCAAACTCCCAATCTTCCTTCCTCTGCCTCCCAAGTGGTCAGATTATAATGTATAATTAAAACACCCAGTTACTGAAAGCTTCTTTGGGCTTGAATGCCAGCCAATGAGCTGACATCAGATTCATTATTTCCAGAACCTATACATTTGAACACATTTGCCAGGAACACACACCTTCCTTAGTCTCCTATAAGGCTAGGGGTCCTATAAGTGCTATGTACCAATACCAAGTTGTTTTCCCAGGGGAGCATTAAGCATTGGGCCTATAAAGTCAACCTCAGTTGCTTAAAAAATGTATTCCTCTGCCTTTAATCCCAGCACTTGGGAGGCAGAGGCAGGCAGATTTCTGAGTTCGAGGCCAGCCTGGTCTACAGAGTGAGTTCCAGGACAGCCAGGGCTACACAGAGAAACCCTGTCTCGGAAAAAAAAAGTATTCCTTGAGGAAAAAGTGGTTTTCTCCCCCCTCTCTTGAAATTGAACTGTATCTTGTTTCCTTGCCCAAATTGTCCGTCTGTACCACGTTTCCCATTTCTCCAGTTTTCTTTCATAGTTCACAATCTCAATGTTGTACTTTCCCTGCAACTGGCCTAGACTGGCATCATCAGGGATTAAAACCCGGATCCCTAGCAAGAGTTTAGGTTGCCTTGCAGCTGATCTATCTCCAAGAACCTATGGGGTTGTGCAAATGGAAGCTTCAACCTGGAGTTAACCTTCGTGGATGAAACGCCTCAGCAGACCATGAGTGGCAGGCAAGAATTGTCCCTGGACAAGTCACTGTCTGTACCACTAAGGAGTCTAGCCGAAACCTCAGGGCATGTAAGGCCTCATATAGATAAAGCAGGACCAGGGGCATCACCAAGAACATCGTCTCTCAGCTTTAGGGAACACAAGGAATGCTACTGGGATAGTTTTATTTCTGCTGACATTGAACTCCAGTGAACTATATTTCAGGGTCCAACTAAAGGATTTTATTGTAAAGTACCTCTTCTAAAATTTTATTTATTATTATAACTGTGTGTGTGTGCACATGCGTGTGTGCGCCATGGTACATGTGGATAGGTTAGAGGACCACTTTTGGGTGTCAGTTTTCTTTCTACTGTGGGTCCCAGGACTCGAACCCAGGCTGCCAGGCTTGCATAGCCACTACTTTTCTCCTCAGAGAAAAGTATCTTACCAGCTTGTAATCAACCTTTTGTATTATTATTACTTCTCTATCTCAGGCATCCATCTTTGATTTATTTTATTATGTGGGGTTTTTTGGGAACTTGGCTAGCCCAGGGTGATGCTAATCTCATAATGACCCTCCTGCCCCAGTGTCTCAAATTCTGGGATTATAGTCAGAGACATCACACCCAGATAGCCATCCACCCTGAAGACCTTAAAACAACTCACTTTTCAATAGACGTTTCAACTGGTCTTTAAAGGAGACACAGCAACAAGAGAGAGAGCTAGGTATGGTAGTACATACTTGTAATTTCAGCACTTGAGAAGCTGGGGCAGGAGGATTACATGTTCCAAGATGGCAAGTTCAGTCCTTAGAACTGAAATCAAATGCACAGACTCAACAGTCCGTGAAGATACCCTGGAGGTTTATGTTCGCTGGAGATGTTCACTGATGGAAGACACTCACCTTGAACAGAGGTTGAGCACTTCAGAGTAGTGCTTTCTAGGAGTCTTACGCAAGTTCAGCAGTCATAGTGACAGAATGCCTCTCTGGTCCTGTATATTTCAGAAATAATGAACTGACTACAAAGGGCCATACAGAGTCTGGTGGCGGTGGCGCACGCCTTTAATCCCAGCACTTGGGGGGCAGAGGCAGGCGGATTTCTGAGTTCGAGGCCAGCCTGGTCTACAGAGTGAGTTTCAGGACAGCCAGGGCTATACAGAGAAACCCTGTCTCAAAAAACCAAAACCAAACAAACAAACAAACAAACAAAAAGGGCCATACAGATCTCATGGTTCTCGTCAGAAACCCCATTTCCATTCTTCCTTGGGACTCCTGTAGCCTAGGGGGATGGTGCCTTTCTAAGACTTGTCTCTACAAACCCCAGGCTCTCTTTAAGGTATTCCTCAATAAAGAATGGTGTCTGATCATCCTAGCCTGAATAAAACTACCTCCTTAATGATCAGATTTTGGCCATCACAGCACAGCCCTCACACCATTGAGGACTACTTTTCTTCCTTTCTTTTTAACATAAGGCTTCTCTGTGCAGCCTTTCCTGGAGCTCACTTTGTAGATCAGGCTGGCCTCAAACTCAGAGATCCACCTGCCTTTCTGCCTCCTGAGTGCTGGGATTAAAGATGTGTGCCACCACCCACCTGGCTGAGGACTGCTTTTAACAGTAGCTGATATATCAACCTGACCGTCTTGCTGGAATGACGACCATCTGTTACCTAGAGCTCTTTTTAGTCATCCTGTGCTTTAACTCTATGCACCATAGTCCCTTCACCATCCCAGGGTCAAACAGGCCAGAGAAGGAAGGTGCTGGCGCTGTGGAGATGGCTCAGTGGGCAAAGTGCTGGCTGCACATGTCTGAGGAGCTGGCGCTGGGTGCTCGGCTTCCACAGGAAAACAGTGGAGCACGTTGATGCACACCTGTCCTCACAGTGCTGGGGAGGCAGAGACAGGAGCATCCCAGAAGCTGTCTGGCCAGCGGTCTAGCCAAACTGACGAGGCTAGGTTCAGTGAGAGACCCTGTAACAAAACATAAAGTGGGAGAGCTCTGGGGATGTACAGCTCAGTTGTCAGGGCGCTTGCTTAGCACGTTTGAAACACTGGGTTTGATGCCTAATACTACATAAAACTCTGTGGTGCTCCATGCCAATAGTCCCAGCACTCGGGAGGCAGAGGCAGGAGGATCAGCAGTTCAAGATTATCCTTGACTATATAGCAAGTTTGAGTCTAGTTGTACCTACATGAGACCCTGTGTCTTAGTCGGTGTTCTATTGCTGTGAAGAGACACCATGACCACAGCAACTCTTTATAAAGGAGAACATTTAATTGGGGCTGCCTTACTGTTCAGAGGTTCAGTCCATTTTCATGTATGGCAGGGAGCATGGCAGCATGCAGGCAGACGTGGTACTGAAGAGGCAGCTCAGAGCTCTACACCTGAATCAGCAGGCAACAGGAAGAAATAATGACACTCTCCCCCCCCCCCAAGAAATCTCCCCTGCCCCTCACCACCCACCCACTTTCTCCAACAAAGCCACACTTCCTAATTGTTCCCTATGGGCCTAGGGAGACCATTTTCATTCAAGCCTCCACACCCTGCCTAAACAAGACAAAACAGAGGAGGTGGACACCCAGTGTTGATGCCTTAACACAATTGTGCCCATATGTGAGCATCTCCTCTGTGCGTTCGCATAAATGAACCTGTATGTACACAAATCCCACACACGAAGGGAGCTTCTCTGTATTCTGCTGGGGGTCTGAGATTCCTCTGACCTGAAAAGGCATTAAAACACGCAACCATTCTTTGGTTAGAAGGAGGAAGCAGTAGGACAGGCCTCAGAAGTCTAGCCTGGACAAGCACTGGACAGAAGGCTGGGCTGGAGCAGAGCTAGATGGTAGAGGTCACTCCAGGATCTTAGTGATTCCTATGAAGAAATAGGGTGAGCCTTGAGGAGGCTTAGAATCTAGAGGCATGGAGGCCTCAGAGAGCCAAAAAAATATAAATAAAAAGACATGCAAGACTTTAACCTAACTCCACTGCCTTGTTTTTCTTGGAAAGGCAGTGGGGACTGGCAAAGAAGGTCCCACGGGGCAGAATGTGTGCAATCAAGAATGTCTGAAGCTGTGAGAAGAAGGAGATGCCATCTGCAAATGTACTGGCACCTGTCTTCTCTTGGATGTATAAGCATATTTGGAGTGAGGTCCCAGGGAACCTTGAGAATTCCTAGCACCCTTGGGTGGCCTGCGTGGTGTCCTCAGTCCTAGCACAGTGCTGGTCATGGTGACTGGCAATCCGAACTCAGTGTGGAAAGTGTTTTCTGGACCATAAAAGAATGACAGAGCAGGAAAACTGGACAGGGGCGGGTAGGGAAATGGGTCACGCTGATTGTGTGTCATGTTGCCAGGGGTGATATTGAAAATATTTTCTCAAAAGTTAATAACTAGGGCAATGCAGACAAGGGTTGAGCAGAGTGAATTCTGGCTGAAAAGGAGTGGTGTCTGACAGCGGTGGAAGCTCTTAGGAACCCAAGTCACTTATCATTTTAATAAAACAGATAACAGAGGAAGATTAACCCACACTAAGCCGTGGACTCTAACTTTAGGATTGGGGTGCTAACCAATGCCACCAAAGAGTTGATGACTTAGAACAAGACCTTGATAAAGAGGTGGCTGGAAATGAGTCTATGGTGGTTTGAATACGTTTGGCCTCCACGAATTCATGTGTTTGAATGTTTGGCTAAAAATTAGCACTGTTAGGAGGTGTGGCCTTGTTGGAGGAAGTGTATCACTGTGGGGGCAGGCTTTGAGGTCTCATGTTTAAGCTCCACCCAGTATGGGACTTCTGACTGCCTTCCAATCAAGATGTAGACTCTCAGCTCTTCCCGCACCATGTCTGCCTGCGTGCTGCCATGCTTCCTGCCATGATGATAATGAACTGAACCTCTGAACCTGTAAGCCAGTCACAGTTAAATGTTTTCCTTTGTAAGAGTTGCTGTGGCCATGGTGTCTCTTCACAGCGATGGAAACCTTAACTAAGACAGAGCCTGGGCTTCAGGAGGAGTCCCACAACATTTCTAAGTATTTGGCCCAAGTGTGTCTGGAAGGGTCTCTTCACCAACCTACAGGTCTACACCTGAGCTATCTGGTCTCAGAAATTCAGTTTTATTAATAGACTGAATCCTCCATGATGATGTTATAAATTGAACAATTTCACCAATGAGTGACAGTCTCTTACTGTGATGGGCCTGATTAGGGTACCAAGACAAGGTCTGGGCACTGGTGAAAAAAATAATGGCTCTGAGTTGTTGCTGTTATTATATTTTATTTAATTAATGTGCATTGCTGCTTTGCATCTATGTATATCTGTGTGAGCATGTCTGATTTTGCTGGGACTGGGGTTACTGACAGTTGTGAGCTGTCATGTGGGAGCTGGGAATTGAACCCAGGTCCATTAGGAAGAGTACTCAGTGCTCGTAACCTTTGAGCCATGTCTCCACCACCACCACCACCACCACCACCACCAACACCACCACCACCACCACCACCACCACCACTCCGTTGTTGTTTTGAGCCGATAACAATAAGCTGTTTCAAAACAGCTGACTTGCCTGGAACTGGCTATGTAGATGGAGCTGGCTTTGAACTCATGTTCTTCTGCATTTGAGTGCTAGGATCTAAGTACGTACATGGGACTGATGAAGGTGAAGTCTATCAGACTGCTAGTTTCCCTTCCAAATGGCCTTCTCCTATCTTGGGTGCCTCCTCTCTGATTCTAGGCACTTAAGACTTAGGCAAAGTTCTCTGTTTTCTTTCTTTACAAGGCACCAAGACCTGTTGGGAATGGTAACACACTGGCTAATTACTCTAGTAAGTTTTTTTTTTTTCTCAATTGCCTTGGATAAAAGAGCTGAACTCTGAAAGATGGCTATGACTATATAGCTATCCTGGTATAATCAGGATAGAACATACCTACCTCAGATGATGTTGGTTGCAAGAAGTCAGATGATGCTTTATATCCAAGAATCTAAGTAAGGATGAGGCCAAGCCTCTGGACACCAGCAGCAGCGAGATGTCTGTCAGGAGATACGGGTGGCAGTCAAGGAGATCTGTGCGTTCCCTCTTAGTGGCATTGAGGCACCTCAGAGCCGAGACTCAACTATGCTATCTGTTGCTCCATATTATTGGGGTGCAGTGCACAGGAATCTACCCTATCATCTATTGTGACAAAGATCACAGCTCCACAGGTAGCTGGATGTTTTCTGTTCTGGGTCTCAGGGTGAGTTCTGATTACTGTTAAGCGGAACAAGGTATCATGGTTCTCTTAGACATTGGCCCATTTGCATAACTTGCCCATTGTTACGGTTTTGATCTTAAATTACAGACCCATATTTGAAAAGCTTGGTCAACAGCCTGTGACATTATTAGGAGGTGATGGAACCTGTGGAAAGTGGAGCCTAGTGAAAGGAGATTGTGTCATTGAGATCAGAACTCCAATAAGTCTTTCCTCTTTTTACAGTGACTTTTCTCAAGTATTTTGTCACAGCAGTGGAGAGCTAGCATACCCGTGCAGGTTGGTCTTGAATATCAACTTGAAGTAATTTAGAATGGCAAGAATATACATCTCTGGGCATGTCTAAAGGGTACCTCCAGGGAGGAATGACTGAAGAGGAGATCAACTCTCAACACAGAAGGCACCTTCCAGTGGGTGACTCTGCTATAGAGCCCTGAGGAAAAAGCAACGTGCATCGTCTGCCATTACAGCTTCTGGAGTGCGTATGTTTATCCCTGCTGCTGCTGCTCACTCAGCTGGCATCAGATGCCAGCTTCTTCAGCCTTCCCATGAGGACTCTATGCCAGCTACTCTTCAGGGAGCTTCAGGCAGCATTAGGGCTGCTGAGGCATCTAACCTCACAGACTGAGACGTTCCTGGGCTCTCAGTCTCTCCAGTGTGCAGATAGTTAGTTAGGATGACTAGTTGTCATCCTTGTCCTTATTCTGTAGGCTGATCTCATAAACCTTCTTTTAAGGTGGGCACAGTGGTACGTGCCTGCAATTCTAGAGCTGGAAAGCGGAGACAAGAGATTCTCAGGTCTTGCTGGCAGCTCAGTTTAAATCTAATCAATGAGCTCCAGATTTGGTGAGATTCCCTGTCTCAAAATTAAGATAGGAATAGAGGAAGATAGCCAACATACCAACCTCTGTCCTTTACCTATGTATACCATAGACAGGAAGGCAGAGAGAGAGAGAGAGAGAGAGAGAGAGAGAGAGAGAGAGAGAGAGAGAGAGAGAGAGACCCAGACACATATACACAGAGATAGACACTTTTATAATATATAGTAATTCTATTAATTCTGTCCCACTAAAGAACCCTAATGGAATGGGGGCTGGTAGTGGCATATGCCTTTAATCCCAGCACTTGGGAGGCAGAGGCAGGTGGATCTCTGTGAGTTTGAGGCAAGCCTTGTCTATAAAGTGAGCTCTAGGACAGCCAGGGATACACAGAGAAACCATTCCTTGTAAAAACAAAGACAAAAAAGAAACCAAAACCAAAAAAAGGAAGAATGAAGGAAGAAAAGAAAGAAAGGAAGGAAGGAAGAAACCAACCAACCAACCTTGTGTTTGTGGCACAAGCAGTCTGCCCATTTGTTGAGGGTGTGTTTTGGGTGAATGCATATAGGCAGACGAATGTACATGAGAGAGAGCATGATAGATAACAGAGGTATAGCAAGATGACGCACCCAGCATGTAGACAGAAAGTGCATCAGTCTGTGTCAAACAGTGCTTGCTGGGCAGGACAGGACAGCAAAGAGAGGCAAAACTTCATTAGCCTGCATCTTCCACTCAGTTTATTCCTCACTGAGAAGAAAACATGAGAGATGCTGAGTTGAGTCTTCCAAGTGGGAAAAGCCCCAATACAGGCACACTTGACCTCTGCCACCATGCACAGTGTGACCCACCTTCTAAGAGAAGATAGTCCAGGGATCAAGGCCGAGAGGGGAGTGGGAAGGAGATGTCATGCCACGGTGCTCAAGCGGCAGCTGTGGCTTGGAGTCCAGCCATCTCATGATTAAGCTACAGTGGAAGAGAGCCCAGGGAAGCTGCCAGCTTCTGTGATTTAGCCCCGACGCTTCCAGAAAAGATTGTTCAGACCTACCTGGAGGTGCAGGCAGGCTCTCTCTAGTCCAGGCATGGTCTGGGAAGCCAACATGTAATGACTCATGCCTGGGGTGATGCAGTGAGGCTACAGAGGACTTGACATTAGCCTGTCCTTGCCAGCTGGACATAAGAAGGAACAGCAATGTCTCCAGCTATTTTAGGCCTGATGCAGAAGATGTTATTTGTATTGTCACAGTGTCTGAGGGGACAGTACCTTACAGTATGCAGGGTACATAGAGTATGCTGGAGGTGGCCCAGAACAAATCCTTCCAAAAGGAAACTTGATTTCAATCAGGCTGGGGAGTTACATGTTCAACGTCAGCACAACTTCTTGCAAAGCCCAGAGCCTCCAACCAGAACCATCCTACACCGACTGCACGTTTTACGCCATCCCTAAGATCATTACAACAAACTCCCGGCCATTTCTGAAATCAGCCTAGAGACCGAATGGCTGTTCAAGAAACGAGCTACAGATTAAAAGAGGTAAAAATGACTTCCATGGAGTGTAAAGTACGAACACTGTAGCATCTTCATTAAAGTTATAATCTGTTTCTACATCCCAGTTGGTCACCGGTGTGCATCGGCCCAGACTTACTTTATGATAATTACACCATAAATCACCCCAGAGTGCAAAGCTAGATTATGACTAGATGAGAGACTTAAAAAAAAAACATAAAATCCCAATGAATTCACCAATAAGCATTGTGTGCCCTGGTTAAAATTACCAAGCAAATTGGCTCTGATAGCACGAATGTTTCCAATTAATATTACACTAAAAGAACTCAGTTTTGAACTCAGTGTTTCAAATGAGATTCTGTTACCAGTTGCTTTAGCAAAATTCTCTACAGGAATCTTGATTGAATTAGAGGACAAATTACATCATAGATATTTATAAACCTGTGAGTAATTGCAGAGCTTTCGCCTGCTTCATTTTTTGTAATAGGGTCTCATGTAGCCCAAGCCAGCCTTGAACTTGCTCTGTAGCTCTGTAGCTGAGGATGACTTTGAACTCCTGATCCTCCTGCCTCCACCTCCCAAATGCTGTGATCACCATTGTGCCCTACTGTGTGCTCACCTTTTTTTTTGTTTGTTTTGTTTTTTTTGTTGTTGTTGTTGTTTTTGAGACAGGGTCTCTCTGTGTAGCCCTGGCTGTCCTGGAACTCACTCTGTAGACCAGTCTGGCCTCGAACTCAGAAATCCGCCTGCCTCTGCCTCCCAAGTGCTGGGACCAAAGGTGTGCGCCACCACCGCCCGGCCTGTGCTCACCTTTTGCTAAGCTGTTTTATGATAAAAATATCAATTCTACATTTTTGTATTATCTGGGTTTTCTGACTGTGAGACTTTCATTCAGCTCTGAATTTCTACCTAACAGAATTAGCCATACTATTTCGCAGAATCCTATGTGGAGCTGCATACAAATCAAAGCAATTTCACATTTGATTTACCTGTCATAAAGGTGAAGCATAATAGGAAAATTCTACAGCTAAGTAATACATTGATATTTCCCGTCCCAGGAAATAGTGAACAGCCCGGACCATACTTGCATGAGTTTTACCGAAGCTTATTTATCTGGATTTTTTTATTATTATTTTTATAATTGGCCCTAAAAACCCATAAACATTTGACGCTGATCACCAGCAGTCCTCTAGACCGCTACAGATCCGATTTCTTAAAAACTGGTTTTAAGTTATATTTATTTATTTATTTACTTAGTGTGTTGGGTGGGGTATGGGTATAAGTCAGATGGTAGAGCTCAGAGGACAACTTTAGGGTGTCACTTCTCTCTGCTATTCATCTGAATCCTGAGGACTGAATTTAATTTTTAGGCACGGCAGGAAATACTCACTGAGCCACAAAATACTTTTAAAAGCTTAATTTTTTTTAAAATGTTTGAGGCAAGGTCTCATGATGTAACCCTGGCTGGCCTGAATCTCACTGTACAGACGAGGTCAGCCTTGAATTTACAGAAGTCTACCTGTCTCTGTCTCTGATGGGCTGGAATTAAAGGGTGTGCCTTTAATTACATTACATGTACATTAAATACATGGCCTTCAAAAAAATCCAACCACTTTTATAAAGAGTACATATTAAATATATTTTTAGAGTCAAATTAGATTTTCAAATATTGAAGTCAAAAGGTCATACCAATATTCTCACACAGCTAACAAATTTACAACAAAATTGGCATAATTCAAAGTGAACAAAGACTTGTAATAGTGGTTGCTGGGCAGATTTCAGATAGTCTAAATCTATCTATCTATCTATCTATCTATCTATCATCTATCTATCTATTATCTATCTATGTATGTATGTATCTATCTATCTATCTATGTATCTATCTATCTATTATCTATCTATGTATCTATCTATCTATGTATCTATCTATGTATCTATCTATCATCTATCTATCTATCTATCAATCATCTGTCTATCAATCATCTATCTATCTATAATCTATTTATCTATTATCTATCTATGTATCTATCTATCTATCATCTATGTATCTATCTATCATCTATCTATCTATCTATCTATCTATCTATCTATCTATCTATCTATCATCTATATCTGTGTGTATATATGCACATATGTGTTTTGAAACCATTTCCACACAATCTATTTTGACCAGGTTTTCCACCCAGTTCCTCCCAGACCTTCCCCACTAATCTACCCACCTAACTGTTTTTTTCTATCTCTATCTCTTTAAAACAAACAAAAACAACAATAAAACAAGAAACACACAAACTCCCCACAAGAACACAAAAAGAATGGAAACCGAAATAAATAAAGTAAAGACCAATGGGGAAAAAAAAAAGCAAAAAGTCTACAAAAATACAGTCATGGTTCAGGTAGGCACTAAAAACATTTTACTGGAGTTTTGAGTTTGTTTGTTTGTTTGTTTGTTTGTTTTTAAGACAGGGTCTCTCTACATAGCCCTGGTTTTTACAGAACTTACTGTGTTGACAAGGCTGGTCTCAGACTCACAGAGATCTGCTTGCCTCTTCCAGTAAGTGCTGAGATTAAAGGCACTATGACCTACTTTGTAGTCTAAATCATCTATCTGCCTATCTGCCTGCCTGTCTGCCTGTCTGCCTGTCTGTCTGTCTGCCTGTCTGTCTGTTTACCTACCTACCTACCTACCTACCTACCTATCCATCCATCTATCCATCTATCTATTTATTTCTTTTGTGGGTTTTTTTTTTTTTTTTTTTTTTTTTTTTTTGAGATAGGGTTTCTCTTGTAGCCCTGGCTATCCTGGAACTCACTCTGTAGACCAGGCTGGTCTTGAACTCAGAGATCTACCTGCCTCTGCTTCCCTAATACCGGGATTAAAGGCGTGTGCCACCACTGCCCAGCTGTAGTCTAAATCTTATTGACTGTATTTGTTTTCTCTTTTAGTTTTGCACTAATCAGCAGCCTCCACATTTCCAAGTTAAAACATAAAGAAAGGGATTTAGACACTTGGCTTCCAACTCTATAATGATGAGAATTCATAGCTTAACAATTCTTTCACATCCTCGACCCTCTGGGGCTAAGAATATTTCTTCTGGCTCCTCTACTGTGCTCTTGGCAGAAACATCCAGGAGCCTCATCTGACTCATCTGTACTTTTCTAGGCTTGGAGCTAACACCTCTGACCTTCCCTTGCCAGTCAAAGTTCCAACAAGGTGACAGAAAACTACTCACCTTTAGTGTTTCCTTCTGTTTCTCTCTGTGCATCGTCTGTGAGTCTCTGTCCAATCACTCCCTCTCTCTCTCTGTCTCTGGGCTCACACCCTCTAGCCCATTCTCCCAAGGCTCCTGCCAAGTCAGCACACTTCGCTCTTACAAGGATTCTTCCGAGGCCTAGAATGACAGTTGAACACAGTCTGAGGGAACATCTAACAATTCCTCTAAAGATTTTTGTCTACATACTTTATTATTTATTTACGTGTTTTTGTGTGAGTTTGTTGAGTCTGTATGACAGTGCCCGAGGAGACCAGACGGGCCTTGGATACCCTAGAGCTAGAGTGACAGACAGTTCTGAGAGGCTCAATGTGGGTGCTGGGAATGAAATCAGGTCCTCTGCAAGGCAGCAAATGCTCCCAATTGTTGGGCCATCTGTTCTGACTGAAGATGATGTTTTTTGTTTTTTGTTTTTAAATTTTGTTTCTAGATTCAAAAATTAGGAATTTAAGCCACAGATCTTGATGAGCCACAGTGTGTATCTTTGATGTTAAGTGTCCCTTTGCTTATATTATTTCTTGTCCTAAAACAAGAGAAATGCTAGGTTTGATGAAATCCAGGTTGGTGGGGCTGGGGGTGGGGCGGGGCGGGGAAGGTGGGCACGCTTGTGAGCGCATGTGCAGGCACACACGCACACGATGAAAACAACAACCCTGAAGCTCATGGACTGCTCCTCCAGCTTCCCCATGAACAGTATGTCACATGGCAGGCCACCAAGTTCCTCAAGATGATGTGTGCACCTCAGCTCAGGGCTGGCTCCTGCCATTTCCACTTGTTCATTGCCAGTCTGGTCCCTCAGGACCCGAAGCCTCACCCCTCTGAGTTCTGCTACAAACAATGGAATCTCTCTCCCACTCCTCTGCTTCGTTTTCCCTGTGTGGTGGCATCAGGCACAGCTCAAGCACTTACCTCAGACCGATCTCAGGGGCATCTGTCACATTTCTCTTTGAGACTGTAGATAAGGACTGTGGGACCCTATCTGCATATCTTGCATCCCCAGTACAGAGATTCTTAGTACAGAGTCTGAAGCAGAGGGGACAGGCTCTGTGGATGTGTCGTCACTGTGGCACAATGACTCTCTTGGGTCTAGCCAGTTATAGGATAGTTTCTGTTGTTCACCAGAAATGTTCTAAATGATCCACTGAATGTGTGTGCTTGAACAAAACAGAGCTAGTCATTATAAGAGGATTTGGGTTTTGAGGTTCTCTTTCCCCATCTTGGCATCCTCTGCTTCTCTGTACCCAGCTTAAAATTTTTTTCACCTGAATAAATGAATGTTGGTCATGTTGTATTGGATCTGTAGAACTCAGGTGAGAGGCTCAGGGATCTTAACAAAGTTCCCTAGGTTGGCGATTCATTCCAGTGGCTCGTGATTTGTTCCAAGTAGAGTTCTGGGGGCTTCTGCAGTATCAACCAGGGCTTTCTGAAAGTTCAGCCTCCTGGGCATCCTCATGTCAGAACCCCTGAGGCTCAGGCCCTACACTGCATTTTCATAGCAGCCCTGGGAGACTGTCTTAAACACTTAAAGCCAGGACCACTTGGGGAAGGAAGTGAAGACCAAGTTCATGTGCCTCTGACTCATTGTGGCCTCTGGGGCCTGTGCTGAAAGCTGTGTCTTGGATTGTCAACTTCCAATTTATCATGCTATTGGTAATTGGTATGCTATTCTGTCTTTTGAGAGCTAAGTGGGATAACACAATGTCACTTTGTAAAGTACCAAATAATCTATGCATCTGAATGGTTAGAAATATTTATTTTGGCATATTTAGTATGTTTTGTTTTTTTTTTTTTTTAAGAAAGAGTCTCACTCAATAGACCATACTGACCTGGAACCTTCTACGTAAGCCAAGATGGCCTTGAACTCAGGACAATACTCCAGTATTAGTCTCTCAAGTTTTCAAGTTCTGGCATTACAAATATGATCCACATGTTTTCTCTCTCTCTCTCTCTCTCTCTCTCTCTCTCTCTCTCTCTCTCTCTCTCTCTCTCTCTGTGTGTGTGTGTGTCTGTCTGTGTGTGTCTGTCTATCTGTCTGTCTTGTGTAGAGATTGAACCCAGGGCCTTGCACATGATCGGAAAGCACTCTTCCGTAAATCTACAACCCCATTTATAGATTTCCATCTCTGTCTTAGGGTTACTATTGCTGTGATGAAACACCATGATCAAAGCAGCTTAGGAGGGAAAAGGCTTATTTAATTCATCATCAAAAGAAGTGAGGTCAGGAACTCAAGCAGAGCAGGACCCTGGAGGCAGCAGCTGAGGCGGAATCCATAGAAAGATGCTGCTTACTGACTTACTCTACATGGTTTTGCTCAGCCTGCTTTCTAATAGAACCCAGGGTCACCAACCACAAGGGGCCGGGCCTTCCCCTGTCAGTCACTACACAGAAAAATGCCCTGGATCTGGATCTTAAGGAGACATTTTCTCAGTTGTGTTTCCCTCCTTTCAAATAACTCTAGCTTGTGTCAAGTTGGCATAAAACTAGCCAGGACGGTCTCCAACCTCATTCTGATCTGTTTCGGTCAACAAGTGAACAAGTCTGAGTGGCCTGAACTGCTCCTAGGACAGACTAGGTGACCTAAATCCTCACTATGCATTTGCAGCACTTAGGCAAACAAAAATCTTTGTTAAACAGATAGACAGTCACTGGGCAGGCATACCTATTTACAATTCTCTTAACTCTGTGTACCGAAGTTGATACACTGGACTGAGCTCTTTCTCTTGCAATTTGGGCTCCAAGTCAACAGGAGGTTATATCTGTATGAAGAGTGGAAGTGCCAGGCATAGTGGTGCACACCTTTAATCCCACACTGGGCAGACAGAGGTAGGTAGATCTCTGTGAGTTCAAGGCCAGTCTGGTCTGGTCTTCAGGGTGAGTTTCAGGACAGCCGGGGCTCCACAGGAAATCCTGTCTTAAAAAAAAAAAATGGTGGATTTAGGGTATTTGCTTTGGGAAACGAATGTATTTTTATATCTTCTCGGACCTTCTTGTCATAGCGTAAGAACACAGACCGAGATCAATTATAATAGGCTGTCTGCCTTCTCTTTTGCACTCTCTCATGGTTCTTCTTATTCATTTGCTGTGGTGGAGTGAATGGTAGAGATCTGCTTAATAAGGAACACAAACCTCAGGTCAGCAGCTCTGCCTGCGAGCCTGGGGGTGAGCCTGGGAGCCTGGAAATGGATTCTTCTCAGTTGAGCCTTTAGCTGAGACTCTTGGCCAAGCTGCTACCTTGAGTTCAGTCTACTGAGAGACCCTGGAGCTGGAGCCAAGGACCCAAGACAGTGAGAGATCTGTCTCAGAAGACAAGCTGGATGGTACTTGATGGAGAATGACACCTGAGGTTCTTATCTGGCTGGCATGCGCGCGCACACACACACACACACACACACACACACACACACACACACGAAGGCTGGAACACTTCCAGCGCTTGAGAGATAGAGGTAGGGGGATCAGAAATTTCAAATCATCTTCAACTACAAACAGGCATGAGGCAGCCTGGGCTACACAATACCCTGTCTTAAAAACAAAATAATGTCAACAACAACAATAAAAACTCAACTAAACAAACAAAAACCCCTACAAACAAAAGAATATGAAAATGGGGGCTTGTGCTGCACCTCAATTGATAGAGTGTTTTCCTGGGTTCAAACCCCAGCTCTGTATAAACGTGGGAACTGGAGGCAGGAAGATCAGAAGTTCAAGGCCATCCTCAGTTGTATAGGGAGTTCAAGGACAGCCTGGGATACATGACACGCTGTCTCAAAAAACGAGAGGGAGGGATATGAAAATAAGTTCTCTGAAAGTAGCTTTAAAGCTGACCCTCGCAGGGATAGATCCCTGACTAGATTAGCTAACAAGTGGAACAGAAGAGGTCCCCGGGCATTACGTACATGCCTCTATAGCTACCAGGACAGGAATGCTTTCAGCCACCTGTCAGTGCTCTATTTTTATCCTCAGACCTGCTGAATTCTGCGAGTCTGTTTCCATGGCTTCTTTGTTTTCAGGAGTCTTCTTTGGGGGTTCAAGGCTGTATGCATGCCCTTGGCTTGTCCCTCCCACCTAGCTTTAAGAAAGCCTGCGCCGGCAGGGCAGGGGTAATGCATGGCTTTAACCCTAACACTTGGGGAGGCAGAGGTAGATAGACATCTGAGTTTGAGGCCAACCTGGTCTACAGAATGAGTTCCAGGACAGGGAAGGTCTCACAGAGAAACTGTCTTGAAAAATAAACAACCAAAAAAAAAATCCAAAACAAAACAAAGAAAACAAGCAAACCATAAAAACAAAACAAACAAACAAACAAACAAAAAATCCAAGCAAAAAAGACCTGATCTGGAGGGTGTCTGTTGGGCAGCCTGGGAAATCTGTTGAAACCTTGATTTGACCTGTTAAACCCTTACTTCTGGATGACTTACTAGGGGACTCTAGGGGAGGTATGGTACAGACACCTAAGGATGGAGCAGGAACGGACAGGTACTTGGGCAGAGGAGGGTCCAGGAAGGAGATGGTGGCTGATGGTGCAGGTCTTTGGGAAGCTGAGCCAATCTGCAGTCAATCACAGTGGACCACAGAGCCTAGCTGGCATTTGGTCAGCACAGGCACCATCAGAGCTAGGACCTGGTGAGAAGCACTCCAGAAGATGTGGGGTATGGTCTAAAGGCTTGGCATGTCAGTGAGTGGATGGGGACTTCAGTCAAACTTTGTGTTTCCTCACTCTGGCCCCTGCTGCTGGGAGCTGCTGCTAGAAGGAGTTCTGAGTGGAAGAAGGCCCACTTGTTCTCTGCCGGGATGTTGTCAGGCTGTTCTGCTTTTAGCACAACCCGCCCAGGCACCCCACCCTTGGCCTGTTGAGGTGTGAGTGCTCAGCTTACAGCCCCCCTTGCTCAGCTGCTGTGGGCCCTGAAGGCCATTCCCAGAGAACTGAGACTGCCCACAGACTAAGCTCTGAATTCTAAGCCCTAGTATTAGATCTCCACTGGAGCCTGGGGGCCTGTCCTCAGGGTCCCTGCAGTGGCAGGGGAGTAAGTTCCTCTCAGAGGCCTATGCTGGCTAGTTTGAGCTAGAATTATCCGAAGGAAGGGAACTTCAGTTGAGAAGATGCCTCTTAAGATTCAGTTGTCAGGCATTTTCTTGATTAGTGATTGGCAGGGGAGGGCCAGCCCATTGTGGGTAGTGCCATCCCTGGGCACTGGTAGTCTTGGGTTCAATAAGAAAGCAGGCCGAGCAAGCCAGTATGAGGCCTCCATGGCTTCTGTATCAGCTGCCTCCAGGTTTCTGCCCTGCTTGAGTTCCTGCCCTCAGTACTTTTGATGATGAACCGTTATATGGAACTGTGCATGAAATAAGCCCTTTCCTCTTCAGGACCTTTTCCTGTACAGAAGCCCAGTTATGGCTCGTTTGGTTTTTTGTTTGTTTGTTTGTTTTCAAGATGGGGTCTCACTAAGTAGTTCCGGTTGTTCTTGAACTCACTATGTAGACCAGGTTGGCCTAGATCTCACAGAGACCCACTTGCTTCTGCTTCCCAAATACTGGGATTAAAGGCATGTACCATTACTTCCTGCTAATTTTCATTTCCTAATTCAACTTTTTAAATACATCCTAAAAATGTCCCTGAGAAAATGGGACAAAGGTTCAAGGCAGAGCTTCATAGGTTTCATTAATATTTTTCAATGGCTGGTAATGTTGCTTGATTGATAGATTGCATACCTAGCATTCATAGGACCCATAAGGCCTCTGAAGAGACCATGAGGACAGGCCTCTAGGCTCTGGTGGAGGTCCCATACTAGGGCTTAGAATTCAGGGCCCTAGCATTGCATGCACCAAGTCCTTGCACGCAACCCTAGCATTAATAGGCTGGAGACACAAGACGAGGAGTTCAAGATTATCCTTGGCTACGTAGCAAGTTAAGAGTCAACATGGGTTACATGAGATCTTATCACTAAACAAGTACGTTTTCCTACTCATCCATCCTTCACGCACAAGCACAACGTTTTTGTTTTTTGCTTTTTGGTTTTTCCAAGAAACAAAAACTTTCCTCTGACCATTTGAGAAGAACCAAGCATTCTTGGTTTTTCTTCTTATATTTTCTGAATCATGAGCTCTTCAAATGATAAAGCAACTTATTAAAGTCAGTCCTTCATTTCGTCTCCTTTCTAAAGTTCCAGCAACCCCACGCATGCCCTTTCTGGCCTCCCTCTGGAACTCATTCAGCTGTCTTACGTATTATGGAAGAATGTGAGGTATCTTCCTCTGGTCATCTGTTGTGGGGGGAAAAACCCCTATTCCCCTGGAGACAACGTCAGGGTCTCAGAGCACAACTGGAGCAGGCAAGAGCAGGCACCTTCCTCACAGTTGGTCTCAGCTGGCAGAAAGGTCAATGGGTTGCCAATGCTTGGGCTGTGGCATTCCCTGGACTCTGCCATCTGGACATCTGCACAGTGGGGAAGAAGAAGGAGAAATAAATTCCATTTCTTTTTACCTGCCTAGGTCCCTGAGTACTTACAGGGCATCTGTTATGTGAATCCAAGGTGAAGACTGGAAGAAAAGAACATTGAGTCCTCTGCTCTGTAGTACTGTCTGTGGCGGGAGTGTAGAGTTCATGGCCACCACAACTGGCTCCTTGTGCCATATTCTACCTGACCTCCACTCATTTGTTTAGTAACCTTCAGAGGCTCCCTTTGCCCTGCAGCCCATCTCCACCACTCTGAAAGGGGGCACAACTGGGAACTACTGAACATTCCTATTACTTCCAAGTTGTCTGACTTTGACTCATCTCTGGGAAGTCTCAGCACTTCCGTCTGTAAATTAGGAGCCATACTTCTAGGCAGCATGAGCTTTTATGAAGATTACTTTACGTTTGAAAGGTTCTTAGCTCACGGTGCCTGCCACTCCAAGAGATTGGGCTTCTGGAGTAATTCTGACTTTCAGAAGCCTGAAGCCAATCTGGGCTTTGGTGGTGTTCTTAATCCCAGTACTCAGGAGGCAGAGGCAGGCAGATCTCTGTGAGTTTAAGGCCATCTGGATCTACAGAGTGAGGACAGCCTGGGCTACACAGAGAAACCCTGTCTTGAATAAAACAAAACAAAAGAAGGAGGAAGAGAAAGAAGGAGGAAGAGGAGGAGGAGGAAGAAGAGAAAGAGAAGGAGGAGAAGGAGGGGAAGAGGAGGAGGAGCAGCAGCAGCCATTGCCACTGCCTGGAACCAACCAGCAGACTCTGCCTGTAAGCTCCGTGGCAGGGTGAAAAGAGGAGGGCTTAGGCTGTGGTTGGGGAGATAAGAGGAGCCCACAGAGGAAAACAGTGGACAAAGCTGGAGCCGAGCTATGACATTGCTGCTGTGGTTTGAATATGGGCTAGCTGTGTAGTTTTGCCTGTGTTTGGTCGTGATGCTGGAGTGGTGGAAGTTCAGCAGGGGGTGTTTAAGTCACCCCTGCCTGGGTTGATGTTGCTCTCATGGAACCCTGGTAAGTTCCCATGAGAGGAAGTTGTTACCAAAGGCACAAGTGTAGCCCCTCAGGCCTTACTGCTTCATGCCTGGCCACTGACTGCTCTCTGCCCCAGCATGTATTTCCACCCTGGTGCCACCTATAGAGTCATGGTGTAGCCAGATGACCCTCTTCAGAGGCAAGCTCTTGGACTCCAAAGCGACACTAACTTCTTTTGTTTATACAACACTGAGTCTCTGATATTTTTGTTATTGTAACAGGAAAAGGACGGATACACTAGGCACAGATAAACTAGGGGCGTATATAAGAAGGCAAACTGGGATAATAGGCTGGGGAAGTCTTCTCAGATCAGCTAGAGTCAGGGTCTTGTGGGTAAGTAAAACCCTTCCTTTTGAGGCTGAGTTTGAGTTTGTTCAAGGTGAGCTAGCCTCGAACAGACATGGATAGCGTGGTTTTTGGGACATTTCTGCTGCCACAAAGGCTAAGTTTATATTTGGATTTAGTAAGCACCTACTATGTGAGGATCTCCCACATTCGGAAAAATTCTCCTAACACAAGGCACTATTGTGGGAAGTATAAATAAGTGCCTGGGAGTCTTGCTGTTTAATATGCATTGTTTTAGAAGCTTCCTGGGGAGATGCTAGGCAGAGATGAAGGGTCATTTGTTTTCTTCTGAGGAGAAGCCAGTTTAGAAGCTTTTCAGAGAAGATCTGGGTTTGGGTTAGTATGGTTTAACTCCAATCCCTGACCCTCCTTTATTTTTTTAGTGATGCAAACCTTCTTTATTTAGAAGAAATACTACTTAGAAAGCTTTGGGTTTTTTTTTTTTTTTAATTCAAATATCCACCACTGACTGTGGCTTTGTGGTTATGTAGAAGTGCACGACTCTTAGGAGAGGCAGCCCAAATATTTGGGGCTGACACGTCCCAGTGTCTACAGCTCACTCTTGAAATTCTTAAATATAGCTAGAGAGAGAAGGCAGCCAACACGGCCTCTTACTGAGCAGAGATGGGGAGCATTTGATATACTCTAGCTTCCAGTGTTCTTCTTCTGTTTGGGAACTGGCTAATAAGAAGGCAGGAAAATTGATTAAACCAGAAAGGGATGGGTGGGTGTGGGGGGAGCACCTTATAGACACAGGGAGAGGGGGATGGGATAGGGTTTTCCAGAGAAGAAACTGGGAAAGGGGACAACATTTGAAATGTAAATAAATAAAATATCCAATTAAAAAAAAAAAAAACGGAAAGGGAAAACAAAGAGTACCCCATCGCTACGGCTAACGTGTTTTATTATTTTAAAAATGGGATCTCCTATAATCCAGGCTGGCTCCAACTTGCTATGTATCTGAGAATGACCTTAAGTTTCTAATCTTCCTGCCTCTACTTCCCAAGTGGCTGGCCCATAAGCTTGTGCCACCTCGATTGGCTACGGTTGGTCCTTTGGAGCTTTAGCCTGGGTACTCCCTCTTTCGCCCGGACCCAAAGAGATTTTTTCACTGTATGGTTTTATAGTTCCTCATGTTCTTTTGCTCTTCAACACTGAAGCATTCTAGCCACCCACGAAAAGCCCCGTTTTCTATTTGCCACCTTGGGGGACCCCCTCTCTATCTCTGGTTTTAATCTTTAGACTACCTGAGGCTCTGCTTTACCCTGCCCCAGCCAATATGGAAAAAGAGCGGCAGCCCCTGAAGGAGGGGATGCCAATGCAAGGTCTCTAAAGATCTGCTGATGTGTGTCAGAATGGTTAATATCAGCAAAGCAAGTGACAGCTCATGCATTGCTGGTGGGAATGCAAACTAGTACAGTCACTATGGAAATCTGCATGGCATTTCTTCAGGAAGATGGGAATTGCTCTACCTCAAAATCCAGCTATACCACTCTTGGGCATATACCCAAAAGATGCTTCATCCTACCACAAAGACACTTGTTTGATTGTGTTCTTTGCTTCTTGCACTGGCTGGTTTTGTGTGTCAACTTGACACAAGCTGGAGTTATCACAGAGAAAGAAGCCTCCCTTGAGGAAATTCCTCCATGAGATCCAGCTGTAAGGCATTTTCTCAGTTAGTGATCAAGGGTGGGAGGGCTCATGGTGGGTGGTGCCATCCCTGGGCTGGTAGTCCTGGATTCTTATAAGAAAGCAAGGTGAGCAAGCCAGGGGACGCAAGTCAATAAGGAGCATCCCTCCATGGCCTCTGCATCAACTTCTGCCCCCAAGTTCCTGCCCTGTGTGAGTTCCTGTCCTGACTTCCTTTGGTGATGAACAACAATGTGGAAGTGTAAGCTGAACAAACCTTCTCCCCAACTTGCTTCTTGGTCATGATGTTTTGTGCAGGAATACAAACCCTGACTAAGACACTTCTCTATTATAACAGCTAGAAATGGGAAACAACTTAGATGTCACTCAACAAAGAATGGAACGTTACTTAGCTTTTTTAAAAAAAAATGACATTATGAAATTTACAGGTAAATGGATGGAACTACAACCAAAAAAATCATCCTGAGTAAGGTATCCCAGATTCAGAAAGTCAAATATGGTGTGTATTTGATTATATATAGATATTAGCTGCTAAGTCAATGATATCCAAGCTATAATTTGTAGAACCACAGAGGGTCATAAGTTTAGCGTAAAGGACTAGAGGGGACAGATAGATCTTGTTATAAAAAGAATACAGACTAGATAGTTAAGGGTAGATGAATAAGAGAGGGGGCTGGAACTGAAAGATACGAGGAGAGACAGCTAAAATTAACGGCCATTTGAGGGGTAGCATGGAAACCTAATACAGTAGAAACTTCCTAAAATATATACATGAAGCTTTCTAAGTGAACTCATCAAATAATTGGGGTGCACGGCCTCCTCTCAGTGGTCAGAGAACCCCATGGAGGAGGATACAGCTTAAAGAGTATAAGAGCCAGAAGGGATGGAGGACACCAGGAAAGCATGGCCTCTACACCAACAAGGGCAAAGCTCATACAAACTCACAGAGACTGACGCAGCATGCTCAGGTCTGCACAGACCTGTACCAGGTCCTCCGTATATGATGGCTCCCAATTTAGTGTTTTTGTGGGGTTTACGGGTGTGGAAACAAGTGGGTTTCTGATTTTGTTTTTGTTTTGTATATTGTGGCAGGGTTCTCTGTGTAACAGCCCTGCTATCTCTCAGCACCATACCTGGCTAGATCTCTGATTCTTGTGCCTTCTCTTGGACTCTTTCTTCTGTTGGTTTGTCCTGTCTAACTTGGATAGGATAGTTCTTGTTTCATCTTATTATATGTTAATATCATCTCTTAGAAGTCTGCTCTTTTCTAATGAGAGAAAGGGAGGGGAGGTGAGGAACTTTGAGAAGTAGGGAGGCAGGATATATTATGTAAGAGAATCTATTTTCTTTTCTTTCTTTCTTTTTTTTTTTTTTTTTTTTTTGGTTTTTCGAGACAGGGTTTCTCTGTGTGTAGTCCTGGCTGTCCTGGAACTCACTCTGTAGACCAGGCTGGCCTCGAACTCAGAAATCCGCCGGCTCTTCCTCCCAAGTGCCGGGATTAAAGGCGTGTGCCACCACCCGGCTTATCTTCCTTTTATTGAAAATAGATTCTTGCCGGGCGGTGGTGGCGCACTCCTTTAATCCCAGCACTTGGGAGGCATAGGCAAGCAGACTTCTGAGTTCGAGGCCAGCCTGGTCTACAGAGTGAGTTCCAGGACAGCCCAGGCCACACAGAGAAACCCTGTCTCAAAAAAAACCTAAAAAAAAAAAAAAATAATAAAATAAACAAAAAATAAAAGGAAGATAAAATAAAGTTAGTATAAAACAGAGTTCTAGGTGTGAGTTCTTTAGGAGACACAATGCATGAACAAGATTGCCTGAACAAACACTTGTAGTGCCAAATCTGAGGAAGAGGGAGAGAGGACAGGGACCACTCTGCAGGCTGGGGTGGAGGGTTGTCTGAGGCTGGACTTACAAAGAGTCTGACGGTCTATTGGGTCTATTGATAGACTTCTTGGGGGTGATTTAAAGCCTGGGCTCTTTTAACCTTACAGTACTTGCTAACTTTAGCTTTACCCTCCAGTAGTATTTTCATGGCACACAAAATATTAAAGTGCTCATTCATTCATTCCATCCAGACTCACTGGTGCTTATTTTGGTCCTAGCACTGTGCCAGGGCTAAGGACACAGGGCTTCACTGTGACTTCCAAACCAGAGATCTTTGTGAGGTGGCAGCTAGAGGAGAGAGGAAGGTGAAAGGGAGACGAAGGGGGCACTTTGAGGAGACTGAGGTGGAGGACACCATGAACGAAGGTACCACTGATCTGCATGCGTTTTCCAGGATAGAGGAGCTTAATGGGCTTTGTTTGGGCTGTGAAAATTTTATAATTAGCCCAACCAGCTGGCCCAGACTGGGTGGAGGACTTCCCCCCTCACTCCCTTTGCCTTCTCTGGTTTCAGAAATAGCAAGTTCATGCAGGCACAGTGTGCTTTGCCCAGGCAGAGCAGACTACCCAGGACTGGCTGGCGGGTGCAGCTCCCAGCAGGGATGTGGGATTCCATCTGAGGGAGGGGGTCCCTCGTCCTGCAGTTTCTGGCAAGAGGAAGAAGAGCCTCTGCCCTTCCGCTCTCATTCCTGACACTTATCTTCTACTTCCTCTTTCCCTTTTCAGACCTGATGGGCAGATGCCACAGTGGGCAAGCTCAGCTTCCAGGGACAGTGGGAAGAGATAACTCAAAGCTCTCCTTCACCCACTTCACCCTGAGCCAGATCCTTCCCAACTCTGCCTGAAACCCCCTCTGCTTGAGCCCCAGCACCAAAACTGCCATGCACTTGTTATCACTGGGCCTTACAGGTTGCTTAGTAACTCTGTGATGCCTTAGAGATGCAGAAGCTGGTTTGAGTGGACGAGGAACATCCGTGTGTGTTCTTGTGAGTGGGTGGGAAAGGGGTGTCCCTGCCTGGTAGTGCTAGCAGTCATGAGGATGAGTAATGGAGCATAGAGCATCTGTCCCCACATCAGACAGCCACAGCCTGGCTCTACCTCCCAGGATGCTGCTGTGGGTTAGATATGGTTTGTCCCCAGGAAAACTTACACTCAGGCTTGGTCCCCCAAAATGGACCCTTTAAGAGATGATTGGGTCATCAAGGAGGATTAGAGCCCTGGAAGGAATTCTCTCAAGTAGATTAGTTACCAAGAGAGTTACATGGCATGAAGCAACAGTGTCCTTGGTGTGTGGCCTCTCCTGTGTGTGCCCACTTGCCCTTTCACATTCTACCATGAGTTGAAGAAGCACCGAGCCTTTGCCAGAAACGAAGAAGGTGGTGCCAGGGACATTCTCTTGAGATTCCCAGCCTGGCAATTGTGAGTACAAGTTGACCCAGGCTCAAGTGTTCTGTAACAGTGGCAGAGACAGATCAAGATAAATACTTGGAGTGGTCCCCATGTCTTCTCAATCTCTTCCCGTCTCAGATATTCCCTCACTCCTCCCCATCACAAACACCAGTATAGTGATGGTTCACCCTCATAAGTCAACTTGACTGGAGCCTCCTAGGAGGCATGCCTGTAAGGTATCCCTAGAGAGGTTTGATGAGGAGCTTTGAATGTGGTGGCTGGGGTCTTGCACTGAAAAACAAATGGGAGAGAAGAAAGACACTGGACCACCAGTATCTGCTGCTCTTAGATTCCTGACCACGAACGTGATGAGAGCACATGCCCTCTGTTCTTGTTGCTTTTCTTTCTTTTTTTATTGTTTTAATTTTTTAAATGAATGTATTTATATTTATGTTATGTGAATGAGGATTTGCTTATGTGTATGTATGTGTGCCATGTGTATGCAGTACTAGCAGAGGCCACAGGAGGGAGTTAGCCACCATTTTGTGGATGGTGAGTACTGAACCTGGGCCCGATAAAGAGTGGCAAGTATTCTTAATTGCTGAGCCATCTCTCTAACCCCTAACCTTCGTTCTTTAAGTTACTTTGCCAGGCATTTTGTCACAGCAATAAGAACACTAATACTAATAAACGCCACCAGTGGCCATTAGATTCCTCAGCAGCAGCAGTGCTGGAAGCTTCTGGAAAACAAAGCACAGCTGAGCATAGGCGGTGGAACTCGGAAAGTCCTCCCAAGAAGGTATGAGAGAAGCGGAGCCTTGTGAGACACTGGTCTGCCTCTGTGCACTCTTGCCCGTCCCTGCCCTGGTGCCCAGCCTCCTGAATACATAGAAGCAGTTCACTGAAACACTGGCTATAGCTTCTTTCCCAACTGACTTCACCCTTCCACCACCACAGCCCTATGTGTTGTCCAACCTGGCTTTGGAAATTAGGTCAAACCAAAAATGGCCTCTTTTGGGAGAGTCTTCAATGGGTAATAAGTTGGCTGCTTATATTAGACACATTTCAGTGGATGGATGGGTGGGGACCACAGTAAGATTCTTTTTTTTGTTTGTTTTTATTAACTCGTTGAGTCAGTTTCCCAGAAAGTCAGTTTCTGATTTCTCTTGAAGTTCTGTAGAGCCATGGTGACATTTGGGGGCTGCCCCTAGAACCAGCCCCACCTCTTACTTTCTAGATCTTATCAGTTCTATGAAGGCTAAGTTCCTTCCTCTCCAGATTCTTATGTTAAATGCCTCATCTCTGGGCCTGAGCATGTGATCCATGGAAACAGGGTTATTAAGTCAGGTCAGTGTGGACCCCTGTGGAGAGCATAGACACACAAAAGGGAGGAAGCTATGTGGAGGTAAAGGCAGAGACCAGAACAATATTTCTACAGGCCAAGGAGTACCACAGATTGAAAAGAAAAATCCTGGAAACCAGGAGAGTCTCTTGGGATGAGTCCTTCCCAACATTCTCAAAAGAAGTGTGACCAAACACACAGCTCCATGTCAGATCTCCTGCAGAGCTGCAGTGGGTTCCTGTTGGTCTTGAATTACCTAGCACACGGTACTGGTGAAGCAGCCCTAGGAAACTAGACTAGTCCCCACCACTCCTTACTACTTGGTAGCTATATGGTTGTCTGTCCTGCCTGGGCACAGTTATATTTGCATTCTCACCTGTTGTTATAGAACTATGTCTCCTTTACAGTAGATGTACTGTGGACTTGATTCATGGAAGGGAAAAATTAACAAGACCAGGTATGTCAGGATTCCCTTAAGGAAGTTTGTGTGTGTGTGTGTGTGTGTGTGTGTGTGTGTGTGTGTGTGTGTGTATGTGTGTGTGTTCAAACCTTCACATGGATTCTACTTACTCCTCCAGCCCAGTTGAATGTAATCCTACTTCAGTGCATGTGTGACCTAGGGAGTTGCTAGATTTGCAGTGGTTCCCAACCTGTGAGTTAGGACCTGTCTGGAAGCCAACGATTCTTTCACAGCGGTCCCTAAGACCCTGTCTTATAAAACAAAACAAAACAAAACAAAACAAAACAAATCTCAACTAAGAACTGGAGAGATAACATAGCAGTTAAGAATACCTACTAATCCCGCAGAGGATGCAGGTTCGGTTCTCAGCACCCACATCAAGCGATTGTAACTCTGG
>JANHMN010000017.1:17908526-17943296 GCA_030674055.1 Rhabdomys pumilio
TAATAATAATAATAATAATAATAATAATAATAATAATAATAATAATAAACCCAAAGCACCCTCATGTGTTGAATTCTCTGATCCCAGTGTTTCGAGTATGGGAGTACACGGCCTATCTTGAAGGAGGCTCAGTGAGCTCTCTGAGGTGGACTTAATCTGTGAGTCTGCTACCTGGATAAGAAGAGAAGCTTAGGATGCAGATGCACACAGAGGGAAGACCACAAGAACACTCAGGGAGAAGGCATACCTCTGCAAGGCAACCAGAGACCTGGGGAGAAACAACCGCTACATGTGATTCCTTGAGCTCAGCCATGCAGGCTTCACCATCAGGGGGAAGGTACTTCTGCAGATAAGGCAGTCCGAGGCTACTGCTGCTTGGTTCGTTATGTCTATGTCTGTGTCTAGCTCCCTTGAAAGGACTTCGCCTAGCTAGTCGCAGTTGATCCTAACCACAACCCTCAGAGAAACCTGCTCATTTCTCCGATGCAGAAGTAGAGCTCTGGAAAGTGGTGACGAAGAAAGGCCTAAGGGAAGATGAGCACTTAGGGAGCAAGGCCTTATGGTGCAGGGGGAAGGGCGCTGCCAGGCTGATTTCTGGGTCCCCTCCTTATCTGTAGCCCGTGGAAGGTCAGACCTGTCTCATATCTGCTTCTTCCCACCCTGCCCCACAGAAGGCCAAGGTTGGATCCCTCTGCACTCTCATGGACCACAGTGTGCCTGTGTCTGTGTAGGGCACTAGTCTCTAATTTCAGATGCTGAGGTCAGTGGGGGTGGGGAGGAGAAATCGGCTTTGGGTAGGAAGGGAATGTGAGTGTCTCAAAGCTGCAGTTCTCAGGCACTGACTTGCAGACCCGCTGGGGAGGCAAGGTAGCTATAAGAATATATGAAGATTCCCTGTACAATCCAGCTACCTTGCCCAGTCAAGTCATGGCCTCGAGTTCTTACTGAAGGCCCATATCCATGCCTTAGTGTGTTCTATAATTCTTTGTGTGGTCTTTTCAGCAGCTATGAGAGTCATTGGTTAGAGAGCACTTGAGTGAAGCTGAGATGGTGGCTCTGTCTGTGCTGGCTGTCTTAACCGTGAACCAACACCACTCACACCCTGTCTGGTGCCTGTCATAGGTTGCAGTTGGCTGCACACTTGCCACAGCCCTGGGCCGGGCAGAGAACCAAGAAGGAAGCTTGGGCGTAAGAGGACGGAAACTGCCAACTAGTGTGACAGAGATCTAAACCGCCCACGTGGTCTGTAATCCTCTGCCTGCTCCGCCTCCCCCACCCATGACCTCAGCCTGAGAACTGCAGCTTGGATTTGTGCTCTTCAAGGCCTGTCGCCATCAGCCATTTTCACAGGGGTGTAGACAGGAGCTGGCCAGGGGGCTCCAGCCCTCTGCCTCTGACAACAGCTCATTGCAAAATGCCCTGGCTAGTATACACCAGAACAAGAAAAGGGAATATCTTTGGGGCTGGAAATGCAGAGATGACAGTAGCCTTAAAGCAACTGGCTGTCCATCTATGGCTCTGCACAGGCATGTCCCTGGACCGTACAAGCTGTGTTTCTGGAATCTACCCGGAGGCCTCATCCTCCTTTATTGAAGTCACACCTGTAAGAGGGGCCTGGTCCTTCGTTCCCTTCCCAGGCTAGAGGGGCACTGGGTGTCTAGAGCTGAAAAATGCTGGACTGAAGTGAGGCTAGAATGGAAATAGGGAGGGGGAGGGGCTCAGAAGCATAGCCTGTCTGTTGGGGGGACAGTCTTCTGTTGCTGTCACTGAGCAGCAGAGTGTCAGAGGATAAGACTGACATTAAGGCGGTTATCCTGGGACCCTAGAGACACATGGTGCAATCCACCATGCCTGCTGGAAAAGCCTGCAGGGTCCCAGATCTAGGTACCCACAAATAGCCCAGCAGAAGCTGCTGACTACACATTCAGAGTCTCTCAAACTGTGACCACAGGGGTGGGACTGAGCCTGCTAAAGGAGGATGAAATAGTGTTGGGACTGTCTGTCTCTCTGTGTCCTGGTGGGTGTTCTTACCTTCTGGTCACAAGTTCTCCTACTTTGGGACTAGTTTCTTGGATTTTCTTTTTTTAAAGAGACATTAGCAGAACTGCCTTCTCCCTTCAATCACCTAGTTCCCCCAACACCTCCCACCCCCCAGCCTACATCCTGCCTAGGTACCTGGTTTCACTTAGCAGACAGTCAGTGTCCTGTGTATCTTTGTCTGGATGATTCTGTAGTTTCAGAAAGGAGAGGCTTCTGTGTTCTAAGACGGGCCTTCCTCTCTTCTCCTTGGGAAGGAGGCAATGTGTGAGACCCAGGGAGCACCTCAGAGTGCTTAGAGACGGAGTGGAAGGATGCTTGTGTCTGACCTGACCTTCCCAGGATTTGAACAGGAGAGAGTACTTTGGAAAAGAGGCCAGGAGGAAATGTTGGGGGTGGGGGTGGGGCAGCAGGATCTGGGTAGTATTTAATGACTGGGATATGGGGTGATGGTTGAGATGGGAAGACACAGGGTAAATACGTAGGGCTAGGACCGGGAGGATGTGGTACTTCCTGTTGGAAGAGTCTGAAGAATCGGTGATGCAGGAGCTCAAAGGCTGTGAATGGACACAGGACACCTGGAAGAAAGCTGGTGGTTGAAGGAGAGAGGCAGTCCATGGAAGGATCTTTTGTGGGTTGAGTAACCACCTGATAACCTCAGGGCTACGCTATGGGGCTAGAGAGGTCAGAGGCAAGCACGGACCAATTGGTAGGGCCATAGTACAAAAAGGCAGCTAATAGTAATTAGGGAAATGTGCTTGGTCTCTTTTGTGAGCATAAAATGAGAGGCTCAGAAATGCTGGCAGCAGGCCAAGCCAGAGCAAGCCACAGTCAACAGCAGCTGTGTTATTACTGAAGAAGTCAGCTTCGTCTGGAGCTGCACGAGGTGCCCTTGCTGTCCTTCCATGACTATTTACAGGGCTGGACCCTGGTGAGGTTCATCTTCTTTGCCTGTGTCCAGCTGAGATCCCTCCCCTCCACCTGGTGGAAGCTCTTTTCCTTGCATCTTTGGTACCTTCCCATCTCTAGAGGACTGAGTTAGGTACCTGCTCTTTCAGTTGGACATTTCTATAGGAAGAACTATACACTTCAGTGCCAACCAGAGGTCCTCGTGGAGGGCTAGGAAAGACAGGCTTCTCGTGACACAGGGGGGGACTCCTCTGAGGTCCCTGAAGAAATGACTTCACTGTCCTGGATGTAGGTCCTGGTGTCCTTTCAGCTACTTTTGGACAGACCTGGGGCACTATAGAGAGTGTTCCAAACACAAACAAGGAAACTCCGTTTCAGCAATAGCCCAGGGAAGGCAGGAGTGGGGTTCAAATAGCCATCTGCAAGTCAGAACCTGCTATTCACCGATGGACAAGACAATCACCTGTCCAATTACGAATCTTCATGTACCCAACCCTTGTGCTTTCCTGTCCACACGGCATGCACTTGACTGCCGGTCCCTTTGGACTCTTCAGGTCTTCCTGTCCTTTCCTGGCCCACATCTTCTTAGCCTCTCCCATTGATTACTGCCTTGCCTACTCCACAGCTGGCGCCCTTCCAACCCATTCTCTATAGCAACACCAGAGTCCTAGAAATGCAGATCCTACAGCTTCCACAGTGACTTTCAGTTACCTTTCAGGTAAGGCCAGTTCTTCCATGAGGCAAATGGAAGGCTCCCTTCCCAGGGGACAAGTTGTCTGCTACATCCATCCCTAGCTGTCTTTCTCTCAAAAGCTTGACGTCAGGCCCACAGAAGTCTCCCTGAAAGCTCAGACCTCTTTGTGTAGCCCAGCTGACCCCAGACTCATTCTATAGCCAAGGGTGACTTTGAATTTCTGAATTTCCTGTCTCCGTTTCTCAGGTGCTAGGATTACAAATTCGTCTCACCACACCCATTGTAGGTGGTGCTGGGGACCAAACCCAGGGCTTCATGCATTCCAGGGAAACATTCTAACACCCGAACTACATTTCCAGTTCCTGAATTTCATTTTCAGTGCTTATGTCACTATCTGCCTTCTAGGTTTTCACATTTTAAGTGACTATATCCATTGTTGCCAGAAGTGATAAAGCAAACCTTTAATCTCAGCTCTTGGGAGACCAAAGCAGGCTGATCTCTGAGTCTGAGGCCATCTTGGCTTGTAAAATGAGTTCCAGGACTTCTATCACTTCATACTGAGATCCTGTCTTATTAAAAAAAAATCTGTTTTAAAATTTATTTATTTCATTTATTTTTTTTTATTTATTTTGAGGAAGGGTCTCTCCATGAAGTCCTGACTGTCCTGGATCTCAATATGGAGACAGATTGACCTTAAACTCGAAAGAGATCTTCCGACCTCTGCCTCCCAAGGGCTGGGATTAAAGATGTACACCACAGTCCTGGCCTCCATTGTATTTAGCGAATTTACTAGGGAGAATTTGATTCATGAGCTCAGGGGACATGGCTTTTGGATTTCCCCCTCAGTTACCTTTCCGGGTCTCCTGAAGGTGTGGACAGCGGTAGAGGTGGGCCCATCCCAATGGAGGATGTTCTTTCCAACTGCTAACCCTTATTGAAAGAGTTTTGTGTTGAAAGAGTATCTTGGCCATCGGGAGCCAAGGAATGCCACAGAAACCATACCACACAACAGAATTCTGGCAAGAGATTTATTGGGTGGGAAGGGGTGCAAAATGGTTGCCTCCAAGCAAGGATGAAGACAGTGGTGGACCATATGAAGGCCCAGTATGGAGCATGGGTACAGAGAAAATATATCATTCTGCCGATGGTGGAAATGCATTGCATTGGCTGTTAGTGATGATAGGGCGTGGGCTCTGAGTCATTGAAGGCAGGGAGGAACCTGGCTCCGGACTGTGGGCAAAGGGCTTTCAGTGGTTCTCAGTATACCCAACTCTCAGTAGCCAGAACAGTTCCTAAATTTTATCAGGTGCTTAACACAGGGATAAAAGCAAATTCAACTAAAAAGCTACAAGAGCTCTTCCTGCCTCTGCCTCCCAAGGGCTGGGTTTAAAGGTGTGTGCCCCACCTTTATCAAGACAGCTTTATTATTCTATAATCTGATCTGTGTTTTAGAGCCCCTTTTCCACCAAGGTAGCAGCATACTTATTATATAAATATATTATTATTATTATACTTAATATACAATTATATATAATATATTATTATTACACTTAAATTCTACACTGCTTTCCACTTATATTCTATTTGTCCCATTTTCTCCTGTTTGTAGCAGAAGCCAGGTTGGGATGACTCTCTGAGGCAGGCAGCACAGGGGTGGGAGGATGGGGGCAGGTGGGAAGGAGGAGAGGGCGAAGAGGTCGGTCATTAGGAGGGCTCTTATCAGTGGCTGCCACCAGCTCTCACTCTATCCACAGTTGACATTTGTCCTTCCAGTCTTTGCTGACGATGTATTTTGTCCTAGATGGTAGAAGATAACTTCTAGGCCTAGTGGCTTCATTCCTATCAAAGAGCCCTTACCATTCCAAACCCCTAGATCTGACTTTGAGAAAACAGAGCCATAGAGGAAGAGGTGATAGCAATAAGGCCACTAAATCCTCATGTCCTTCCTCAAGGTGGGGTGAGCCTGGTCAGTCACTGGTAAGTCTTAATATGCAAACAAAGAAGGGTGTAAGGTTCAAGGATCCTCTGCTATTAAAGGGGCAAGAATGGTTCTTAGAGTTGAGGCTGGGGCTTCAGAGTCAGTCTGGGAATGAGTAGAAGACACAGAACTTCGGTGTGGGAGGCCGTTCTGGGACGTTCATCTTGCCCTTGGGAAAGGAGCCAGCCTTGGCAAACCCCTTCCATCCTTGCAAATTATTGTTGTTAATGAATACAGTGTAGGAACTGTTGGTATATTTCAATACTACTAGACAACAAGCTCTGTCACATGTGAGTAATCAGAACGCCAGTCACCTCAGCCTTCTGTGTTTGCGTTGAGAACATTCGGAGCTCTTGCTCTGTGGAAATAACCACTAAAGGTTAGCTGCGTATGAATTGGAGGCCAAGGTTCCCTCTTTCTTCATTTGTGCTTCTTCCAAGTTCGTTGTCCTTAGGGACCTTAGGGGGAGCCCCACTCTCCCAGGGGATTTTTGATCTTGTTTGACACTAGCAAAACAATCTATGGGGTCATCTGGACAAAGGTGGAGAGTGGAGGGACCAACCGTCTGCCTCTGGGACACACTGGCTTCTTTTAGTAAATAAGTGGGTAATTCTGATATATGTCGATAATCTCTAAAAGAAAAATGCCCAAACTGGTGTGAGACAAAATGTTTTGTGTGTAATACAATTATTGACTGTAATGGGGGGGGGGTCAATATTCCTGGCAAAAAGTATAAGAAATTTTCTGATGAAATTTAATGAAATGAAAGGTTATTGTTAGAAATCAGTGCCCGGCCCACCTAGTTGGCTAGTAGGAGGAAGTCGGTGGGCAAGCTTGTAGTATGCACACAGGGACAGAAAAACATCTCATCTGCTTCCACAAAGATAGGCTCTCACACAAAAGCAAGCCCTGAAATAGCATAGTAACAAGTAGAAGGTCTACCCAAGACTATACTAAGAAATGGATGTGTGTCTCTCATACACTCCAGCATATAGGTGTGTGTGTGTGTGTGTGTGTGTGTGTGTGTGTGTGTGTGTGTGTGAGAGAGAGAGAGAGAGAGAGAGAGAGAGAGAGAGAGAGAGAGAGAGGAAGAGATTGTTTGTAAGGGTCAAAGATATGCTTTAAGTTTTAATTACTGTGCCTAAGAGATCCATAAGACAGCAATAACCTGTAAGCCCCTTGCCCAAGAATAGATACTTCCTGAAATACTGGAGGCTATTGTGATAACAAGCCACATGTTGTGGCTACCCTGAACCAGTTTGTTTGACCCAGCTGTACCAGATGTGCTTGATCACATATAGGCAGGAGGTATGTAACAGGAAATATATCAGGGTGGATGCTTGCCCTGATTGGATGTAGGCAGGAGTACACAAGCAGGAAGTACATCAGGATACATGTGCAACCCTAATTGGACCTGGTGGGAAATATGTAGACTTATGGGTTTGACTTTATAAGCCTCTGAGGAAATAATATGAGTCTGTCATTTTTAGTCCAGCATCTTGACCAATATTTAATTAAAGCTTGCTTCATATTTGGCTCAAGAACTGTGTTCTTATTGTCACCCAGTAGGAGTCAATATCTTAAGGGGTAGAAGAGCTGGACACATCGAGAGCTGTCCTTGGTTCCCTGTCCATGCATGTAGCAGTTGCCCTGCTGCCCTGCAGGCTGTGAATCCAATGAGCTAAAGAGGGGGAACACCCTGAGACAAGCAGGCAGCGGCTTGCAAACCTAGGACAACTGTGACATGTTAAATGTTTCAGAGGTGATCTGTCCTATTCCAGGAAAGCTCAGAGTGACATCGGGGTACATACTCTCAAAATTGCCAGTAGAGGCGTGAAGAGATGTTTATATTCTTACGCTCTCAGCAATACTCTGCATCATGGGTAAAACGTAGACTTAGCAAACTGCATCCATCAGCGAGCAAGTGGGTGAGTAAAATGTGGTATATCAATGGACCATAAAATTTGGAGAATCAATGGACTATTGGTCATGAGAAGGAAGGGGGTTCTACCATGTACAGGGAGACGTTTAAGCTTTCTTTCTACTCTTTGTACACCTAACAATTTAGGTCTCTGGGATAAGTTGACAGTAGACAAACTGAACAGGAGAGAAAAGATTTCGGTTTTATGCATGTGCACAGTAGTCGTGTAAAATAGGAAACCAAAGGGTCAGAGGATTGATCTTCATATAGTATTCTGCTTTCCAGAAAGAACCAGATATTTAAGGCTTTGGAGAAGGTGGTGATAGGTAATGGGAGGACCAGAGGAAGGACTGCATGGTACACAAAGGTTATCTTGTTAAGCAGATAAAGTTTCAGGTAGTGGCCTGGAAGCATAGGTGACTGGATGTGCCAAAGTCTGTCCAGGTGACACATCGACCTTCACTCTCTTTTCTGAGTCACATTCTTCCAGCCAGTGAGGGAGTCACACTGCAGGCAGGTAAGGAAAGCTCACACATGCCTTTCATTTAACGTAATCCGAGTGCCAGAGAGCCATATCTAGAGGTACTCATCAGATGACAAGCCACCTACAAAAGGACATACACCCTAAAAAGTCCTATGAGTTCCACCTACAGGGTGTAACCTGGCATAGTTTCTCTTCTGTTGCTCCGACAAAATACTCCAACCAAAAACAACTTTAACACACAAAACAACAGCGACAACACAAAGTAAAAATACTAGCCTGGGCAGGGTGCCAGGGTTGGAGCACTCAGGAGGCAAAGGTAGGAGGATCTCCGTGAGTTCAAGGCCAGCCTGGTTTTCATAGAGAGTTTTAGGCCAGCTAGGATTATGTACTGAGATCATGTCTCAAATAAACAAGCCAAGAAACAAATAAAAGCAATTTAGGGAAGAAAGGCAGTGTTTGACTTATAATTCTAGGTTACTGTCCATAATTGTGGAGACATCAAGGCAGGAACTTAAAATATCTACAGTCAAGAGCATCGGGAAAAGAATGCATGTCTGCTAGCTTGCCTGCTTGCTGTTTATCTAGCTGCCATCTGTAAGACCTTCTGCTTAAGGAATAGTACCGCTCACAGTGAGCTGGGGTTTTCTGCACCTATTAACAATCAAGACAATCCTCAGTAGACATGCCCATAGGCCAACGTGATTTTGGCAATTCCTTACTTAGGCTCTCAGATGACTCTAGGCTGTGAGCTGATGTTTAAAACCATCACAGGACTGGAGTGGGGGCTCAGAAGTTAAAAGTACATGCAGCAGAGCAGTGTGCGGACGCACACCTTTAATCCCAGTGCCCGGGAGGCAGAGGCAGAGGCAGAGGCAGAGGCAGGTGGATGTCTGTGGGTTGAAGGCCAGCCTCATCTACATAGTGAGTTCTAGGACAGCCAGAGCTACTTAGTGAACCTTGTTTCAAGAAAAGAGAGGGGGCTGGAGAGATGACTGAGTGGTTAAGAGCATCAGCTGCTCTTCCAGAGGTCCTGAGTTCAGTTCCCAGCAGCCACATGGTGACTCACAACCATCTGTGATGAATGCCCTCTTCTGGTGTGTCTGAAGACAGCAACAGCGTACTCATATACATAAAATAAATAAATCTCTAAAAGAGAGAGAGAGAGAGAGAGAGAGAGAGAGAGAGAGAGGAGAGAGAGAGACAGACAGAGACAGAGATTAAGAAAAAGTATACACTGCTCTTACAGAGGACCTGAGTTTGATTTTCAGTATTAATACCAGCCATGCAGTTAAGAGAACCTATGGTTCTTACAAAGGAACTTCCTTCTCTTCCTTCTATTTTTAAGACAGAATCTGGCTATGTAGACCAGGCTAGTCACAAATTGTTTCCTCTACTTCCTGAGTACTGGGACACCCAGCATGTACTACCACACCTGATTGGAAGGTGGGTTCTATGCTAATCTCCAAGGCTAAGTTCCTGTTCACTCTTTAACACTTACCCTCCTTCCACATTCCTCTGTTAACTATGTCCAGGGTTTGAGGTTTTCTGATTCACATGGGGGTCCTTCTAGCAACTTCTTCCCAGTTACCCTCCAGCTCAGCCACCAAAGTCAAGGCCATAGGCACGGGCATAACCCAGAAAGAAAGAGGGTCCTTTCCTGCCCCCTTATTGGCTCTCCTGGACTTCCCTCCCCCCAGCACAGGCAGGAAGGCAGTCTCTGTTGATTATAAGACAGCTCATGGCTGTCAGTTCTGCTTGAATAAACTCCTTTGTCCTCAAGAATTTTCCCATGTCAAACATTTAGTCTGCTGTGCTCTGGGTCAGCGAACGAGGGGATGAGTCTGAATTTTTAAACAACCTTATAAATGGAAGACATCTGCCTGCAAGGCAGACACACATCTGTTACAGTGTCCCCAGCTTTCAAGGCCCTTCCTTAAAACACTATTATTTAGATGCTAACAAGTATAATTTAAAGATTAATACAGAGATATGTTCTTGGGAGATGGAAGTCCAGCAGAACCACCTCCTCAAGCCACTCCCCCATGGAACAATTAACTATTAATAATAGTTTTGATGTATATGTCTCCCTGAAATCTCAGATTCCCCCCCTGAACACAGACACGACTATTATCATCATTATTGTCCCCGCTACAGCAACTGACCTGGCAGAAATGAAGACATTTCAAAGACAAGCTAGTGTTTCTCAGTTTATCAGATTATTGAAAAAAAATTGACCTCAAGAAGTGGGGATTTCCCCGGTGAGTCTCATGCTGTGTGACGGCAAAGGCATCTGCTGGGGCAGAGAGCTTGTCTTCCAGAAACAGACTTACAGCTTGTCAGACACCTTACGGAATCAGCGACAGGTCAGAGGTGTACAGGGCCCACCTTGGTGTGGACTGCTTAGCTCTGCGTCCCCCACTCTATTTAAATTCTAACCTGACTTCCTAAAGCTGGGCTTGAGGGACGCCACTGGATCTCTTTGTCCCTCTTCCCGATGTGGCCACATGAAACACAGCTCCCTTTTCAGCTGTACTACTAGTTTGGTCGTTTTAATTGGAACCTTGAGGATAGGCCAGCTGAATTTCATTTCTTTGGGGGTACAGGCTGTGGCCTCAGGCTTGGTAACATGTTACCATGGATACTGCTTGGCAATTACCTTTGGACATATATTAAACTTCTTTTAGTATCAGAACCTCATTGTTCCTTAGTTGAAGACATTCTATTGTGCCTATGAATAGTCACTTATTTAATGGGCTCCCTCTTTCCAGTGTTTCCATTACACAGTGGACACAGTTGGACATATATGTGTTTATTTGTGTATTTTATGGATACAGGAGGGGTTTCTAGAAGCGGTTAGGAAGCCTCTGAGTACTAGTCCTAAATGCTAAAGTCAAAACAATGAAGTTGTAAGGTAGAAAAGATTTATTTAAAAATTATTATTATTATGGTGATGGTGATGGTGATGGTGATGATGGTGGTGGTGGTGATGATGGTGATGATGATTCGTCTGTGCGCTGTGTGAAGGGTAACACCCATGCCATGGCCCCCATGTGGCAATCAGAGGACTCCTCCACCTTTCCCTGACTGTCGGGGGGTGTCTAACTCAGGTCAGGCTTGTGTGGCAAGTGCTTTCCCTACTGGACCATCTCACCTTTTTCCCAAAGACTTCTTTTCTTCACCCATGACGAGGTCTACAACTGATACCCCTGTAACAAAGGGCAGCTTGCTGAAAGGAAAGGGTGCAGGATTTACTGACTAAAATTGTATGTGAAATGGGAGCCTTCAGAAGTGAAGACGCAGACACAGGGAGAATGGGACCTGTCTGCTGAGACATAACAGATGGACAGCTGTGTGGAAGGAAGCACGGCTGGACAGAGAGGACGTCTAAGCAGCAAGGATGTGCTGGGGTGAGTGGGCTTAGCAAGCAAGGCCTGTCTGTTCACATTCCTTTCTGCTTCCAGGTACCACAGAGGACACCTGTCACACTTCCGTCAGCTGGAAGGTCTCAGCGTGCCAAGGAGTCAGGCTTTGAGTGGCGTCACCTAACTTAATAAGAATTAGATCTTGCTGGACCCTGGGGCTGCACACCTTTAACCTTTAAGGGAGGGAGAAGCAGGCGGATCTCTGAGTTCCAGGCCTGGTCTACAGAGAGAGTTCCATGATAGCTAGGGCTACACAGAGAAACCCTGACTTACAAACCAACAAACAAAACCAAACTAAACAAAAAATAATTTAAAAAAAACACATCTTGATTGTAGTGGTAGTTGTATGGCTGTATGTTTATGATTTTTAAAGCTTTATGATTTTTTAAAAATTAAAAATTAATCAATTATATTACACAATAAAAAAAAAAAGATTAAAACCTCCCTAAAGGAGGCTTGTCTTTAAGAAGCCCACATCCATGTTCTTGGGCCTATGTCTCTTTCTTCTGAGCACTTATTTTTTCTGCTTTTTAAGGCTATGTAACAATGTATTCATTAAACCCCACTTCTACATCATTAAAAAACAGTATCAGAACTATAAAGGTAAATGACTGAATTTCATCCTTAGGCTACAATTAATTTTTAAAATATTTAGCCAGGCAATAGTGCCACATACCTTTGATCCTAGCATTCAGGAGACAGAGGTAGGCAGAACTCTGAGTTCAAGGCCAGCCTGATCTACAGACTGAGTTCCAGGATAGTCAGAGATACACAGAGAAACCCTGACTTGAAAAACAAAGAATATTATTATGTATGTGTGCTTATGATGTGGGGACACCTGTAGGGTGGTTAGAGGATAACTCTGTGGAAATGGTTCTCTCCTTCCATCTTTATATGAATTCTGGGAGTCGAACTCAGTTCTCCATGCTTGTGTAGCGAGCACCTTTTCCCACTGAGCCATCTCACCAGCCAAGTGAGCCACTCTTTAATGAAAACAAATAAAGTAACTGGGCTGTTGAGAATTAAGTCTGCCACCAGCCCCAACTTTATAACCATCGATTGCATTGAATGAGCTCTGACCCCATATATGATGCACCTCGCCTGTTCCTAGGGCATCGTGGGAGGAAATGGAGCATTTCAGAGGCAGGAAGTCAGAAGAGTTATGTGATGACAATCTATCTTCTGTCTCAAGATGTGGTGAAACCCCTACTGGCTCCCATCCCCAGGTGTCAGGCAGGAAACTCGCTTATGAGTAAAATCGGAAATTCAGTATGATTGGTTTTATTGACTGGACAAGCACCAAGATAGAACTCTCTGACTTAGCTCAACACAGACTCGAGCCTTTGAAGTCAACCTGTGTTTTCCTGATATCTTAGAATTTTTAATTTTTAAAATACATATTCATTTTTTCCTTTAAATGTATGAGTATTTGTCTATATGTATGTGTCTCAACCCCTTATATATATATATGTGTGTGCTTCATGCTCTCGGAGGCTGAAAGGAGTTTGGGACCCCTGGAGTTACTGAGCTGCCATGTGGATGCTGGGAACTGAATCCAGATCTTTGGCAAGAGCCACAGGTGCTCCTTCCTGCTAAGTCACCTCTCCACTTTCTGGAGTCTTGGTTTTGATCTCCTCAGGAAACAGCCACAGAGATATGAGATTGTAAACGGTGGGGAAGCAGCCCCGAAGACACTCAGAGACACTTGCTTCATGACTTGTGTTTGGTTCCCAGAACCGACAGAAGAAGCTGATGCAGTGGCCTGCATCTGTGATCCTGACATTCCTACAGGACAGAAGAGGGAGAGAGAGTCAGGGGCATCAGCCAGAAGCTCAATGGCCAGCTAGCCTGAAGCACTTAGTAGCAACAGAAACAAGAAAGGCTTCAGCAAGGTGGAAGGTGACAGCTGACTTCTGATCTCCACACACCAGGGTGTCGGGGTTCATAAACACCTATACTCAGATAACACATACCCCCAAACAGCTTTAATAAGATTTTTAAAAATTTTGTTTCGTGTGTATGTGTGTTTTGCCTGCATGTATATGTACCATGTGTGTGCAGTACCCACAGAGGCCAGGAGAGGGCATCAGATTCGCCTGGAACTGGAGATCCAGATGCTTGTCTAGCACCATGTGGGTGCTGGGAACCAAACCTGAGTGTCCCACAGGAGCAACAAGTGCTCTTAACCATGGAACAACTCCACCAGCCCTGTAAGGAAGTTGTTTTAAAGGAAGGAAGTAGTAATAGAGGAAAGAGACCAGAGTTCTTCTACAGAGGAGCCAAGGCACTATGGTGCTTGTGGTTAAGGCATACTTCTGGCTACCTGAAAACTCCAGCACTTCCAGTTTGGGTTGCTTCAGGGTTTCAGTATCCAGTCTGGCCAGATAAAACTCCACAGGCAGAGTTGCAGGTATTAGCACAACACAGCACTTCTGTTCAGGGGTGCCACCCACAGAGTCGGACACTATAGCTTGACCACTATCACATCTGCTAGACCTGGTTAAAGTCCCTGGCAACACCTGAGTTTCCATTTAGTGATAAAAAAATGACTCGGTTTAGTAATAATCACCAGGGGCCCACAGAGGAATTGACTAACTGCTTTTCCTTTTAGCTCAGTGTCTTCTCTTTTGTATCATTGTTTCTTTTTGGTCTCTGCAAGACTGAAGGGGTTCAAGAGGAAAGGTTAGGCTTAGAAAGGCTTTTTTTTTTTTTAACCTTCTGGTAATGCCCCGCCCCCGCCCCCTAGCATAGCGGTAGCCATTTTGTTCCATGCCTGCCAGCTACTTCATGTTGTTGCTGTAATGTGCCTGCAGAAAAATAACTCTACTCAGAGCAGGGTCACGCTGGCCACATATCCTATTTTGTTCCCTACGTTATGGGGTTTGCTAATTTTAAGAAATTCCCCAACTATAAGCTTCAGGTAGGTCCCATCAAATTAAAGGTCAATACGAACTGTTAAGTCTAAAATGGTTTGAGTCAGGGCCGTCTACCGGGCAGCACTTCCAGCTTCTGCCTATGAGCTCACTGTGGGCTTTGCAGTTTTAGTCTTTATAAGCCTGTCCTGAGAAATGTCCAGAGCGTATCTTTGAGCTGCCGTTCTGGTCTTGGGGTGTGAGTTCAATAAGCCATCCCTGTTTCACTGGGATAGGTGTTTCTGTGGTTTGTGGGGAGACTCCTGGACCCTAACAACTTGCTCCACTTTAATTGTATATTAGTACTCTCTAGATGGGCAGACGGCCCATTGCATGATCACTTACTAGGGGAATATTCTGATGATGTCTGCGAAGTCTGCCATTTCTGGGTATGGTGATTTGAATGAAAATGTCCCTCTCCCACGGGCTTAGGTGACTGAGTGTGAGGTCTCCAGTCTAAGGTGCTGTTTGGGGGAGGATTAGACATGGCGTACCTTGAGGAAGTACATCTGGGGTGGGGGTGGGTGGGTAAGCTTTGAGGTTTCGAAGGCACACATCATTTCCAGTTCCCTCGCTCTATTCCTGCAGCTAGAGATTCGAGCTCCTTTGTTCCTGTACCACGACTGCCACTGATTGCTACGATTCCCTGCCATGATGGACTCTTTCCCCTCTGGAACCGTAAAAGCCCAAATAAACGCTCCTTTACGATTCCTTGCTTGTGGTATTTTATCAAGCAGCAGAGAAGTAACTTCTACAGGTCAAATCTCCAAGATATTTCATTATGTGTAAAGCAAATATCACCAAATCTCCAAAAGTTGGAAAGCTAAGTATGATTAAGGTCCAAACTGTTCAGGCTGAAGGCTCAACCTTTATTTCTGAAAGTGCCTGTGCAGTAACAAAGTGCTACCACCAGAGGGCAGGATAGACTTTGCAGAGACCCGAGAGAGAAAGGGGTACTCAAGTTCTGCAGGGAAAGACGCAGGGGGGTGGGAGGGAGGTAAATGCAAATTTCACTAAAGTTTTCCCTAAACCCACCCCAACTCGAAGTCCTAGCTTTCGCTCTGCTTTCTGTTCTCTGTACTTGCTATTGACTAGAATTGACGCCCGCTCGGAGGAAGGCTGAAGTGTCCCCTGCGGATTCCCCCAGACCCAAGGTGGCTAACTGGGGAGGAGGTGGGAGGGTGCTTGGGATGAGGTGAGGGAGAGGATGGAGGGAGGCCTTGACTCCTAGAGGACTCCTTAAGCGAGTCTGTGAAATACTCAGATACCAGACGGGTTAATGTACCACAGAAAGCAAACTTACTAACGAACAAGAGAGCATCCTTTCAGAAGAGAGGGGAGGGGCCGTAGGCAGCCTGTGAAGTGCTTTAGGCGGAAAAACCAAAGGGATAGAAGGTAGCCTAAGACAAAGTTTCTCTGAGAGTTGCCTTCATGCTTTCTCTCCTGGCACGAGACACTCATTCTTCTCCGATGAAACTCCCAGGGAAGCACTGATGTAAGAGAATTCTCTCTCGAAAGATCTGCCTTTAGGCAAAAGGGGGCTTTCAGAGAAAGCCTTCCTCAGCACCTGCTCTTTTTCATTGCTCATCTCAAAGGGTTCCAAAGTGGTACACTTGGGGTGCTATGTCCTGTACTCCTTCCTGTAAGAGGGTCAGGATGGGAGCCATTTACCGACCAGCCTCCGGGGAACACCCAGCCTTAGGTTATTTCCTCCAGGGAGGGGGGTGGGGAAAGGAATGAATCTGCTGATTTCCCCTTAATGCCCTGCCCTGCTCCTCTTGGGGTGGGGTAGGGTTGTGGTGAGGGGGGTTGGAAGGTGAGGGGCAGGCAGTGGAGGTGCCACGTGCTATCCCATGAAGCTGTCTATATGTATTTGTTCATTTTTACTGCACCGGCAATGTAGTTTGGGGTGGGTCTACCTGCGATCAGGAAAGAACCCTAGCAATTTCTTCATTCTAGAGAAAGAGCTAAGGGCTAGGATGAAGGCTTAGCACTTCCTCTTTATCTAAGTTTAATTCCTGGTTTCATTTTCTATTAAACTGTTAAGTTTCAAAAGAAACTTAAACCTTGAGTTCCCAGCCCACCCCTCCCCACACCCAGTTGTGGCATAATTGAGGGAGGAGGGCAGGGACCCCGAAAATCGTTACTTGCCAATACCTAGCATTATTTTAGGGGCACTGCTTCTTTGTAGAAGCTATAATCCGGCAGAATAGAAAGTGGGGGTGATGTGCTAAGACTTTGTTCTGACTGGGTCCTGTTTTGCCTATGTCCAGTTGACTCTCTGTCAACACTATCCAAAAAGATTACGGAGTCAACATAACTCTTATAGGATTTTCAACAGCTCTTCCCATCAAATTCTGATAGTTTGGGGTTTCCCCCCTCCCCCGACCAAAATGGAGATGCTGAACCTCAGAGTCATATGGTACTGTAGGGGTCCCTGAGGAGCCAGAACAGCCTTAGAGAAGATAGATAGATGGATGAGTCATACTTTCCATCCCTGAAACATTCTTCAAACCTGCAGTTACCGAGACAGTGGGATGCTTTGGCACAGGGACTAACAAATGGACTGAAGAGAGATAGCCCAGAGATACATGAGCAGACATAGAGAGTGGGTTTTCAGCAGGAATGTTAAGACAAACCTGAGATGTCTAATGCTTTTGAATTTCATACATAGGTACTGTATTTACGTCATTTCCATTCTCCTCTCCCCTGTTCCCCTTCACTCCCTTGCAAAGCAGTGGCCTCTTCCTCTTTCATTATTATTGTTATACTTACACATGCATGCATGTATGTATGTATGTATGTATGTATGTATGTATGTATGTATGTATACACATGTGCACAGCCTGCTGAGTTCCTTTAGTGTTGCTCTTTGTCTATGTGTATATGACCACTTGGGATCAGATGCTCTATAAGGGGGGCTCATCCCTCAAATGTAACCTCTCAGCACCTACTAATAGCAATTCTTGATGCAGAGATGGGGAAGAACAATTACACATCTCCTCACTCCAGACAGGGAACCATTGTGGGTCTGGGGCCGTTCAGAGATTTGCCAGTCTCATGTTTTGGTTTTAGTAAGGTTTTTATTAAAACAAACAAACAAACAAACAAACAAACACCACCACCACCACCACAACAAAACCTGACCAGAACCAAACCAGAAAGAGTTCCCCATGTAAGGCCCTGGCTGTTGTTAGTTCAAGGATTATAAAAGCAAAAAGCATAATATTGTAATTTAGAGGAGCAAAATTAACTCATATCTTGTCTTGCGAGCAGGCAAGGCTTGATTTTGTAACAGATGTCCAGCAGGTAACTTAGTCATTCAAGCAAGGGTTTCATACAAAAGTGGTATTTAACACTTTTTTTTTTGTTCTTGTGACCCACTACCTTGTAGAAATAGCTGAGAAGGTGAAATAGTTTTCTAACAATCAGCAGGTTTTTAAGAATAGCTCAACTGCATCAGGAAGTGGTCTATCTCAGGCTAGTTGACAGGGTACATTCAAGGTAGGAGTAACTTCCTCATGGCTTATACAAGCTCAAAACAATTTTGCTTTCATAAGCTTTGCATAGCAAATTAATCCTTTAAACACAATGTTCACCATCATAGAAACCATGACAGACCAAAGTATGGATACCAGCAATGTCCAACTTGGTGAACCAACAAGTTTTATTGGGGTTACTTACAGGAACTTGGGTGAGGGGTTACTTATAGAACCAGAAATGACTCAAAGCTGCATCACCATTTACCACCCAACAAAGCCAACAGCTCACAAAGCTAGGAATCTGGAACACACTGTACAGCCTGCAAGCAGTTCAAACAGGTTGGGCAATTTCCTTTCCTGGTGCCTTGGTTGGTCTAAACCACGACCAGGCAGCTCAGTTGGTTTCTGTTTCTTCAAGGAAGCTGTTCTGATTTCAGAATTAATTCTTTGCTGCTTCTCTGCTCTGAGAGTCTTCTTAGCAGCTCGCCTGCCTTAACTTCATCTGAGAAAGACTCTGAGCTCTGATTTCTCACTCTGGAAGAGAGGGGCCTATGGGTACTGGTCAATTTCAGGGACTTCCTGAAGCTATTGAATTGTTTACCTTCTTGCTTAAGGATCTTACCATCAGGATGGAATGTTTCAATCTCTGAGGAAACTGTTACACAGTATTCTACCCCTTTCTCCTCTCTTGTTTACATTCTTTCCACCTTAACTCTTGCAATGATCCCTGAGCATTGGAAGGGATGACTATAGATGTTCGCCTATGGCTAATAAACAGGCCATCCATGTCACAGTAACAAGCCACTTGTTATCTGGAGTTTCACAAGTAGTTATGAGTTGAAGCTGACAGTGACAGAGCCTATGGTGCAAATACACATATTTAGAAGGCAGTTGAGCAGACACATCCAATCCATCTAGAAAATTCATATAGAAATCGCTTTCCCACTGAGGCCTGTGACCTCCTCAGCTGCATGTTTTTGTACTGGCATATGCTACCGGATGCGAACTCCCTTTTGTGGCGTGGGCCTTCAATCTAATTGGAAGGTTTTACCCATGACAGCCGAGCCACTGTTGCCCAATCAGGTACATCCTGCTAGGAAGTCAGTGTTTCAAAATGCAGGGACAATAGCTAAGCCGAAGTTTTGGTGACAGTCCCTCACAAACATCCTGTGCAGTCCCTTCTGATACTACAGAAGCCAGCCAGCAGGATGTGAGTTTCCAGTTACGTCACAGCTGAATTTCTCACCCTTTAGTCAAAGCACAAACATGTAGTGTCTTCAGCAATAAGGCCCTATTGTCTTGTCTTGATATACAGCCAACTGCAGTAGCAATAGCCTATATAATTTGAGGACCCTCAGGGGCTTCTCTGGTCAACCACTCACAGGGAGGTAACCCATCCCGGGCCCCAGCATTTTCATTCCCTTCCCACCTGTGCATGGTACTTTTGGGCTTTAAACTCTTTAGCTTTTGGTTCAGTCACTGGAGAATGCTCAGTGGCGTTAAAGGACATTGGCCCTAGGACAGCCTGCATGGCATTGGCACTGTGACTTGCAGACACCACATTTCACTATTATAAGTGTATGTGTCACCTTTGTAGGATTTGGCTCTGTGCTACACCAAAAGGAGTTTGGCTTTAATCTAGACCTTTATCAGATAAGCTAGTTTTAGTCATTAGGGATGGAACAAGTTATGGATTCTATAAGTGTTACAGTTTTGAGGGAAAAGGCCTTGAAGGGACTCTAGCCAGCCTGAGCACAGCAAACATGGCTCTGGTGGGCCTTGCCCTTCTCCCCCATTACTTCTGCCTAAAAACATTAGATTATATTCCTGAAACTGGCCGCCAACATATATTCCCATATTTGGCCACTTTCTCCTCACGAGGCTGACTACCAAAGTCCAGCTATCAAAGTATTGAAGTCCAGCAATCAAAAGCCCCTTTGGCTCATCTAATTAACATGCCCAGTATAAAAATTAAACACCTCATCTTAACACAGGGTTAAGATGTGCCCCTTTACCACTATAAAACTGCCAGTTTTCTGTGGGCCACATCTGTCTCCTCTCTATCCAGAGATAGCCCTTTCTCCCTCGTTCCCTCCCTCTCACATCTTCTGTCTCCTGTCTTTGTCTCTTATTTCCAGCCCTTTATGTCTCTGGGGCAAATAAATCTTTATGCTGAGAAGTTGGTCTTGGGGGTCCTGAGCCCATACTGACCCCGAGCCCTTCAGTCTCCCCTGAGTGGAAGTATTACAGCTCCGAGGGGACGGTATCCTGGTGGTTGAGAGCCAAGGATACCACATAGTGCCGCTGAGACCACAAGAGATTTACTGGGAGAGACACAAGAAGGGGGCTGCCTCTGCTCAAGCAGCAGGAGCTTACCTACACATAGGTATGGCTTCTTGGGAGAGGTGTTTGCCAGGGTGAGATTTCCTGAGTGGGGGAGTGGTCAGGGTTCAAGCCCAGCCCAGGGATTGGTGGGATTTGCTAAGTTTTTCACGTGGAGGTGGGCTTGGGCCTTTTACCCTACAGATTCCTCCATTGTATATTTTGTATAGCGCTCACAGTTGCTGTCCTTATTGCTGTGTGGTGGCTTCTGCTCTTTTCATTGACCGAGGCCAAATGCTATTCATTTGTGCTTTTGCCATAGGCTCCAGCTATATAGCCTTCTGAACTCCTGGTGTCTCCCAACAGGAAGGGATACTGCAGTGGTGTCCTACACAGCGGTTTATCCTGTCCTACAAGGATCTTAATTCTCTCAAAAGCCTCTTGAGCCTTTATGTCTCAACCCAGTATTATATTCTTCTTTATCAAGTTATACAGAGGATGGGCAGCTTGGGCAAGGTGAGGCATGAAAATCTGCTAATATCCCAGAGTCCCCTAAATGCCTGTAGCTTCTTTATGTTTACAAGCACAGCTTGGAGTAGGATTTTGTTAATAACATTATCTGGTATCATATACACCTCACCAGACCATAATACTGTTAGAACTTTACAGCTGTGCAGACAGATCTCCCAGCCTGGTTCCCTTAGATGCATCCAGATGTCTCTCTAATGGCTTCCCCAATCTGCAAAACATTCAGGGTTTCTGATATGTCATCTACTTAACAAAAGCTTTCACCGAGGATGAGCAGATAAGACACCATCCTGAGCCACCACCCCATACCAAATAGTGTGGTTACAGATATACCCCTGGTGACACACCCTCAAAGTCTGCTGTCATCTGTACTCAGCAAAATTTAGGTGATCCCAGAGAGTCAGTTAAGAAGACGCTAAAGTCAAACATAAGCAAGGTCTGTGTCTGTGTACACATACCATGCATGTGCCTGGTTCCCTTGGAGTCCAGAAGATGGTATCAGATCCCCCAGAACTAGAGTTATGGATGGTTGCAAGCCATTGTGTGGGTGCTAGGAACTGAATGCAGGTCCTCTGCATGGACTCTTGACCTCTGGGTCATCTCTCTATCCCCATGTGTGGGGTTTGGATACACATCTTCACCTTTCTAGGGTAAGCGTTTCACTAAGTGAGCCGCCTCCTCAGCCTTTCTTCCTTTTGAATGTTTTTAATTAATATATTTAAATCATACATAATAGTGGGTTTCCTGCATTTCATTATATTCCATCTCTCACTAATCCCTTTCCTCTTCCCACCCAGCTCCCTTCTCTTTTCACGTCTTTTTGTGACCCAATCGGTTTCGTTAGGGTTGTGTACAGGAGCACATGTACCTGATCTGTGTACCAGTGAAGAAAAACGTCTCCATCCTCAAGGTGGGTGGGCCAACATGTGTTCTCCAGCTTCAATGACAGGATGTTGAAGGCTCTGATCTTGTGTAGGCAGTCAGCTGGCTTTCTACTATCCAACCAGTAGGCTCAGCTTGCCCTGCTGGTACTGTTGCATACCGGGTCTACTGTTGACTACTGGTGACAATTCTCCTCCAACAACCGGCAAAGCACCTTCTTCAACTGTAAAGGCTAGCCAATTGGGAGGAAGCTTCTGGCTCCGGTCCAGCTTGGGCTCTCTATGACCTGTGACCAGGCTCTTGGTGTCTTCAGCGATAGCATCTAGTTCCCATGGATAAGTGACAGGATTGGAGATTGCCTGCGTTGTTTTGAAGACTGCAGAGGCCTGTCTGATCCATAAGTCATTGGTACTGAGATTTTTACTTACTAACCCATAGCTTCTGGGAGTGCCTTTATCTATCTACACAAAGCACTCTGTTCAAATAATTTAATTTTTATTAGTTTAACAAGTCCTGGTTTCGTTAGTCTCCTTCCATACACAGTCTTAGTTGACCATCCCTCTACCTGTGTCCTTTCCCTGCCCCATCTCTCCACTTACACTTTTCCACCCCCAGGATCCCCTTCCAGTTTTAAGTCACATTGCTTTACTACATACACAGACACTCAACACACTGTAATCTTTTTTTTTTCCTTTTCTTCTGGTTTCCATTCTTTCCTTAACACACAGTCCCTCCCACATGAATGCATTGTATAAACGTTAGACACTAGGCTCTACTTCGTCTTAGGGTTTTCTTGCTGTGAAGAGACACCATGCCCATGGCAACTGTTATAAAGGAAAAGCATTTAATTGGGGCTGGCTTACAGTTTCGGAGGCTTAGTCCATTGTCATCATGGCGGGAAGTATGGCAGCATGTGGGGGGACGTGGTGCTGGAGAGGGAGCTGCAAGTCCTACATCTTGATCTGCAGGCCGCAGAATGTGTACCACACTGGTCGTACCTTGAGCATGGGAGACCTCAAAGCCCACTTCCACAGTGACACACTTCCTCCAACAAGACCACACCTACTCCAACCAGGCCACACCTCCTAGTAGTGCCACTCCCTACAGCCAGGCATTCAAACACGGAAGTCTATGGAGACTATTCCTATTCAAACCACCACAAGATCTAGGTGAGAACATGCTGTGTTTGTCTTTCCAAGCCTGAGTTACCACACTTAATATTTTCCATTTTTATTCACTTCCCCTCAAAGCTCACAGTTCCAGCCTTACACCTGCGAAAAATTCCATTGTATGTATCTACTGTATTTCACGATTCATTTAAAAATTTAAAAAGTCTCAAAAACAAACCAAAACAGGGTATTTGTCATCCACGCTGGCCTTGAACTCATGGCTCCTCTAATTCAACCCCCTCAGTGCAAGAATCACATGTGTGTACCACCCACTGTGTCTTCTTTTAGTATTTCCACATGCTTTTTGATAGATTTATCTTTATCGGTGATGGCTTTTGATACCTCTGGAAATGGCTTTTATATTTTTATTCCAACTTGTTGCTTGCTCGTTTTTAAATATACAATGGATTTTAGCATAGTGGCGTTGAATCCAGATACTTTGCTGAAATTACTACTTAAGTTAGATTATAAATTATTTTAGCTTTTCTAAGTATGTGGTCCCCTGAAAACGATGATATAGTTATTTATTTTTTGGGGGGTGGGCGTTGAGACAGGGTTTCTCTGTGTAGTCCTGGCTGTCCTGGAACTCACTCTGTAAAACAGGCTGGCCTTGAACTCAGAAATCCACCTGCCTCTGCCTCCCAAGTGCTGGGATTAAAGGCGTGCACCACCACCGCCCGGCTAGTTATTTATTTTCTTTCACCCTCTTTTTCCTCTTCCTTTGTCTTCTTTGTCTTCTTCTTGAGACAGGATTCCTCCATGTGGCCCTGACTATCCTGGAACTTGACCTATATAGATCAGCCTGGCCTGGAACTCAGAGATCTGCCTACCTTTGCCTCACAAGTGCTGGGATTAAAGGCATGCACACATGACTGGCTAGTTATTTTTTTTTAAGGCTTATTTAAAGTTCTCTTTTTCTTACCTATTGTTTTGGCTAGGCTTTCCAATCCACACTGAATGGAAATGGTGAGTATACCTGTGTCTTGTACTCAGCTTGAGTGGGAAGATATTTAATATTTGCTTCCAAGTTTAATAGTTGCCACAGGATTTTATTTGTAGGCATGCCTGCATATTTAATTAAATCAATCCATTTACTTTGTATTATTTTAGTTTTCTGAGAGTTAAAATAATGAACAAATGTTTAATTTTATCAACTATCTTTTCTGGGACTTCTGAAGTTAACATTTTTTTAAATACCATTATTTCTGTCAGTGTGGTGATATAGTCCTTCCTTGATTATTTCTTTTTAAATGTTTTTTTTAACTTTTATTTTATATGCATTGGTGTTTTGCCTGTGTGAGGGTGTCAAACTTCTGAAGCTAGAGTTGGAGACAGTTGTGAGCTGCCACCTGGGTGCTGGGAGTTGAACCTGGGTCCTCTGGAAGAGCAGACAGTGCTTGTAACCACTGAGCCAACTCCAACTCCCTAGTCCTTGAATGTTAGATGTTAAATATGTCTTGCATTCCTGGAAAAGGTCTCCCTTAGTTATGTGTTATGCCTTGTGAATGTGTCTAGATTAGATTTACTGTTTTGTTTTTGTGTTTCCAGGCTGCATCTGCAAAAGATACTGACATGTTACTTTTTATTTTATCTTTTAAAATTTGAGTGTCAAGATTTTTCTGCCCTTCTATAGCAAGTTGGGAAGTCTGTCTTTTCTTCTTCTTCCTCCTCTTCCTCCTCCTCCTTTTCCTCTTCCTCTTCCTCCTCTTCTTCCTCTTCCTCTTCCTCTTCCTCCTCTTCCTCTTCTTCCTCTTCCTCTTCTTCCTCTTCCTCCTCTTCCTTCTCCTCCTCCTCTTCCTCTTCTCTTCTTTGTTTACTGGCAGAGTTTATTTGAGCTTGGTAGTTTATTTTTTAAAACTATATGTGTGAAGTCATTTGGGCCTGAATTTCTTTGGTGGGAGAGACTGGGAAATGTGCTATGAAGTCCTCATGTTTATTTTCTCACTGTGTTCTCTCCTCTCCCCCTTAGCATGTTTGGAGTGATCCGGAAAGAGGAACATTTTAATGAGGTATTTTTAAAGTACTTCAAGGAAAATAAAATAGAGATAGCTTATGCAATCACCAAGCTGTTTCCTTTCCTAGAAAGCCTAAAGGACCGCTCCTTCATCACAGACAAAATCTATGCTGTAAGTGACATGTGTTCATCACCCCATCACAATCGAGTCTATTAAATGGTATTTGCCATCCTGGATACTAGGGTTCTCTAGTTGGTAAAAGGCCTCGTATACCTTTCATGGGAACACCCTTTTATGCTTGTTAACTATTCTATCATGCACAAGGTAACAAGCCACTTCTGCTCCTAACTGAAGGCACTGTGACTGAATTGCAACAAGGCTGGGGTGTAAAGCGACTGAGTAGCATTTGCTGTGTTCTAATATCCTCCTTATGGCTGTGCCCCCCACCTCCTCCCGATGCACACAAAAAAATGAAAGAAGAAATTGTTCAGTCCCACTGATGGATACTGATTAGTGACTTACAATAAAGCAAAGTTGAAATAATGAAAGAATGAGAATATTACCAGGGTCTAAGTTTTGTCAATTAATGATTTATAGGAAAGCAGAGACAAGAATTGGGAGGAAAAAGTAGATTGACTTATAATTCCGGACAGAATCCCCAGTTTACTGAGAAAGAAGCCTCAATCTTTCCTCATTCTGCCAATGGCAAAGTTATAATCCGTTTGAAATGCAGGCCAGGAAATATTCATATGTAAGTTCAGCTGGGAGTTCAAGTTATGAGAACTGAGAAATGAATCTTTGTCCTGGACCAGTCTCTGCTCTGGCTGCAGGGCTCCCAGCATGGGATTTTCCAGAGAAACTAGAATCCACAGGTCCCCCAGGACAGTATTTCATGATAATGTCTACCTGTGTCCAATGAAACTATGCCTTGACACTCTCTCTCTGTTTTTAAAAGGATTCTTATGAAGCCTGTAGAAACTCTGTTCCTGTAGAGAGAGTGGTGTACAATGTTCTCAGTCACCTGGAGAAGTTACCTGACCCATCGTTTCTATGGGCTCTGTTTAACAGAGTGAACCTGAAGGAATATCCTGCTTTACGAGAGATTCATAAAAACTTAGAAACTGGTAATTCCTTCCCTCACCTTCCTTTTGCAGTGAAATTCTATCGTAATTTTTGTTTATTATTTGACAATCCTATATATGTATACAATGTATCTAGTTCTAAACTGACCCTTACTCCATCAAATCCCCTCCACCCCCACCCCCCAAACATGTCCCCTTACACTTCCATGTTCTTCATGGTTTTTTGTCTCCATCTTCTTCCTCCTTCTCCTTCTCCGTTTTATAACCTTCTGGGTTTTAAAACTGCCCATATGTGCATAGATAGCTATGGGGCATCCACTCAAGTGTGAACAACCTACCAGCAACCACGGGACCCTCACCCCCCACCCCCAGGGAAAAAACCCGACTCTCTCTCCCAGCAATCATTCCTGCCAATAGTAACTCAGCTAAGGGTGGAGCCTCGTGAGTCCCGCCCCACCAGTGCTGACAAGCTGATTGGCTCACTCTTATACAGCTCTTGTAAGGCAATCGCTGCTGCTCTGTATTTGTGAACTCAGCAATTATATAATATCCAGAAGGCTGTGCTTTATAGCCTTCTGTCATCCTCATCTGCCAGCTCTTAACTTCTTTTTGCCCCCTCTTTAACATTCTCCGAGACTTTGGGTGAGGGATTGAAAAAATGTCCTACTTAAATACTTAAATACTTAAATACTCTATTTTCATTCATTTAATCTTTGTAGTTAAATTGTTTACTGTGTGCCATTGCCTGAACCGGGCATTGTGGACATAATGGCTAATGTTCTGTCTCACCTTGTGAGCGGCCTCTCAGGTTCTTTCCATGAAGTCTTGGCATTTCTTTCAGGCTAGCTGTCTTCACTCCCAATTTAACTCTTGAAGCCCCTTTTTACTGCTTGGGCCTGGACTGTCCTGGGGATGTCTGTGTCTGGCTCTTTCCTGTGCTCTCTGCTCATCCTTCTCCCAAGGAAGCTCAGGCTCCCCTCTTTGCTGGCCCCATCTTTGATGCTCTTGATCTTTAACAGCAGCAGCAGCAGCAACAACAACAACAATCTTATGTGGGTCTATGACCTTATTCACTCTACTCCAGAGGGAACCCCTGTTTCTTCCCAGAGGTCTGTGCAGCCCACGGGACACCCCTTCTCTTGATCTGAAATAAGATTTCATACTTAATTGAGCAACTAATTACTTTTTTCCCCTGGATCTGAGGATCGAACCTAGGACCTTGTATTTGCTAGGTAAGCGCTCTACCACCGAGCTAAGTCCCCAAACCCCAACTAATTACATTTTATGATGTCTCCACTGTATCATCATCCTTAGAACCTGAGAGAGGAGCTGGAGAGGCAACTCAGCAGCTAAGAGCATCTGCTATTCTTGCAGAGAACCTGAGTTTGAGTCCCAGCACCTACATTGGGTTGTTCACAACCATTTGTAATTTTAGCTTCAGAGTCAACACCCTCTTCTGCCTCCACAGGCACCTACACTCATGTGCACATACAGCACATACTGACAGGAAAATACATAAACTCTGATAAAAACAAAACAAAACAAAACCCCAAGCCCCCCAAATCTCAAGTTTATTGTCTATAGCAGTGGTTTTCAACCTTCCCAATGCTGCAACCCTTTAATACTGTTCTTCGTGTTGTGGTGAGCCTCTAACTATAAAACTATTTTGTTGCTACTTTATAACTGTAATTTTGCTACTGTTATGAATAAGACCGTCAGTAATGTAAATATCTGTGTTTTGGATGGTCTTAGGGGACCCTTACGAAAGGGTCATTCAACTCCAAAGGGGTCGTGACCCACAGGTTGAAAACCACTGGTGTACTTTTTCCAGTGGTCTTGTTTTGCTTTCTTCTTTGCTGCCCTGTAGGAAGGGACAAACTATATCCAGCCATAAAAGCCGTCGATATCCAGAGTGACCCAAGGACTTGAACTTCCCACTAGACTACGAGAACTCACGGATGTTCCATCTGTGCGATTGTTCCCACTGGACTCCAACCCCCCTGTCCAGGACTTGAGGTGATGCTCTTGTCGCTGACCTGCAGTGACCAGTGCTTTTCTCCCTCTGCTCAGAGCTACAGGACGGATACTCTCCCCAGAAAAGTAAACAGGAAGAAGAGAAACTTGCCACTGTGCAGCCAAGTTATGAGCAAGGTACTTAGAACTGGGTGAAATTTTTGGTTAACCAAGAGGAAAAAGAAACATGGACACCAGAGCTACAGAGGTGGGGGTGGAGGTTGGGGGTGGAGGATGGAGGATGGGGGATGGGGGATGGGGTGTGAGAGTGGGGGATGGGCAGTGCTGTGCAGAGAACTCTGAAGAGGTAAGAGAGGTAGATGGTTGTTGCTTTAAAAAAACAAAAGACCTATGTATTTTATGTAATGTGTCTGAGTGTTTCTGCTTGCATGTCTCTGCACTGTGTGCCTGCCTGTTACCTACAGAGGTCAGAAGAAGGGTCAGAGCCCCTGCAGCTGGAGTTATGGACGATTGGGAGCCCTCATGCTGGTGTTAGGAACTGAACCTGGGCCCTCTACAAAAGCATCAAGTGCTTTTAACCACTGAGCCATCGCTCCAGCTGCTCCAGTTACAAATGAGCTGATGGGGCTGAGACACATTCTGCTCAGTCACAGTGAAAGTAGACTGCGTCTCTGAGTGTGGGTTCCAAGTTAACGATTCTTTAACGGAGAGCTGTGACCGGCTCAGAACTGTGGGTCAACGATGAACAGCACCGGAGAAAAGACAATTGGTAATAGCAGAGATGATTGGTAAATCTGGATCTGGGGGTTATTGTTCAAGAGTAGAAATAGAGGCTGGGGCACAGCAGTCAAGGAGAAACAGAGTCAGTGAGGAATGAGCTGCAAAGTCCCACTGGAGAGACAGGACAGATAGAAGCTGGGTGGCCCTCGAAGCTGGTGAAGCCAAAATGTACCAGCATCTCCTTGTGGGAGAAGCCGAGGTGCTTACAGATGGGTTCCGGATGGAACCTGAGGAGACAGAGCGGGAAGAGGAAGACATGAGTGAGCAGGCTTACTGGATGCCAGCTGAGGTCCTCAAAAGGCTGTGCTTTCTCCTGAGGTGCAGCTCATTGTAGCTTCCAACACCCAAGCTTAGAACGGCCATGTTTTCCTAGACATGGCTCCTGGGACCCTTCTCCTTTTCCATCTTTTGAATTTCCAGTAAACCTAATACCTTCCAGCTCTAAAAGGAGGAGAGGTTAGACCAGACCTCTTACCTACAGCTGTGTGAGAGACAAGGGTCAGGTTGACTCTCGCCTTTAAAAAATTACTTTGTTATTTTTATTATTGTGTGTGTGGATAAAGTGTGTGTGGGGAGGGCACACCAGTGTGGCGTAGTGTGAAACAAGTGCTTTTCCCCCTGGGCCATCATACTGTGAGAGTCTGAAATTGCTGAAAGAAGACACCCAGACTCAGATAGTATGTAAAAACAAAGAGCATTTATTCTGCAGACACAACCAGCATGTGGGGGCCAACTATCCTCTAAAATAGAGACCCCAGACAAAGCACACAGGTCTTCTTATAGGGAACCAGGGGGAACTCTCTAGAAGGATTATGTAATCTAAAATTTCACTGGTGGGTGTTAGGGTTTCACAGGTGGTCAGTGGTCTGCATCCCTGTAGTGGGAGATATTTAAATCTCCAACCCAAATATGACCGGTCAGTGAAAGCACAACTCAGTAATTAATATATTCTGTAAGCTTAGATTGAGTAGATTCATCCCTTCACTACTCTGTTCCCCGGCTATGAGACCCTTATAATGTGAGGGTTTTCCAGACCCTGCGTCTGTCCTTCTATCTCCTGCTTCCCTGTTGTCGTCCTCCGTTGTCTTCTCTCTCCTCTCTCCCTCTGCTCTCTTCCACCAACCTTTATATCTCCACCTCCCCTTCTTCTGCCCAATCACTGGCTCCAGCCTTTATTTTACAAATTAAGGTGGGCAGAAGGTTCACTAGAATTCACCTGTGTAATGACTCACACCTCCTCTGCAGCCCTTCACAGGAAAGGGGAATTGGTATCAAAATACAAGGAGGCTATCCACAACACTTCCCTATGTCATAAACCTTTAGCCACAGCATGAGATAGGGCTGCCCAGCACATATGGCCCATTCTGAGATAAGGTATTTTCCCATTTTGTGGTTAGCCCCAGGCTGTTCTTTGGGAGGGGGTTTTATGATCTTGTTCTGGATTTTATGGTCTGTTCTTAGAGCTGGCATCTTATGACTTAGTTTCTGGGACTTACAGTCTCTTCTGGTGCCTTACGGCCTTTTTCTGAAATCAGGCCTGGCCCTTAAATGGAAACAAATGGGGTTTATGTTGCCCTTTCAATACAAGCCCAAATCTCACATTATAAATGATTTGTGATTTAGACCATTCTATGGAGGGAAGAGATATTTGTCTTCTGTTCCTCCACCCCTCTCCCTTTCACACACCTGAGCCAGCTTCAAGCTGCGTGCTAAGATGTGACGGAGGCAAGTCGGCAGAGGCCTGAGAGATGCTAGAGGTCCATTATCCAACATTAGGGATCTTCTCGCTTGCATGGCTCTAGTCGAGACTATGTCCTCAAATCTGACTCCTTTAGCCTCTGGCTTGCTCTGTTGCCTGCTTGCTGCTCCCGTCCTGTCTGTAGGTAAGGGACAAAGGAAACCCAGTTGTGCCTTGGGTGAGGCCACGTAGAGGCTGAGGATAGAGATCGCGGATAGATGAACCGTCCCACAGTGAGCTACAGAGGTGAACTCAGCCTTACCTTACTATCCCAGCTCGGAAGACATTGGTATGGAGATTATCATTATACTGGGTGACTAAAGTCACCACTGGGGGATGGGGATGTGTGTGATCCTCAGACTTGCACGTAAGAAAGATCACAGTGGAAGATCTGTAGGAGGAAGAAGGGAGGGAGGGGGATCAATGAGTGAGATAGAACAGGAAGAGTCACTCCTTGCTCTAGAGTGTGTGTGTGTGTGTGTGTTTCCTGGTTACCCCTGTTTCTTGAATTCAGGATGTGTTTATGTATGGTGCTGAAACCACCTGGGTGGGGAAGCAGGGTTAGTAACACCCAGGCCTTTGACTGACAGCTCCACCCTGCAGTGAGCCTAAACAAGCATGTTACGCTAGTCTGCAAGTAGGATCCAGGGCCAGGCATCACTACTGCTGGCCTCTGTACCTGACAGGGCTGTCATACTGGCAGCTACATATGCTCCAGTGTCTGTGGCTGCTGAGGTGACCCTTATTGCCATAACAACCGTAAGGGCTCCTTCATTCAAGAGTCTGCCTCTTCAGCCACTACTCTGGATGCCCAGCTTCAGCCCATCTTGAGTGGCCAGCTGCTGTAGCCACTTAAGCAACTGCCTCACAACCTCCCAGCTTGGCAACTTACGATGTTGCCAAGGCAACCTCTGCAAACAGCTGCTGAGATGCTTCAGGGGCAGGAGGACAGGTGGTTAGCCTCCCTGCTGACTTGAGGTAGGTTTTCCTATAGCCTCCTGGGGTGGTGAGCACAGACTGCCTTCTCAGCTTAGGAATCTCAAGTGCCTCTTCATCACAAACCTTCCCCCTTCAACCTCTGTTTCTCCTTCTATGCTAATGTGGGTACATGTCCAGCTCTTCAAGCAGTAAGCCCGGGAGTTCTTTCGAGTCCTTTTTTTTCCTCAGCCTCCAGGCCCTACCAGTTACCCTGCTCTGGGAAAGGGATCTGGTCTGACTCTATCATAAGATCTGTCCCATGGGCTGGAGAGATGGCTCAGAGGTTAAGAGCACTGACTGCCAATTCCCAGCAACCACACGGTGGCTCACAACCATCTGTAATGGGATCCAATGCCCTCTTCTAATGTGTCTGAAGACAGCAACCATGTACTCAGATACATAAAATAAATTAATCTTAAAAAAAAAAAATCTGTCCCATAATAGCACTAATTCTTTACCCTGCACATTGGACGTGCATGTTGGTACGGTGATATTGCTGGTGTGTTTATGTGGGAAACTTCAAAGCCAGCAAGATGGTGCAGTAGGAAAAGGGACGTGCCATTAAACCTGATGACCTGAGTTCATTTCCTGGAACCCACACGCTGAAAATTGATAACTGACTCCAGAAGGTTGTCCTCTGACCTTCACAAGTGTGCCATGGCGTGCTTTCTCTGTCTCTGTCTCTCTCTCTCTTCACACACAGACACACAACACAGAATTAACAAAATTCTGAAAAAAAAATAGGAGGAGTTACATTTATGCAGATAGTTTGTCTCTCAGTATCCACAGGGAATTAAATCCTCCTCACTGATACCCAAACCCACAGATGTTCACATCTTTAACGTAACCTACACACCTCCTTTGTTTACTTTCAGTCAGTTTTAGCTTGCTCACAATATGTAAACAATTATTCATTGCCTTGTTCCACCGTTTAGGAGACAATGGCAAGAAAAGTGTGTTCTTGCCCAGTGCAGATGTAATATATTCTTTTTTGTTTGTTTGTTAGGTTTTTTGGTTTTTCAAGACAGGGTTTCTCTGTGTAGCCCTGGCTGTCCTGGAACTCACTCTGTAGACCAGGCTGGCCTCGAACTCAGAAATCCACCTGCCTCTGCCTCCCAAGTGCTGGGATTAAAGGCATGCACCACCACTGCCCTGCCCGATGTAATATATTCTTTCCAAGTGTTTTTGATTCATGGCTGGTTGAATCTTTGGATATAGAACCCAAGGATAGAGCAATCGTAAGCAATATGTTGAGAACTTCATGTCTTTTTCATTTGTTTGTTGTTTCAAAATGGGTTCTCTGTGTAGCCCTGGTTGTCCTGGAACTCACTCTGCAGACCGGGCTGGCCTTGAAATCAGAGATCTGCCTGCCTCTGCCTCCCGAGTGCTGGGACTAAAGGTGTATGCCACCGCTGCCTGACAGAAAAACTTCAAGTCTTAATAGAGTTAAAAATTAAGTTAATTATGTTAAAGAATGCAAACTTAAGCTGAGATAATTATCAGTTGGTAAATGATAGTGAAGGCAAAAGAGAAACCAGAAAAGATGGAGTCAAGGGAGTAAAGAAAGTGAGAGCTGAAGAGAGGAAGGTGTATTGTATTGTAGGGCAAACTAGAAAGCTAAGTGGGAAAGGATTGTTTATTCATTCATTCATTCATTCATTCCTTTCTTCCTTCCCTCCTTCCTTCCCTTCTTCTCTCCCTCCCTCTCTTCCCACTCTCTTTCCTTCTTTGAAACAAAGTCTTATTATATGTAGACCTTTTGGTCTTGAACTCATGGTTGACCCCTCCTTTCTCAACCTTCCAAGTGCTGGGATAACAGGTGCGAGCCATCACACCTGGCTAACGTGGCAAAAGTTTTATCACTATGCTTGTCCTCTGCAGTCAAGTGTCAGGGGAGAAAGACCAGAACATTGTCAGTTTGTTCTAAGGGAGTGGATGAGAACTCTTAAAGTAATATTCTCTTCTTTTTCAGGGACAAACCTATGCACACATGAAAACTGGGCACAGCCCTGTTTTGTGAAACAAGAGAACCCACAGGAGCCAGAAACACTGCAGAACCAAGCAGATGAAATCATTGGTAAGGATAACTTATGATGCCCGTGATGATAGGTGACCCTTGTAAGTTAGAGTGGAGGTGACTGAGCCTATGCTTAGAGTCCAGTTCCATGGCTCTGGGAGCCCCAGATGGATGCAGGAGCCATGGGCCCTGGCATTGCTTTGATTGGGAAAGCAGGTAGGCAATGGGAAAGCTTTAAGACATATGAGAGGGAATAGCCACAAGGAAGCCAGGGTGTGTGTGTGTGTGTGTGTGTGTGTGTGTGTGTGTGTGTGTGTCTGTGTGTAGTGAGGGATGGGGGAGGAGACAAAACAAGCAGAAGCAGAAAGCACTGGAGATCCATAGAGTGAGAGAGAAGAAAGAGTTAGGAGCCTGCAGAGGCAGGAGCAGCAGGAAGCAGGAGGAAGAGTAAAAAGATGGAGAAATGACAGGCAAAGTTTTAAGACATCCAAAGCCAGGGTGATATCTCTCAAAGTAGAACACTTAGGAGAGACCAACTATGGCAGGAGCATTGCTATCTAAGTGTTACTCAAGCTTCTGGATCTTTCCTGGTGTCTGCATCCTGGGGTTCCAGTTGAATCTGCTTTCCGGTCATTCACTGAGAGCCCTAAAGGGTTTTATCTTGCTGTGCAGTGATTAGCAGTGAGAGCTCAGAGTCCAGTGATGAGGACAAGGAGGACTAAACCCTGGGCACCGGGACTCAGGAGGCTGAGGACTCTGTACCCCAGGTTCCAGAATGCAGAGCCTCCCTCAGGATCTCATACCTTCTGTTTCTGGACTAGTCCCTCTTGGAGGACATCGAGGAGTCCAGGGGCTCAGTCTCTGCACCCTACGGTTTCTGACACTTGGGAAGATGTGGAGAGTGTAACAAGGTCACAGACCTTAGCACAGCTGACTCCATGCTGGAAGAGCCATTCAGGCTCTAAGACTCAGTATTCGGGCAGTACCATCCGCATGAAAACAAACCTAATCCACCATAGTTCTGGGAAGGTCTCTAAATACACTAACCTTGTTTTTTGGCTTTTGTAGTTCTACTTCTGGCTAACTGTTCTTATTAACTGAAGTATATCAACCCCAAACAGTTTTTGTGCTTAAAATCTCATCCTGATAAAGACTTGGGGCTACCCTGGGATCCTGAGCACTCATTCCGTGGCTGGCTAAGAAAGACTTTCTATGAGCTTAAATCCATGTCCCAGCAGCCTTCTCTGGTGGATAGTCTCTCTGACCTACAACAGAGAGGTCAGAAAATATTCTCCAACTTTGTTGAAATACTGATGGCAGAATAAAATGAAAATGGTTTATTTACAAGTTTTGTTTTATTTTTCCCTTTCACATAACCATGCCTATCTGAAGCATAATAACATATATATTATATTTGGCCTTTATCCCTATTTCTTTGCATAGAGCTCTCAGTGTTCAGTATATATATATATATATATATATATATATATATATATATATATATAT
>JANHMN010000017.1:17943777-17976678 GCA_030674055.1 Rhabdomys pumilio
TATATATATATATATATATATATATATATATATATATGCATATATATGATATATATATAATTTTATTATTTAATATTATATAGATTATATAGCTGTGAATATATAAAAGAATGAGTCAAGAGGCCAGCCTGGGCTACAAAGTGATTTTACTGTGAGTCTCTGTCTGGATCAAGCATTTCCAGGTATGTTGTTCAAAGACTTGTGTTGGGAGCCGACTTATAGCAGAAAGCAACTATCAGCTTTGCAGCCATCTTGAGCCATATACCCTTACATGAGACTTGGTTTTCAACAGCTTACAACAGCTGAGCACACTCTGATAAATATCTTGTTTATCCCACATAGCTTGTTTTGCTGTTTAGTGCCCACAGCTGCAAGGTGCACGTGGTATCCACACTATACACACCTGTAAGGCTTACGTCATATCCACACCTGCAAGGCACGTGGTATCCACACGCCTACAAGGCATGTGACAAAGTGTATAAATACCCAGGACTTCCCTTCAATGAGAGAGACAATAAGAGAGAGAGACAATAAGAGAGACATGAAGTAAGACAATAAAGGAGACTTGATCAGAACCTCTGTCTTGTCGCCATTCTTCGAGTCTCTTCCCCTTATCCTCTGTCTCTCTCTCTCTCTCTCTCTCTCTCTCTCTCTCTCTCTCTCTCTCTCGATAGACCCTGACCCAAAGATCAAAGTGGCAGTTTGGGCCGCGACATTTTTGGCCCCCAAGCGTGGGGCAGAGCGGAGCAGGCCGCAACAGACTCGAGGAAGCATAAACAAATAGTACAGTATAAAGAAACAAAGCAGAAAGTATAGAGTAGATATACACTACAAGGGAGTATTGGACCCTGAGCAGGCCTCTTTTCTACAGCATCTAACCACTGCCCAGGGCTTTCTTGTGTAGGTCAAGGAGAAGTTGCCTATGGCCAATCATGGTTGCTGGAAGCTACAGGTCAGCATAACCAGTTAGTATGTTAAGACAAGTGTGCATCTTGATGTAGGTGAGAGTCCCAGTTTGTTGAGTGACTTGTTGGGAAAGGGCTGTAGGCACGTAACTCAATGCAAGTGGAGTCCCTAGTTGCTAACTGATCCTGTATTTGCCTTCCTCAGTGAGACCCTGTCTCAAAAACGACACAAACCAAACAAAAACAATAAAATAAAACAGTTTTCCTTCAAAATCTGACCACATGGCTAGAGTAGAACGTTCATTAACGCATTTGATGTGGGTTTTTGAGAGTGGTGGAGGCTTTCTCAATGCTTGGTAAGATTAACTCTTATAACTTGGGGGTCTGGTGATTGATCGTCACCAAGGTCGCCCTGAGCCCCTGGCTTCTGAGTGCATTGTCTCACTCCCTAGGAAAACGAGGAAACACAGATAGGAATGAGCAAAGCAAATGGAGATTATTAAGGAAACGTGAGAAATAACTGCCTGTGTGAGTGAGAACCTGGTGGCGAATGAAGTAATTAATTACTGGGACGGGCACTCTCTGAGCACACGTGGCTCTGGACCGGTGAGTGGTTGACACCTCACTGGGTGCCCCTCAACTCAACCAGAGAAACAATCATCTAATCAAGGGAACAGGTATCATGATGGTTACCTTTGTCCACTCTGACAACTTATTTTGTAGGCTGTTGATTGGACCAGTCTCTGCCGTCACCAAATTATGATCAGCTTTGGGGTCCTACCCTTATTTCCTGTAGTGTTAACTCCTATCTCATTCTGGCCCTTTAAAGAAAGACTGGCTATTTTTACTTGTAAATTTTGTTTTACCCAGATTACTGAATGTGGTGGCTGTTCTTGGTAGTCTGCTTGACTTCATCTGGAATTAACTAAAATCTAAATGTACCTGTGAGGGACTTTTTTTCTTAGTTAAATCATTTGAAGGGGGAAGACCCATTCATTAACTCATTCATTCATTCATTCATTCATTTTATGTGCATTGATGTTTTCCCTGCATGAATGTCTCTGTGAAGGTGTTGGATTTTGGAGTTACACACAGTGAGCTGCCATGTGGGTGCATGGAATTGAACCCATATCTTCTCTAGAGCAGTCAGTGCTCCTAACTGCTTGGCCAGCTCTCCAGAAGAGAAGACTCACTTCTAGTCCAGATCTTTGAGGTGGGAAGACAAAACCTTTAATCCAGATCTTTTGAAGTGAGAAGATCCACCTTTTGATTTGAGCCACACTTTCTGCTGGCAGCCTAGAGAAAGGCCATGGAAGAAGGACTCGCTGCTTTCTCTGCCTGCTTCCATTCACTGGCAAGACAAGCCCATTCCTTCACTGGTGTTAGAGCCTACTTCTTCAAGATTCCAGTGTATAATGAATGAAGACCAGCTGAGACATCCAATCTGGTGGACTGAACAACTACTGGATTCTTGGTCCTTCAATTTGTAAGCAGCCATTGTTGAGCTAACTGGTCCATAGCCTGTAAGCCATTCATGTGTGTGTGTGTGTGTGTGTGTGTGTGTGTGTATTAATTAATTAATATATGTAATTATATTAATTAAGAAGTAATATATAATTAACAATATTTAATATATATTAAATTATGTTCCTCTAGAGAACATTGACTAATCATTGGCTAATACACTGAATGATAAAAATTAATAAGATAGTTTTGTTTTCTCTGGGGTTGAATGAATGAGTTTATTAAGTATATAGCAAGCCAAAGTAAAAGAATAAATAGCAAGTAATAGACAGACAGACAGACAGACAGACAAGATAGGTAAACGAAACATCATCTACTTGGATGCTGTCATCAATGTTTACATTGAGACAGTCATTTGGAAGTTCCACACAGAATCCAGGGCAGAGCAGGATTCCTCCAGGGCAGGTTTAGAGGTAAAAGAACAGATAGCAACAGTGTAGGATATGATATCTCCTGAATAATTTAATGAATTATGGAAGAGACAAACCTGCTTAGCCATCAATAGAGTTGGGAAATGTTCAATTTTTTTTTTTTTTTGGCCTGGTAGGTGTTGGGAGCCGACTCCCAGCAGAAAGTGTCTATCTATCATTTTTGCAGCCATCTCGAGCCATATAACCTGACTAGAGACTTGTTTTCAACAGCCCACAAGAGCTGAGCACATTCTGATAAACATCTTGTTTTTCCCACGTATCTTGTTTTGTTGTTTAGTGCCCCCAGCTGCATGGTGCATGTGGTAAAGTGTCTTCAGCTGGGTTCTCCTGCTTGTCCATGACTGCAAGGCACTTGGAAAAGTGTATAAATACCCAAGCTAGCCTTTCAATAAACGAGACTTGGGACTTGATCACACACCCTGTCTTGTCTCCATTCTTCGCGTCTTTTGCCCCTCCATCCCGCCTCTCTCTCTTGCTAGACCCTGTTGACTGACCTGGTCGGACCAGGTCATTTGGTACCCAAACGTGGGGCAGTGCGGTGACAACAGGTAGGTCCAAGTTTTGTTTTGTTTTTTGAAATAAAATCTCTCTAAATAAATAATAGCCATGCTTGTTAAGGAACTCACTCTGAAGATCAGGCTGGCCTTGAACTTACAGAGACCCTCTTGCCTCTGCCTGCTGGGATTAAAGCACCCTATCCTGTTCTTACCTGAGGTTGACCTCTGGGGTCAGTTTTGAAGAGAAACTATATGTCCCCAGTTGGTTTATTTTTCCAGTCTCCCCTGATTTTGTTTTTGTTTTGTTTTAAATGCTTTCTGAAAAATAAGGTTTAATATTGAACAAGTGAACCCAGTTAGTAACTTTATGGACTGTCCTTTTAAAACTGACTAAAGTTGGCTATATGAACGGCAGCTTTATTATTATTATTATTATTATTATTATTATTATTATTATTATTATTATTTGCTTTTGGATACTTAAAGCCATGTAAATGGCCAAAATTAAATATTTTTGTTTGTAAAGTCTGTTGAAATTCTGTATGTGTCCTCTTGGGGATTTAGGCATGACCTATTGACTCCCTTACCTTTCTTCTGTCAGCCATGCCATCTGCAGGGTCCTGTTGACCATGTCCCTTTCTTCGGAAGCATAGATCTTAGTTCAAGTTTTATTGCTGTGAAGAGACAGCATGACCTCGGCAACTCTTATAAAGGAAAACATGTAATTTGGGTCTGGCTTACAATCTCAAAGGTTCAGTCTATTATCATCATGGTGGGAAGCAGGGTAGCATGCAGGCAGACACAGTGCAGGAGGAGCTGAGAGTTCTTTATCTTAATCTGCAGGCAATAGGAGACTGAGTCACTTGGAGTGGCTTGAGCACATATAAGACCTCAGAGACCACCTCCACAGTGACACACTTCCTACAAAAAGGCCACACCTACTCTAATAAGGCTATATCTCCTAATAGTGCTACTCTTTGTGGGCCAAGCATTCAAATAAATGAGTCTATGGGGCCATTCCTATTCAGTTCACCACACACAGAGAACATGTTTCTCTCCATTGACTTTCTTCCCTGTGGGATGTGCATGGGTTAGGATCCAATTGCCAGAGACTCCACAGCCTGTCTGATCAAGAGGACAGGTGATTTAGGGTTTCCTATCCATGAGGTGCTGGCTGACCTTGGCCTGTGAGGGTTAAATATTGGCTGTTCTTTCTGAGTTTCTTCTCTTCATTGATGTGGGCCAGAAGGACAGCTTTACCAGTTTCATAATTCTAAATCTTGTATAATGTTTAGAGAAAGTTTAGACAAACAAAACAAAATAGGACTTGATTAGGGTCTCTATTGCTGTGACAAACACCGTGAGCAAAGTCCCTTAGTGAGGAAAGGGTTTATTGAAGCTTACAGTTCACCATTCAGGGAAGTCAGGGCAGGAACTCAAGGCAGGAACACGGAGGCTGGAGCTGATGTAGATCCACAGACAAGTGCTGCTTACTGGCTTACTTCCATGACTTTCTCAGCCTGCTTTCTTGTTGGCTCCTAGGGCTACCAGCCCAGGGGTGGTACTGCCCATAATAAGCTAGGATTTCTCACGTTGATCATCAATGATAATGATAATAATAATAAATGCCCCACAGGCTACTCTGGTGCTGTTATTTTTTTCAATGGAGGTTCTCTCCATCCAGATAACTCTAGTTTCTGTCAAGTTGACATAAAATTAGCCACCTCAAAGCAGTTCTTAACTAAATCCTAATTTTGCTAAGATTCACTTTCCAAAGAGATTAAGGTCTAACTAAGTTTCAGAAGCACAAGTTATCATCTTGATTAAACATGCATTTTTATTTTTTAAGCCAGTCATTACAAATGTTATTAGAAGCAGATCAATATCTTTAGGAATTTTAATAACTTTCAAAACAAGAGTTGAATCCAAATTACATACACAGCACAATGTAGCAAACTGAGAGTTCCTATCTGTACATGTTGTTTAACTACCAAGCCTTTAGTTACTGTTGCAAGTCTCAGGCAAGCCTCCTTACAGCTTGGATTTTTATATTTTATTTTTCCTGTGATCTCACAGAGTTAGAGAAAGTTTTACATTCAGCATGAGTGTGTCTGGTTAAAATGCCAAAGAAAAAGTACACTAAGAACCAAAATCTTTACATGTTCATCCTGTAAACTGCAGTTTTAGATGTAGAAGGCATTTATTGTTTTATTCTAGCAGTCTGAGCAGAGGCCAGGTGTCTGCGGGTGAATCACAGCATCCATGGTCTGGCCTTACTCCTTCTCTCTCACTTTTTATAGGAGTCACTGCTTTCAAATAGCAATAGCATCTTGTGGAGATTGTTGACCCACAAAAGATTGTTGGTCTGTTGTGTTCTGCACAGACCCGAGAACAGACAGTGATAGCCATACTTTCAGTTTCAAATGAGTGAGTTTACTAAGTATATAACAAGCTAAAGTAAATAGGAAAAAAAAAAACCACAACAAAACACCATTTTAATTATTTGCTTCAAATTTCCAGGGAGAATGGACTGGAATCCAGGGGAAGTCCTGCAGAAGCAGTCAGCTGGAGTTTCCAGTAGGGTTCAGGACAGAGAAGAGTTAACCTCTGATGAGGCTTCCAGATAAAAGGAGTTCATAGCAACAGAGAGAAAGGGCACAGCACCAAACTGGATGTTCACAACAGGCAGCAGGAAGTGTTCGTGGAAACTGAACAGTCAGCCACAGTTTCCAATTGAGCTTTCTCTCCATGACTGAGTGAACATGGCTGAATTTCTGGTTTCTCTTTCTCACTTTACATCTCAGGATAAACAATTGTAATGTCTGTTAGAAATGGTCACCTTCTAGCTGTTTTCAAGGTCACAGTATTTTTGTTCTTTGATTGATTTTTTACTGGCTCTTCCTCCCTGTCACAGAGTTAGAGGGGCAAGGCCACCCCTGAACACAACACTTCGGAGGGCATTTTATGAGACTTGGGTTTGAAATGGGTGAGAAAGCAATCTTGCTTCCAGAGTCATCTTCTCAGATGGCTCCCTCAGCACCTTACAGCTCACCAGTGTGGTGTACATGGTATGCCCTAAGTTTTCTTTAGAAAGATGATCAAACAGGAAGGATGATATAGAAAGTTAGGGACGGGAGAGTGGCAGGCTGTCTATGCAGAAAGGTAGGCTCTCTGAGCATCATGCTGTCGGCTGCTGGAGGGACGGACCGTGGAAGGATCAGAAAAGGCTAGGTTAACAAAACCGTGTGCTCACACGGTTGATGTTGTTTGCTTGTGTCCTCGATTGAAAAAATCCTTTTGAAAGTCTTCTCAAATTTGTTTCCTACTCTGACTCCAAGATTTTTGAACCTGTTCTGAAAAAGAAGTAGGAAATTGGTGATAGCCATCGCTTAACGTGCTTAGCCAGCCCACCCTCTGGATAACTCAGATCCTCACTTAGGCTATTCCAAATGGTAAGGTTAAACCCAGTTAAGAGGAAGTAATGGGGCCTTTGAGATGGCTCAGTGGGTAAAGGCACCTGCCTCCAACTAGACCTGAGTTCAATCCCTGGGACCCCCACATAGTAGAAATATTCCAATAAGTTGTTCCCTGACCCCAAAAATGCACCTGCACCATGGCATGCACTCTCTCCCTACAAAGTAAGTTAATAAAAAGTACAACTATTTTTTTTAAAGGAAGAGGTTACATTCCCTGATGATCTGATTATGTCTCTTTCTTGTGAAGACAGAAGCAAAACTAGTATGCAGGCTAAATATCCCTTACTCTAAAAGACCTGAGATGGGCAGAGGTTTGGGTTTTAAATTTGGGAATATTTGCATATACACAACGAGAGCCCACAGGAATGGGACCCAAGTTGAAATCCAAAATTCATTTGATTTATATAAATACTTCATAGATAGCCTGAAAGCGATTTTATACATTATATTGTAGCAGGATCCATATTCTGCTACATTGTATTCACAGCAGAGCTCAGTGATTAGGCAGTAGAAGAGGAGGTGATGTTGGAAGAGAAAGAGAGGAAGGGGAGGGGGAAAAAAGAGGAAGGGGAGGGAAGAAAAAGAGGAAGGGGAGGGGAGAAATAGAGGAAGAGGAGGAGAAGAAGGAGGCTATCAGCCATGGAGAACCACAGATGGGTTGAAAGCTGTCCTGGGTAGCAACTTCTATCAAAAGGTTAGCTATTGGGTAACAACTCTAATTGTGTGGGCATCTTGTTGATTGAGCATTTATAAATCTATAAATCCTTTAGATAACCATTAAGCTTTAAGAGTCTCATTTCTACAGGGTACTGTGAGGATGGCAGATATTGTCTGGGGTTCAGCCCAGCTTTGTGGGTGCAGTGTGGGGGATTGGCAGAGCCAGCCACCACAATGGCATCTGGTGGGTGCCAGGCCCTGCACATCTAGCTAGCCAGAGCTGCGGTCAGAGCCGAGGAGGTGCAGGAACATGGTGGCTGCCTGGGAACAAGCCCGACTGGGTGCCATTTTCTAAATATCACCCCTACAATATATTTAATATGTTTTGCACAAAATGAATTTTTCATGCTACGAAATTTTGCTCTTCTACCATGTTGGTGGTGGGTGAGATATGACAGCATGCAAATGCTTAGGAAAACTAACGGGTTCTTCTTTTTCCCTACACTTGTGATTTTGGGGGAATTTATTAGGATGAATAAGGAGTTGTGGAATTTGAAGAGGAGACAGAACCTTAAATCTGCAATTTAAAACTTTTAAATGCTAGCATGGTGGTGGTGGCACACCCTTTTGCCCTAGCCTGGGGAAGCAGAGGCAGGTGGATCTCTGTGAGTTCAAGACAGTCCTGGTCTACATAGCAAAGTCCCTTCCAAATGTATCTTTTCAGCAAGCCACTCATCACTGCTTAGTTAAAATAAACTAAAAGACTGTATTAGGTTCTTAAACTAGCCACAAAACCACAGGGTAAATTGACAGAATATATGTCACTTACTCCTTTTAGACCCAGCAGTAACAAAGGTTAGGAGGTAAACTCAATGAATTCAGTTAGCTGTGTCTTATCTCACACACCCATCCTGGATTTGGGGCACAAAGAACAGCCTTTAACTAGCTATAAAATTAAAATTAAAAGCAATGGGGTGAAATGAATTATCCTTCCTTTGTTGATCAGAGACGATGGAGTATAGTTTCTACACTCAAAACTCATGCCACTCCAGACAAAAGAAAGCTTTCATGCCTGTTTCATGCCTCAGAAAGACTTGATGTGACAGTTTCTCTGTGCCACCTACTGACCTATCAGTTGCCTACCTTGACCTTTGTCTAGTGTTCTAGCCTTGGATGTACTTTCATTTCATTAAAGCTTGCTTAGACTTCCTTTTGGTCTCCCCTCAGAGCTTTGAGAAGATGTTTTTTTTAAGAACATGTACCTAACATTAAGTTACCTCAGTCAACAACTGGGATAATTTTCTAATTCTATGAAAATTTTAAAAGATTAATTATTATTATAATTATTATTGTCATCATCAGTAGTGTTAGTATTGTTATACAGCAGAGGGGTTGAACATCACTCATCCTTCACCAGAGAATCTTCTTGTAGTATGTGGGGGTTAAGACAGAGACCCATAACCGGACAATATCCAGAGGGTGAGGGACTTTGGACCACTTAGCTCTAAATGAGATGTCTTCATCAAATACCTCCCCTCAAAGCTCAGAGATCTAAGTGGAAGAGGAGGCAGAAAGATTATAAGAGCCAGAGGTGGCAGCGGGCGGTGGTGGCGCACACCTTTAATCCCAGCACTTGGGAGACAGAGGCAGGCGGATTTCTGAGTTCGAGGCCAGCCTAGTCTATAGAGTGAGTGCCAGGACAGCCAAGGCTATACAGAGAAACCTTGTCTCAAAAAAACCAAAAAAAAAAAAAAAAAAAAAGAGCCAGAGGTGGGGGATGATGCCAAGGACAGCACCTCTGGACACAAGAGAGCTTGTACTCATATGAACTCACAGAGACTGTGACAGCATGTTCAGGACCTGCAGAGTTCCAAACCAGACAAAACTTTAGCACCAAGAAGCAGGTTCTGCTTCTAACCAAGAAATTGGGACCTGCTGGGAGAGGGACAATCAGTTCTCTCCAATGGAGTGTCACTGAGCCCATCAATCACACAGCCTATCAATCACAAGTCCAGAACAGACTCCAAGCCCAAGAGTAGCTGGCTAACATAAAACAGACTCCATGGGGTGTGTGTGTGTGTGTGTGCGCGCGCATTTGCACAGTGTACACACAGTTTTTGTGTTGTTTTGCTATCTTTGTCTTGGTTTGTTTGGTTGGTTTTTAATCTGTTTTGATTTTCATTTTTTGTTTATTTTGCTGTTTTGTTTTTTTTTTTTTTTTTTGAGAGGGAGACAGTGTGAAATTGAATGTGTAAAGAGGACCTGGGACGAGTTGGAGGAAGGGGAAAAATATGATAAAAACATTGTAAGACAAATTAATAAAACAAAAAATTAATTAAAATGTATTTTTACTACTGTTGTTATTGTTAATGTCTGTCTGTTTGAGACAGGGTCCTGACTTGTGTAGAACCTGCTTTGTAGAGTAGGTTGGCCTTGAATTTACAGAGAGTTACCTGCCTCTGCCTCTGGCATTTTTATTTTATTTAAATATGGGTACTTATGTATGGGCATGTACGTGGGAGTGCAGGTGCTTGAGGAGCTAAGAATAGGGTGTTGAAGTCCCTGGAGTTGGAGTGACAGGTGGGCCACATGCTTCGAGTACCGGGAACTCTTGTCCTTTCCAAGAGCAGTAAGTGCTCTTAACTGCTGAGCCATCCCTCCAACCCTGTGGCAAAAGATTTTTGCTACAGCACTAGGGATTCAGAAATGTGAGGTTTTGCAGTTTGAGAAATCTGATTTCTCTCCCTTTATAGATGGGAAATGTTAGCTGCCTTTAAAATACATCGCTGTTTCCTGTACTGATGAGCAGCTCTGTCGCCTGCTGCTCTCCACAGCTGAAAAATCCCCTGTCTGGAAGTAGAGCCCTTCGGAGGTCCTCTCTCTGCGAGTCACTGTGGCTTTCCCCACCTGCATCATGGGGCTTCTAGAATCCTCCCTCAAATTCGACTTGTACAGGATTGCCCCTTGATGAGGATAATTATAGCATCTACCTGATTAGAGAAAGAGACTAAACCCAGAGCCAAAAGGGAGCAGAGCAGAGGCACTTACTTTATAAAATATGCGGTGGTTCTGAAAGATGAGGCGCATATCCCGCACAAAGTGTTGTACCGAACGGTATGCCTTCTTATTCAGCTCATTCTTGATTTTGTTTAACCACATGTGCTCCTGGAGGTCTGGAAAGTCCTTTTTCCTCTGTTGAGGAAAGCAGAGAAGGCAGGGTTGCCAGCATAGTCCTGAGTCGGCCTTCCACACACTCCCAAGGTTCTAGACTCTGTCTGAATGTTTGCATGGTGGATCCAATTCTAACCCCTGATGTACTAACTGAGAAACCCTTTGCAAGGTCATGAGGGTATGGAGGTGCAGCCCCCTGTGAGTGGGATTAGTGCCCTCACTGAGATTCCACGCGTCCTCTCCCTCTCTTTTCACCATAGGAGAGAGCAGTCAGAAGTGAACCATTTGCATCCCAGAAAAGCATCTTTTAGCCAGGCATGCTGGTGAGCACCTATAATTCCAGCACTTGGGAAGCAGGCATCTGAATTTCTGTGAGTCCGAAGCTAGCCTGGTTACATAGTCCCAGGTCAGCCAAAGCTACACAGTGAGAGTCTGTCTCCAAAACAAAACAAAACAATAACCAAACAACCGAGAAGTAGAAGACAGTAACCAGAACCCAGTCATATTGGCGCCTCAGACCTCCAGTCTCCGGAACCATAAGGAACAAATTGTATACTATATACAAATAGTACCATATGCTGCCCCCAGACTATGGTAATTTGCTGTGTATGTCTATCTACACAAAGAGACCACCCACAAGGCAAAGAGCAAGTCCACTTGTGTGGGGAGAAGATCACAAGGTTGTAGCTCTGTCGTTTTACTCACTTTCTTTGGTTTTTGGATAAAAAATGCACTTTTTGGGCAGCGATAGATCGTCAAGAGAAGCAGCTCACATTTCTGCAGAAGATGAAAGGAGACTCTAAGTGAAAGGTATCTTAGAGAGAAAAGGCAAGTTTAAATTCCAAGATACAAGGAACGACTCCCTCCTTTGACCTCTTTGAGACAAATATGAGATGCAGCTACTCCCTGGAGTACAAAGTCTAGCGTTGGGTCACATGACCAAAGCATGTCACCATTTACCTTGGGGTTCTGTTCCTCACCGTCTGTGAGACCATGTTCCTCTGCCAACCAGAAGGGGGGCCTTCAACTTCGAATTGACTCACCAGCTGTTCCTCGGGTGACATCTTCCTCTTCAAGACCTCAGCTTCCTTATGGCATACTTCATTTTTTTGGCACCTTAACTGATTCTTTGTCTTGCAGAAGGTACACTGCCATAGGCTACTGAGAGGCCAGGTATAAAGTGAGCAAGGGCAGACGATTCTTCAAACCAGCCCCCCCTCCTGTGGCTGATAAAGACCTCTGTACAACAACAAGTGGTTTCTACTTTGTGTTCAACTTTGCTCTTGGAGGACCCTATGCTGGAGCTCCATGTAGGCTCAAAATGCAAGGATAAACCCTTTCATTAAAAGTCAACATGCTGAATGACGTGGTTACCCAAGGAAGTGATGGGTTTCCATTGACCTCAAAACTTGACCTTTCCATCCAAGAGCACTGGGAGTTTGACAACAAGCCATGTTTGGTCGTAACAATGAATTTGGTGCCTTGAACAATGAGTCTTGAACCTTGACGGGCCAATCAGTCTATAGAGATACAGTCAGGAAACAAGAAAGCAGATCTTGCTTCTCAGCCTTGCTGAGTGAGCAGAGCATAAGCTATAGGCGTCTTTTCACCTGTCTGTGGCCAGAAACTGTTATGGAAACAGTGGAAAGGAGATTTGTTCATGGTGTCAAATGTTTTCTGCTTTACCCTACATGCTGGCTAATTTTATGTCAACTTGAGTCATTTTGGAAGAGGAAACCTCAATTGAGGAAAATGCCTTAACTAGACTGGCCTGCGGGAGAGCCCATGGTGCATTTTCTTGGTTGATGATTGATATGGAAGATCCAGCTCACTGTGGACTATGACACCACCGGACAGGTGGTCTTGGGTAATATAAGAAAATTACCAGCTAAACAAGCCACGAGGAGCAAGCCAGTAAGCAGCACTCCTCCATGGCCTCTGTATCAGCTCCCAACTCCAGGTTCCCACCTTGACTTTGCTGGATGGTAGATTACAAACTGTTAGATGAAATAGCCTTTCCTTCTCAAGTTTATTTGGTGTGGTGTTTTATCACAATGATAAAAACCTTGACCAAGTTCAATTTATTCATTTCAATGATCCATCTTAAGAAGACGTGCCTCTCTTTGCCCATCCAGTATTTTATCAAGGTGCCCATTACAAAATGCCCCTGGTGGGGTGTTGGGAGCTGCATGTGGGCAGAGTAAAAAGGCTGATTTATTTTGTGCCTAGGTAGCTTGTCTAACTAGTCAGATGAAGATATTTCCAATAATTCTCTGAGATGGTGCTTTGGGAGCTGGTGGCTGGTCTTATGACTCAAGAGGGCAATGCTGTTTGAGGATTTCCAGTAGAGACCAGCTGGGTCACAGTAGTTCTGTCCACACCATCCACAGGACCCATCCAATCCCTGTCCACTTCCTGGAATCTCACACTCCATCTCTATCCAGAGACACATCTATAGCAAAGAAGTACTTTGGTTGGGCTGGGGAGCTAGTGCTCAGAATTCAGTTCTTAGGATGTGCTCTGGAACCCAGCATTGACTAATGCTAGGGTGGACTTCTGAAGGCGTGATACAACCCAGCTTTGTCAACTTTGGAACTTCCACAGTGGGGAAGGAGACTATATGGTTCAGACCAACAAATGGTGTCATCACCCCAATGGAGTATATCAGAAAGATAGAGTGATGCTTCTTATAGGTAACTACTTGCAAGGCCTTTGTTTCCATCAGTCTTCTGCTATGAGTGTTGAGAAACAGCACTGGACACTTCTGGATCTTGAGACTAAGGGTCTTGTTCCCATTGTATCAAGATACATCCAATGGGAAACAGCAACTCTCTGTCTCTCCCTCTCCCTCTCTGTCTCTCCCTCTCTGTCTCTCCCTCTCTGTCTCTCCCTCTCCCTCTCCCTCTCCCTCTCCCTCTCCCTCTCCCTCTCCCTCTCCCTCCCCCTCTCCCTCCCCCTCTCCCTCCCTCCCTCTCTTCTTCCCTCCCCCACCTCTGTGTGTAGGGGCGAAGTGTGCTCTGAGGAGGAAGGGCTGGAGATAGGGCTCTTACTGACCTCTTAACTTCCACAGGTGGAATGTGGCAATTCTTATGATAGAATTCTTTACAAGTAGCACAAGGGTACACTCTCCATCGTTGGCGGCATACTTTACATGTTTTTGGACTTTTCAGCTACAAGAAGAAATGTTGTGGATAACTTCAAGGTCAACCTGACCCCAGAATTCTAGAACAAATGACCTTTTCCTATACCAAGGTGACTTAGAAATCTCTCCATTCCAAAGTATGTTTCAAATATTTATTTGTGTGTACCTCTGTGTTTATATATATATATATATATATTACACAGGCACACACATACATATATATATTCACAAACACTATATATATACACACACACACACATATATATGTACATATGTGATATATATATGTGATATATATATATCATTATATATATATAGTCATATTATATATATATATCTCATATGAGATATATATATGAGATATATATATATATAATGACTCCAAAATACAATGTTGTATCTGGCTTAATTCATTAACTGATTAAATTCATCATTATCTTTTTATTTTATTTTACTTTATTAATTAATTTTTTTTTGAGAAAGGGGCTTATGTAGCAGGGCTAATTTGGGTTCTGATTCCCTTGGCTCAGCTTCCAAGGTCACATTTCTAATGTTCAAGACATGTGGCCAGGGAGACCACCCAGGGTTGAAGATCTGACTCTGCTATTAGAACATGGAGATTCCTTGGGTTCCGTCCTGCACTCTTGTTTCATTTGGCCCAAGGTTCATAGCTCCTCCCATGACCACCCCTCCCTAGACTTTCAGATCTATATTGGCCTTGGTTTGGGCCTACAACATTCACACCCTCCTTCTCTAGGGAATCTGTATTGTTCTGCAACATTGACTCTGTTCCTCTTTTACAATGGCCCTCTAGCCTCTAGCAGCCTATCATGCGAAGCCTGGATGTGAACGCTGGCTACACCCACCCCTTGTCTCAGACACCCATCCCTCCACCACTCATGTCTATCGCAATTTCTAAGTCTCACCTCACTCTTATGCTTGTGTGCGGCCTGATGCTGTCAGGGTGCAGAATCCCTTATGCTTGGCTGGAATCTCTGCTTGCCCCTGCACAAGCTGGCCTCTTTCCCCCAACTCTACCCACACTAGGAAGCCTCCAAATGACTGACAGGAGCCAAGAGTCCAGTTCTGCATTCTTGGCAGCCGTCATCACCTCCTCCTCTGATGCTGCCAACCACCCTAATCCCTGCCTAAGTGCTCATCTCATGACCATACTTGGGCACAAACCCAGCTTATAGCTGACACATCACCATCACCCCTTGCCTAAAGATCTATACCTGCTCCCCATTGCCTTACCCTGAGCATGTGACTTCATCAGCCCTGTTTGTTGGTACTGACGAGCCTGCCTGGGAGCAGTATCTACCTAATAAGTAAACCTGCATTTATCTGTTTTTAATGTAGTCTGATCTGGCCTATATATCTGTGACACACACACACACACACACACACACACACACAGAGGGGGGGGTCAAAGGAAAACATCTAACAATTCAGAAGTGAAAAAGTCATAATTTGTATTTTCTTCATCCAGAGATTTACTGTGACACAAGAACTGCACCCAGAGTGCAAATTCTAGGCTGCGAAAACGAATCTGGTCTTTCAATGGGAACCTTGAATGGCCCGTGAGGGACACATTTGGGGGCACATATCTCCATCTAGCTTGGAACAGTCCTTGCTTTTTATAATGGCAGGTTCTGTGACTATGTCTGCTGAACACAATTTTCAGTTCGTTTGGTCAAAGTTCATCCTATTAAAAACCCTGCAAGTGGCCGGGCGGTGGTGGCGCACGCCTTTAATCCCAGCACTTGGGAGGCAGAGGCAGGCGGATTTCTGAGTTCAAGGCCAGCCTGGTCTACAGAGTGAGAGTGAGTTCCAGGACAGCCAGGGCTACACAGAGAAACCCTGTCTCGAAAAAACCAAAAAACAAACAAACAAACAAACAAAAAAACCCTGCAAGTGAGTCCTGAGAAAGAGCAGTAGACAGACAAATCTACAGGGAGTTCCATTGTCTAGAGTCCTTTGGAAGCCTGAGATTTGCCTTTTAATGTGGGTAAGGAGTCCTGGACATGGTAATTGCTGTACCACTGAGGTACATCTTCATGCACCTCCAGCCCCCTTTTAGTGGCCATCCCTCCATGGTGCTGGGGTTTGAACCCAGGGCACCTGATGTGTGCTAGACAAGTACTTTATCACTAGGCAAACACCTTACCACTAAGGTATGCTCTTGTCCTTTTAGTATTTTAATTTTAACTTTATGTGTACAGATGTTTTGCGTGTATGTCTGTATACCACCTGTGAGCCTGGGGCCCTCAGAAGACAGAAGAAATTGGATTCCCTGGGATTAGAATTACAGATAGTTGTGAGCCACCATGTGGGTGCTAGGTTTTGAACCCAGGTCCTTGGAAGGGCCGCAAGTGCTCTTAACCACTGAATCATTTTTCTGTCCCTGCCCCACCTTTTAAACAAGAAATTTGTTCTTTGATTTAGTAGTAGTCCTCAACACGTTATAGACTAAAATCACTCATTGAATGAGAAATAAATTCAAGGCTTGAGAGAGTAGTTCCATGGTAGAGTGTTCAACCTAGCATGAACAAGGCCCTAGGTTTGATCCTTAACCCTGAGGGAGAAAAACATGTATCTCAGATCCCATCACCAGCAATTTCATTGAACTGAATGCTTGAATAGTCTCAGGGGTTCTAATGCACAGTCATCAGGTGAGATCTCTGGCATCTGAAGCTGTGGCTCATGGACCAGCAGACTCAGCATCTGCTTTAGCCATTCAGTGAGTTATCCAGAGACTGGAGAGCAGAGGCTCCTGCCCCCAGCAGAGAAACAAGAAAAGCGAAGCTGTATCTAAGCAAGAGATCAGAAGAGGGAGAGGGGGCCCTGCGACTGGAGTTAAAGATAGTTGTGAGCTACCAAGTGTGTAAGCAGAGAACAAACCTGTGTCTTCTGAAAGAGCAACTAGTGCTCTTAACCACTGAGCCATCTTTCCATGCCCCAGGTTTTTAAAAATCACATTTTATGCATGTGTGTGGTTACTCCAGTGACCCTCAGGTGGAGAGCAAAGGACACATTTTGGGAGCTGGTTTTCTCTTTCTATCATCCGGGTCCTGGGGGTTGAACTCAGGTCATCAGCTTTGGCAGTAAATACCTTTACTTTTCAAGTCAATTACCAGTCCATTCTTGTACAATTTTTAAGGGTTGTCCACATCTCAGTCTTAAATGTTTTGATGTTTAACAGAGTCCTGGCCTTTTACATTGTATACTTTTTAAAAAAAAAAATCAACCACAATGATACCAGATTATAAAACCCATTTTTATCATCATCAGTGAATTTAACAACTATAACATGACAGAGATGGACACCTAACAGTTTGAAGCTGCTGGCTCAGACGTCATGGCAGAAGCTCACAGCTCATTTACCTTTCTCTTTGTTTGCCATGGGTTTGTTGGGGTTCCCTTTTGAAAGACAGAAGAGATCACTTATGGGATCTCAACTCCCAGGGTTGGCTCCCATCTCTACCTCAAATGTTTTGATGCTCAAAGCAGCAAAATCATTGTAAAACAACAACTAGACGAGCATCGAGCATCGTAGGATAAATTCAAATCTGGTCAAATGCAAATCAGTCAATTTTAAAATATATAGAGTCATGTGGGAATGCAAAACAAACAATTTGTAGACAATAGCCTCAGACATCATGGCAGGAGACTAGGATATAGCTACCTTTTTTCTTGGTGGGCCTTGTAGTTTTTCTTTCTGAAAGACAGAGAGATTAATGATGGGGTGGGTCTTTGTTTTTATTTCTTGAGCTAAATTCAATAGCCTCAGACATGGCAGGAGACTGTAGGATATAGCTACCTTTTTTCTTGGTGGGCCTTGTAGTTTTTCTTTCTGAAAGACAGAGAGATTAATGATGAGGTGGGTCTTTGTGTTTATTTCTTGAGCTACGTTCAATAGTCTCAGACATGGCAGGAGACTGTAGGATATAACTACCTTTTTTCTTGGCGGGCCTTCTAGTTTTCCTTCCTGAAAGACAGAGAGATTAATGATGGGATGGGTCTTTGTGTTTATTTCTTGAGCTAGGTATTTCTAACTGACTTCTAGATATTGCTATCTGGATGTCCCATTGTTAAATACAAGGTAACTCCCTGGAAATTACTTATTTCCCATGCTCCCCACAGTGAGTCAGGGAAACCTTTTGTTCCCACGTGATTGCTCACAGCTTCCTGACACGCTGAGGGCTTGTTTTCATGTTTTTCTCACCCCCCTAACCCCCCCAGTTCAGAAAGCCCCATTCTACACTTTATCAGAACTATCCTCCTTTATGACCCAGCTTAGTGAAGACTCTCCATCCCACCCCTTAGCTACACCATCACTTCCTGCTGGTACCTCTCTTCACATCCATCCCACCCCTTAGCTACAGCATCACTTCCTGCCAATACCTCTCTCCACAGTACTAACTGCTGGTAGGGTATGAAGGTGCAGCCTGGCTCTGGCCAGGGGCTCACACCTGTAACCACATGGCTTTGGATATAACTCGGTCAATACTCAATGAGCAATCCCTTTTCCTTTATTGTGAGTATGACACAAGGAAAGGTCACCTGAGATATGTGACAGAGAGATCGGTGTACCCTGAATCGAACAAAATAGGTTCAGCTACCAAGAAAACCTCCTGATTTCCCCAGTTCTGAGTGTTGGGATGAGTGAAGGGCAAAGGGCTTATTTTAAAAATGCAATCTTTAAATTACCCTTTCTTTTATTTACTTTCCTTTTGGTATAGAGGGAGTGGGGGGGGGGGTCTTACTCTGTGACCTAGGCTGTCCTGAAACTCACTACAAAGTCTAGGCAATACCTCTGCCTCAGTCTCCCAAGGGTGGAGATTACAGGTGTGAGCCACCATGCCCAGCCATTCCTTTTCAAGACTAAGTATGAGATGACTCACTGGAGGAAATTCTGCTGGGACATTCTGTAACTCAGAATGTTACATTCTGTAACCCCATCCACATGGGTGAATTATTTTCAGATATGTAATTATATTTTCTTTCATCACTGACACTCCAAGTTTAAAAACACTCCCCCAACCATCGGATTTAAATTATATCCATGCTACCCAATTTTATACAACCAGTTAATGGTAAAGGCCACACACAGTCTGTTCTCCTACCATCCAAAGGATGTAAGTCAATCCATTTAAGAGGATTAAGCTGTAATACAAGCCAGCCAAGGTAACACCTGAATGGTATGCTGGCAACAACCCATGCCATGGATCCCAGCTAAGAAGAGTCATAATGGACACAGAAATTCTACTAACATCTGCTACCAGTGAATTATGACAGTGAAATCTTTGGTTGAAGCTACCAGCCACACTGAGAAAGCCTCGAATCTGCTACCTTTCCCCCAGAATATAGTAAGCTGCCTGTCACATAGAAGAGACTTTTAATTTACCACGGCTCTGGGAAGAACCAGCAGAATACCTCTATCAGTTCTCTCAGGGTCCATCCATTGCAGCGAATGCTTTGCTTCCAGTTCTTGGATCTTGCACGGTTCCCTTTCATTTCAAACTCCTTGGGAGTGATCTGTATTTGTTTATTCTCACTCTGTATAAATATACTCTTCATATGGGCGCCTGTAAGACCAAGATAAACTGAGTAGCCAGCTATGAAAACACCTGCTCTTGGCCTACCATCATGCTGGATCTTGGAATCAGGCTCAGTCAGGAAGATTTACATTTCCCTGTCAGTCATCAAAGGCCACACATCAGCCTGATAGGCAAGGACAGAGAATAGCTGACATTGCCCTTTGAACTTTTTCTAAAAAGAATTTATTTATTTTATGAATACTGGTATTTTACCCGAAAGTGTGTCTGTGCACAACATGCATGCTTTCTGCCTACAGAAACCAAAAAGGGGTATTCATTCTTCTCTCCTGAAACTGGAGTTATGGATGGTTGTGAGCCACCCTGTAGGTGTTGGGAATTGAATTTGAGTCCTCTGGAACAGCAGCTAGTGCTCTTAATCACAAAGTTGTTAATCCACAGCTCTTAACATCACCTTTAAAAGTATTCTACTGTAATATTAAAAGAAAAAAATTGGGCTGCCTTTCTAGGGAAAAGTAATGGTTTTCTTGGAACAGGGAGGAAGAGCTAGAATTGATTACATAACCATAATCTATTGGTAGAAATCTGTATACCTGTTACTAAGATGAAGTCAGAATTTCTTATTTTGTTACAAAACTTATTTTGATGTAAATTCAAGGGTTTTATTGGTATATTTTTTTCTATTAATTCAACATTTTGTGGGTACAAAGCTTAGACTAACCCAGTCCTTCTTTAACTTTTTTTTTTTTAAAACTGATCTGAGATGGTTAGCCTGTGAGTTAAGGGCCTATAGCAAATTCATGGCTCTGAGTTTTATTGTTAGGGTGTTTTCTAGATTTTAATTAGAAATAGCTGAGTCCAGATTGCTTTACATAGTTAGTTAGTTTTCAAAAATGTCAGAAGTCCTCAGAATTGATGGTACAGACATTTCTTTATTAAGGATCATTTGATTAAAGACCTGCCTGCTCCAAACAGCTACCCCTTCTTAGATTCTAGAAAGAAATTAAGCATCTTTGGAGTTACTCCAATAGTGGTCAGACAGTCACTAGGCAAAAATTGCCTCTTTTTATCTACAGACAAAATGCTGTCCAGAAATAGGACACACTATGCGGAATAGTTGACCGATAATCTCTGCCTAGACAGGGAAATCAGCCCTTAAAAATTCTGCATTACTAGGTCTGTCAGATGATCCTGGGTCAGAAGGCTGAAGACCAGATACTCCAACATTTTGAAATATAGGGTCTGTCCAGGTGATCAGTGTAATTGGCTAAGTTTTGGAAGCTAGGCTTTGTGTTTCCCATACTTTCAATTAATTCACTCATTCTTGGATTTCTGATGGGGTTGAAGACTTATAGTCTTTTAGCCACTCCAGGCTATTTACTTTGAGAGAACAGATTTAAGAGGATGGTTTTCAGATGGCATTCATTCTAAAGCCAGGTGCAGAACTATAGTCTTTTAAGTTAAGATAAATGACTATGGTCTTTTTATTGACAATAATGTTGGACTGGGTGTTAGGTCTATCTTGTACCTTATTGTTACAAATTGGTTATAGTTGTGCTCTATATTTTGAGGGAAAGATTTTTTTTCTTTTATTCTAACAGAGTGATATGTAGCAGGATATTTATCTGCTACATTGTATTTGCAGTGGAGCTCGGTGATTGGGCAGTAGAAGAGGAGGTGGAGCTGGGAGAAGGAAAGAGGAAGGGGAGGGAGAAAGAGGAAATGAGAAGGAGAGAGAGGCTAGCAACCATGGAGGACAGATGGGTTGAGAGCAGTCCTGGGTAGCAAACTTATATCAAAGGTTAGATATTGGGTAACTATTCTAATTATGTGGGCATCTTGCTGATTGAGCATTTACAAATATATAAATCCATTGGATAATCTTTAAGCATTAAGAGTCTTCATTCTACCGGGTACTGCGAGTATGGCGGATACTGTCTGGGGCTGAGCTGAGCTTTGTTGGGGCAGCATGGTGGATTAGCAGAGCCAGCCACCACATTGGCATTTCACAGGTCTAGCTGTAGTGTGCTTGGCCTCTGGCTGCTTCTAGTGTGGAACATGGCAGCGGGAGCTAAGTAGAGCCGCCCCATTGGCCTGCACCTCGGATTTTTAAAATATCTCCCATTTCAGAATGTCCCTGAGACTTGAGCAGGATTCTTTCTCTTCCTTTTATTGTGCTCTAGGGTAGGGCCAACATGCATTTTAGAAAGGCTAGTGCAGCCACAAAGTTCCCTGCTGGGCTCTTGTGAATCCACCCATGAGGAAGCTATCACCACAGCCAGTCCTGTCTTCAACAGCATCGCTCTTCCAGCTCATGACAGCTGGCTATCAGATGTGCTCATATTTTAGACACATGGCTACTTGATGTTAAAAGTGGTTTTGGAACTGTTATCTAGAAGGAATAGCTAGATTACACATAGGCAGTAGACCTGTAGGAAAAACACCTATGTATTGATAATACAAGAACTGTATTAAGGGTAGGGAGTCGGTTCAGTGGATAAAATTGCTTGCTGCTCTCGAAGTAGACCCAGGTTCAGGTCTCAGAGCCTACAAGATGGCTGTAACTGTAACTCCAGTTCTGATGTCCTCTTTTGGTCTCCATGGGCTCCAGGCACATTCAAAGTGCACAGACATACATGCAACCACAAAACATGCAGCTCACAAAACAAAAATAAATCTTAAGGAAAGAACTCTGCTGTAGGAGAAAGGTCAGTCATGATGAATGATAGACCAGTAGTTCTGTACTTTAACAAATGATAATTTTCACAGTATTTTTTTTTGTATATTATTTTTTTCTCATAGCAATATGGTGAGAGAAATTTTATTCTCACTTCATAAAAGAGAAAGTTCAGTGTTAGAGATCCCAATGGAGATGATTAGAGCAACTGACTTGGGTTTAGATATGAGTGCCTTCCCTCAGGGCTCTTACATTGAAAACCTGGTCCTTGACTTGGTGATGTATGAGGTACCACTCCATCATGGAGGGTGCTGCCCTCAGGAGGGATTATGATAACTCTCATGGGACCCCAGTCACTGGCTTCTTGTCTTATGACCTCTTCCTCCTACATGTGTTCCTGTCATGAAGCCACCTACCATCAGTCTCTTATCAAAAGCCACACAATAGACTGTATGATTTTGGCCTTTTAGCCCCTAAATCTGTAAGTTAAATAGAATAGCCTGACCTGAGTATTACAATAGAGACAAGAACACTGGGCTAATACACTGGTAAACTGGATGTTTCAGTGTATCTTTCTTCAAATTCAAAAATCTCCTCCCCCCTCTTTTTTTTTTTTTTTAACTTAAAGTTTGACAGATGTTCCAGGTAACAGACCCACAAAAGTTGCCGATGAATCTCTCAGGCATGTACATTTCCTGCCCAGCTGTGGAAGTTTTCACTCTGGTATGAGGTACTAGATGGGCATCTTATGGGTCTTTTTCACAAGGGGAAGAGGAGGTAGCCTGGTAGGCTATGGTTTTATATTTAAATATGCAAAACGGCAAAGAGGGGTAGAGCTCAAGACAGAATGCTTGCCTGATATGCATACAACCCTGGGTCTAATCCCAGTACCTCAAGGAAGAGGAAAAGAAAAATAATATGAAAAATGCCCTCATTCCTGCTGCCTCTCTGGGGTGTGATGCAGAGAAGGATAAACACAGCAGCCCCGAGACTCTCCTGGGAAACCACCATCCGGCACAGTCAGCCCATGACTGGCATCTGCAAATGTCATCTCACTGTGCTGAAACTGTTACAAGGAGTACACTCAACACACAAGACCCATTTCCCTCGTGGGCATCTACAGAGAGAAGTGCCTTCATAACTCATGGCTGTTAGAAGCCCTGGTATTGGGCTCAGGCAGTCTCCACCAGGGGAGTGACATCAATGTCAAAAGCTCTGGGTCCTCTGAACTTGGTCTCTCATGCTTCTCTCTCTCTCTCTCTCTCTCTCTCTCTATCTCTCTCTCTCTCTCTCTCTCTCTTTCATCCTCTTTCTCATCCTCTCTCTCGTCCTGGCTGTCCTGGAACTCAATCTGTAGACCAGGCTAGCCTTGAACTCAGAAATCTGCCTGTCTCTGCCTCTCAAGTGTTGGGATTAAAGGAGTGCGCCACCACTGCCCGGCTCATGCCCTCTTCTTATCGTTAACTTGGTCTCACAACCTCTCACCTCATTAATGGGCATGTCATTGCCTATATCTCAAGGCCCGTCAACTGGATCTGGGATGAGACACCCTCAACACAGGTGCCTTTGAAGATCTGAAACTCACCTTGCTTTAATAGCTCCTTACACAGAGTCCCCTTAGCATCGCCACAGGTCACCGGAAGCTTACTTTTGCTAAAATCTGCATCTTCTCTGGGAATTCTTGGACCTGCAGGGGCACATTTCACATTATTCTAGAACTGTGCAGGGCCTTCCCTCTACCCTCTTTGGTATCTTGCTTGTACAACTAAAAATGCAATAGGTTTTTCACATGAATTAGTTATATTTTATAATATAGCACACAGTCTCTCTTTTATGAACGATTAGATGCTAATATAGATAACCACATGTTCTGTTCCCAGCCTCTGGACTCCTATGCAGCAGCCAGAACCTTGTGGGAAAGAATCCCAGCTCCCACACTTGTTGGCTAGAGCAGCCACTGCGTGGTGACTCTCTTCCACATATTTTAGAGAGGCAATTCTCATTATATTAGGGCTTTGGAGTTTTGTAGATGGGAAACAACTCTCAAACTTTGTTCTGCTGTCTCACTGGATGCATTTACGGTAGAAGAGTGGCATAGGAGGAGGCACCTAACGAGGGGGTGTCATTTCTGTCCTTTGATCTGATTTGATGTCTTTCTCCTTTACTGTGCTCCTGGGGGCTCAGACAGTAGCTGTAGAGCAGCGGTTCCCAACTTTCCTCATGCTGCAACCCTTTAAAACAGTTCCTCATGTTGTGGTGACCGACCCCCAACCATAATAATATTTTACCGCTACTTCAAGACTGTTATTTTGCTACTGCTATGAATTGCAACGTAAATAACAGTGTTTTCTGACAGTGATGGTCTTAGGTGACACATGTAAAAGGGTCATTGAAACCCCACAGGGGTTGTAAGCCACAGGTTGAGAACTACTGCTGTAGATGACTCTGTAGATACTAGAGGGACCCTGCATACCCTTCAAGGGGTGTATGTAATGGAAATAGGAAGCCACAAGAGCATTTATATTTAGACATCATAGTGTTGATATGGATATCTGATATAAGCCGGCTCAAATATGGCTGACACTGGACATGGTGGAAGTTTGGGGGGGGACAATGAATTAGCACAAAATGACTGACACAAGATGTCTGGAGACCCCAAAGTAAACAGTGACGTCACATGTTATATAGTCAGTTCTAGCAGTGTGCCACTTTAGTGTGGTTCTGTATAAATATGGCCTTGAGGTCAGGGGCTGGAACCATCACATTTACTGGCCTGCCTGTGTGTCTGTCTATCTGCAGGCCCAAGTACATACCTCCACTCCACAGGTATGCCAGCATATTGCAGGGTGCCTGCTGGTGACTTTCTGCCTTTTCCTGTCACATAAAGTGTGTCTCCTTTTCCTGTCACTTGTCAGAATCTCTTCAACCTCCCAGGCTTCCAAGATCACCCTCATTTCCTAGCATCAGAGCACAGACCCCAGAGTATGTGGCATCTAATTCCATTGAACCAGACCATGAAGGCCTTACAGTGAGTTTCCACAGTAGTGTTGCCTACCATTCTAGGCAGTTAGGGGGATCCTCAAAGATACGGGCGGAGGGGGGGGGCGTGATGGGAGGGGACATCCCACAGTTACTTTAGAGTACAGTCTATCAGAACAACAATGGTCCTGGTGGGCACTCAGCTTAACTCACCTGAAAGCCTATGTCACATCTTTACAGATAAACAAATTGAGTTAGGAAAGGACAAAGGGCGGCTTAAGTCACACAGGACTTTAGGAATTAGAATACAGGTCTTGTGTCACCACCAAGGTCTGTAGGGTTCTGTGGCTTTCTATGTGGGTAAGAAGAAATATGCTAAATATCATGTGGACCACGCACCTTATTTCCTTCCTCAAGAATGGTCAGCACATAAGCCTATGCAACTCTGGTTTCCTCCCGAATCAACTAACTAATCAATGGGAAAACAGGAGTTAGCAACAATCTGTTGTGCTGTTGAAACTGACCGATGCTGACAATGATCTTAAGGTATGGAAATGGTTTCATCAGCCAGTCAAGAAATCTGACTTGTCACTCAGCACACAGAGTGCAGAAGAGCGAACTCATCAACGTTTGTTGTGGCATTCCTCGCATGCTGTGGACTTATCCCAGAAGTGCCAACGGAAGAGCAGGTGAAGAAATTGATTTATATACACAGTGGAAGTTCTTTCAGCCATAAAAGAGAAAATCAAAATTATGCCATTTGCAGGAAATTGGATACAACTTGGAGATCATTGTTTGAGCAAATTGAGTCAGTCTCAGAAAGACAAAGGTATGTTTGCTCTCATCTGTGGGACTTAAGAATTCATACAGAGACACAAGATTATTATTTTGTTTTGTTTTGTTTTGAGACAGAGTTTATCTCTGTAGCCTTGGCTGTTCTAGAACTTGCTCTATAAACCAGGCTGGCCTCAAACTCAAAATATTCATCTACCTCTCCCTTCTGAGTGCTAGGATTAAAGGCAGGCATGTGCCATCATGTCTCCCTCACAAAATTGTATGAACAAATGAGATGAAAGTAGGATCAAAATTGTTTAAGAGACAAAGGAGACTAATAGGAGTGGGGAGTGGAAGGTCCTGGGTCCTGGTGGAATATGCTCAAAGTTTGTTTATTTACTTGCATAGAAATGGTCTATGTGATCCAGGATAATACATTACAAATAAAAAAATAATTTAGGACCAGGCATAGCATTATATGCCTTTAAACCCAGCACTCAGAAGGCAGGGGAATCTTGATGAGTTCAAGAGAAGACTGGCCTACACAGTGTGTTCCAGGCCAGTCACAGTTGCATAATGAGACCCTGTCTCAAAACATTGGAAAAATATTCTTATTCATTAACATGTGATTAATCACATTTTTTTTTACCTCTTTTTCTGCCTCTTTGTGAAGAAGAATTGACAGGTCTTCTGAAGAAAGCTGAGAAAACAACATACATGTCTCTTATTTATAACATCGCACGGCAAGCAGCATTTTACAAAAACACCATTTAAAACTAACTTCCCATAAGTCTGCTTAGCACTTTATGAAACTTATCAAAATCCAGATCAGAAGTCAGGAACATTTCTTACAAAGGCCTAGACAGTAAATGTGCCAGGTTGTTTGGTCCATAATTTCCCTTGTTATTCCTCAGCTTTTCAGTCATATTAGAAAGCATGCACAGACTATGTGTAAATAAGAGGGTGTGTTCAAATAAAACTTTATAAATAACTGGCACGCTAAGTTTTCTTTCTGGGCTGAAGATTGCTGACTTCTAATTTAGATGATAATTAGCAAGGTTTATGTGTGACTCTCTCTCACACACACACACACACACACACACACACACACACACACAAAGAGCAAGCCACTTTACAATCATGATTAGGATTGTAATGGTCAAATCTGTTTGGATATTGTTGGGGAGTATAGACGGTTGTTTGTTCCTTCTCAGCCTGTGCCCACTTGGGAGGCAGATAGATCTCTGTGAGTTTGAGGGCAGCCTGGTCTACATAATGAGTTCCAGGACAGCCAAGGCTATGCAGAGAAACCCTGTCTCTGAAAACTAAAAAAAAAAAAAAAAAACCCAAAAGTTACAACTATCACCTGCAATTTAAAAAATAGTTTTGCTAATAGTTAATATTAATCATTCTAAGAGAGAGATTGTCAGGGTGTGAGTCAGAGAATCAGAAGGTGTCTGGTGTCTATGAACAATGGAATAGGGTCCTAAATCTAATTGTGCTACACAGAGCATAGTAGGAGACAGGGTGTGTGTGTCTATCAGCATTAACCTTCCTACTCCAGGCCTCCTGAGAGAGGCTATATTTAATTTCTTTTCTCTTTTGGTTGTTGCTGTTTATTTATTTGCTGAGATGGGGGTCTCACTTTATAGCTCTGCTGGCCTGCGCTTAGTATGTAGCCCAAGAAAAGAGGTTACCTTTCTCTAGACATTGCTTTCAAGGCAAACCAAAGGTTTGCCATGACTAAGGCATGAGATAGGCTTCTGGCCCTGGATAAGCTGGGAAAGGAGAGACTATCAGCCTCACTCAGAAGTAGTACAAAGGTGAAGGTTATGCCTAGAGGGGTCAGTGGTGGCTGAGAGTCAGCAAGGGAATTTATGAAAAAATATGATTCTCGTAGCCAGAAGGAACTCTGTAGATGGGAATTTGATGGGTGTATTTGGGAGATACACTGCCCAAGGTGACAGCAATAGACTGTTGATCTTCTAGGAGGGTCATTTGAAATCTTAATTTCAAAACAAGTTAGTTACTGTTAACCATGGGAAATGCTTCTGCTGCACTAAGTGGGAAATTTATGGCCATACGCATGCCATATGTGTACATATATACACACATATAATGAGATAGAAAGTCACATGAAGGAAGAGAGAGGAAGGGGAGATTGAGGGAGAGGGAGATGGAGGAATAAAGGGAGAGAGGGAGAGAGAAAGAGAGAGAGAGAACATTATTTTAGACTAATGATTCAATAATTTGTCAGATCTGGGCCAGAGACTGGCTGAGGGGAGACTGTAGTCTCAGTGGGGCAGACTCCTCCCTCCTCTATGCTCAACTGCTCAACTCACCTCTTCACAGCAATATTCTCCTGCTGGAAGAGAAGCTTGGCCAAGCTGTAGAATCACTTGCAATTGGCAAGCGGGGCAGAAGTGAGGGGCTGAGGGGCTGACTCAGACAGGACACACTGTTCCCCTCTCCCTTCAGCTGCTTACACCCAGGAATCATGGAAGATACCCCACAGGCAGGAGAGGGGGATATCCACCATGCTTGCCAAGTTGCAGTGAGAGTCGTAACTGTGAAGTCACCCAAAGAACTGGGTTGACCTTGGATGGCAGCCAATCTATCATGTTACTTCACTTGACAGATAAGTTCCAACTGAGGTATGAGGGAAGGACTAACAGGCTCAAGTCTGTACAGTGACCATATGGGTTTGGTCCAGAAGAGGATAAGCTGAATCACCTGTCACTCAGTGGTGTTTGTTCTGAAGTTTTGCTTTACAGCTATTTCTGCCCTTGAAAGTTTAGCAGAGGCTTGTCTGACCATAGACACATTGATATGTCAGTTGTCTGTGAAGCTGTCATCTTTGGTCCCTTTCCCAGACATACTTTGGAAACTGACTAAATGGTGATTATTTTTCAATGGTTACCATGGCTTCATCAAGCAGTCAGAGAAATGGGTTTGTTACTAGAAGTATGTAATATAAAGGATGAAAATTAGGTACTGAAAATGTATCGTGTTTTGTCTTTAACCTGTTCTCCATCTTGTTCTCATTGGGATTTTGATGTTCCGGATTGAGTAGTTTCCAAGTCTCTCTCTCTTTTTCCCTGAGGAAATAGAAAACATAAACGGAAACCAGATGCTTCTTAAAGATTACAGTACATAATAGTGCTTTTCAGATTTCCTGTGCTACTGTTACTTGTAAAAAGTCCAATGCATAGTAAAAAATATGTAGCTCATAGCTTTGTAATTACCAAGTCTTTGATATTTAACCTGGTATTCTGGCATCACATCAACTTAACACAAGCTAGAGAGGAAGGAGCTTCAGCTGAGAAAATGTCCCCAGAAGCCTGTAGACAAGCCTATAGGGCATTTTATTTTCTTTTCTGTCTTTTTCTTTTCCTATCTATCTATCTATCTATCTATCTATCTATCTATCTATGTCTATCTTTGGTTTTTTTTTTTTTTTTTGAGATAGTGTTTCTCTGTGTAGCCTTTAAGGTGTGCACCACCATCCACCTTTCGTTTCAAAATTCTTTTTAGATTTATTTTATCAAACATATGAGATATAGTCTCTGAAAACAGATATCAAGCTAAGGTTGATTGTTATTACATCATATTTTATATTACATACATTTATATTACATACTTCTATTATGTAACATATAATAGAATTTTATTACATACTTCTTTATATTACATACTTCTAGTAATAAACCCATTTCTCTAACTGCTTGATGAAGCCGTGGTAACCATTGAAAAATAATCACCATTTAGTCAGTTTCCAAAGTATGTCTGGAACAGGGACCAAAGATGACAGCTTCACAAACAATTGACATATCGATGTGTCTATGGTCAGACAAGCCTCTGCTGAACTTTCAAGGGCAGTTATCAAGCTAAGCTAAGATTGTTCTGGAACTTGCTCTGTAGACCATGGCGGCCTTGAACTCACAGAGATTCTCCTGCCTCTACCACTAAAAGCTTGTATCACCACCACCTGACAATAGAGTATTTTCTTAAATAATGATTGATGGGGGAGGCCTCAGCCCATTGTGGGTGGTGCCATCCCTGGGTTGGTGGTCCTGGGTTCTATAAGAAAGCAGGCTGAGCAAGCTGTGGGGAGCAAGCCAGTAAGCAGCACCCTCCGTGGCCTCTGCATCAGCTGCTGCCTTCAGGTTCCTCCTTTGCTTAGTTTTCTGTCCTCACCGATTTTGAGCACAAACTGTTATATATAACTGTGAGTGAAATAAAACCTTTCATCCCAAGGTTCTTTTTGGTTATAGTGTTTCATCACAGCAATAGTAACCCAAATTAGGAGGCCCTGTTTTATCCAGATGCCATTTCCTTTGCCCTGACATTGATTCAATTCATTGAATTAATACAGAAAATAACTTCAGGCAGCTTAGTTTGTTTCCCAAGGGACACGCTGAAAATTATACTAATGAGAAATAACACTTAAGTGCTTGCTGTGGGCTGGGCATCAACACGAGCCTGTTATGCTTTGGATTTTAAATGTTTCCAAAGGCTTGTATGCTGGAAGCTTGATCCTTAATTGATGGCATTGCTAGAGTGGTGGAAACCTCAGGAGGCCAGATGAGTAGAAGGAAGTTTCCTCTCTGAGTAGGGGAGTCCTTTAGGGGACACTGAGAAAAAACACCCCACCCCAAATCTCCACTGTGTAGTTTCCAGGGGCTTTTGGTTTCTTTCCTTCCTTCCTTCTTTCCTTCCTTCCTTCCTTCTCCTTCCTTCCTTCCTTCCTTCCTTCCTTCCTTCCTTTCTTCCTTCTTTCCTTCTCCTTCCTTCCTTCTTTTTTCCTACCTTCCTACCTTCCTTCCTTCTTCTTCCTTTCTTCCTACCTTCCTTCCTTCTCCTTCATTCCTTCTTTCCTTCCTTTCTCTCTCTTCCTCTCTCATTTCCTTCCTTCCTTCCTTCTTTCTTTCATTGTTGTTGTTTTATTTGTTTTCTTTTTTTTTCAAGACAAGGTTTCTCAGTGTAACCCTCACTGTCCTGGAACTTGCTTTGTAGACCAGGCTGACCTTGAACTCACAGAGATCTGATTGTTTCTACCTCCTGAGTGCTGGACTAAAGGTTTGCACCACCGCCACCACTACCTGGCTTTTTGTAATTTCCAGTTAGTTTTATCATACCAAATGAAATTCTAATGCTGCTATAAGGGCCAAGCATAGTTCCTGGGCTTACCCATGGCTTTATCTGTGCAAGAACAGAGCTTTAAGAGAACCAGGTTTGGAAAGGATAAAGGAAGAAATGATTTTAATAAAGCACAACCTCCTGCCTCAGCCTCCAGAGAGGGAGTGGATAGGTACCATCACCTTAGCTTGATATCTGTTTCTGGAGACTATATCTCATATGTTTGATAAAATAAATCTAAAAAAAAATTTTGAAACCAAAGGTGGACGGTGGTGCACACTTTAAATCTCAGCACTCCAGAGGCAGAGGCAGGTGGATCTCTGTAAATTCTAGACCAGCCTGATCTATCTACAAAGCAAGTTCCAGGACAGCCAGGACTGTTACACAGAGAAATCCTATATCAAAAAAGCAAATCGAGCAAGCGAACAAACAAACAAATCAAAAGGAAAGAAAGAAAAGGAAAAAAGAGGGAGAGAAAGATGAAGGGCAAGTCTCCAATGAATGCTGCAGGAGACAGTGCTCTGCACCGCCAGTCTTACTGGAGAGATCCGATGTGATGAAGTGTTAAAACGAGAGACTTTGTGATGAGGTTACTTCTTGCTCTCTAGTGAAGCATGAAGCCTCTCCTGCTCAGAGCCTTATCAATTTGCCCTGTCCTCCACGACAAATTTGTCATCGCAAGCGTCTTGCAATTAGAAATTAGTGCTACTTCTCATGGAGCTAATTTCCAAAAAGACCTCTATTTCTGGCAGATTATCTTACTGGATGGTTTTTGGCCACAATACATTATATTTAGGTCTCTAACCCATATAAACACTTGTAAGATTTTATGCTGAATCAGCAGCAGTGTAATTCCCTCTCATAAAGGTAGATGATAAAAGAGCTTTAAATAAAGATTTCAAGAGTCTTGTCTCACGTAAATTGATGCCATTCATCATTGAAAAGTATTCATAGAAACATAGTTATTCAACATACAGTTTTTTAAATGTGTAGAAATTATGTAAAGAAAATTCTTTATGGAAGAACACTTGAGTTCTTCTCAGATTAATCTGATGAATGCTATTAATATGATGAATGCAATTTTTTTTTTTTTTTTGGTTTTTCGAGACAGGGTTTCTCTGTATAGCCTTGGCTTTCCTGGAACTCACTCTGTAGAGCAGGCTGGCCTCGAACTCAGAAACTCGCCTGCCTCTGCCTCCCAAGTGCTGGGATTAAAGGCGTGTGCCACCACTGCCCAGCCGATGAATGCAATTCTAATCAGAATTCCTGTGGACTAAGTAGATGGGGGGAAATATTCTTGAATTTATTCTAAAATCCACTCTGAGGAACTCATTGTGATGGTTGTACCTCTGAGTCCTCTTCTCTGTTCATTTCTGTAGAGTCTTCAGGTGCCAAAGGTGGAAGGGGTGGGGACTAAGACATGAACAGGGGGACAAGCAACATCTCCAACACTGCACAGTAGCATAGGGAATGGTTTTCAGATTCTTTGTTGTTGTTGTTTTGTTTTTAAGATAAGGTTTCTCTGTGTAGCCCTGGCTATCCTGGAACTCACTCCATAGACCAGGCTGGCCTTGAACTCAGAGATCCACTTGCCTCTGCCTCCCGAGTGCTGGGATTTAAGGTGCACACCACCACACCTAGATGGTTCTTTGACTCTTGTTTCCCATTTATACAAAGAGCCAAATCTCATGGGGACTAGGGATGTAAGCATTTAAAAAAAATGGTCAGGTTTCTTCCAAGCACTCTAAAATCGAATATGGAACAATCTTTTTTTTTTTTTTAATTTTTCAGGTGGAAAGGGTTACAATTTCAGTATGAAAGCTAAGAACCAATGTAGGGAAAATGACAATAGATTTAAGTAACAAAAAGCTTCAAACTTCCCTAGGACGAACGATTCTATTAACAAACTCACCAGAAAACCATGGAGTGGGACAGAAATCCTAGAGATACGTGTGCTCGGGAGCTAACAAC
>JANHMN010000017.1:18005454-18019200 GCA_030674055.1 Rhabdomys pumilio
TAGAAAGACAGCCCAATATTAACCACCTCAGTTCCCAATAGGGGCATTGACTCTTCATTAACTTCTTCAAGCTGATTATGGGTGTTGAAATATTAGAAGAGGGACAGGGGGAAGAGTAAATTGATAAGCCTCGTCTGTGTCTTCACTGCATCCAGCTGGAATTCCAGGACATCAGAGGTTCGAGCAGGTCTGCTCAGCTCACTTGATGAGTAGATACACCGAGGCTGTGTATTCTGCAATACAATTCTCAAAACAAATTTTAGTATCAAGATAATTTTTTGTTTGAATTCTGGAATCTAGTCTTCTGGTGGCCTGCCTCTGTCATGTCTAATCCATATAATTCTGGGAGTTTCTATAAGTGTGTACTCCCACCATCCTCCCACTTCACCTCCCAAGGCCCTCTACTTCCACTGATGCCTAACCCCTTACCCCATCCCCCCCTCCAATTACTATGAGGGTGTGCTCCTACCATCCTCTCATTCCCACCTCCCTGCTCTTGAAATTCCCCAACACTAGGAAATTCGAACTTTCAGATATCAAGGCTGTCCACTTCCACTGATGCCTGGCAAGGCCACCCTCAACTACCTATACAGGTGGAGCCATGAGTCCCTCCCTTTGTGTTCTCGGGCTGGAGATTTTAGAATGGCTACTCCAGCTTGTTTCTTAGGGCCATCTGCTTGAAAAATTGTTTTCCAGCCTTTTACTCTAAGATAATGTCTGTCTTTGTCACTAAGGTGGGTTTCCTGTATGCAGCAAAATGCTGGGCCTTGTTTATGTATCCAGTCCATTAGCCTATGTCTTTTAATTGGGGAATTGAGTCCATTGATGTTAAGGAACAGTGATTGTTGCTTCTTGTTATTTTTGTTATTAGAAGTGAAATTATCTTTATGTGGCTATCTTCTTTTGGATTTGTTGGAAGAGGATTACTTTTTTGCTCTTTCTAGGGTATAATTTCCCTCCTTGTATTGAAGCTTTCCTGCTATTATCCTTTGTAATGCTGGGTTTGTGGAAAGATTGTATAAATTTGGTTTTGTCATGGAATATCTTGGTTTCTCCATCTATGGTAATTGAGAGTTTTGCTGGGTATAGTAGCCTGGGCTGGCATTTGTGTTCTCTAAGGGTCTGTATGACATCTGTCCAGCATCTTCTAGCTTTTATAGTATCTGGTGAGAAGTCTGGTGTAATTCTGATAGGTCTACCTTTATATGTTACTTGGCCTTTTTCTCTTACTGCATTTAATATTCTTTCTTTGTTTTGTGTACTTGGTATTTTGATTATTATGTGACAGGAGGTATTTCTTTTCTGGTCTAATCTATTTGGCGTTCTATAGGCTTCTTGTATGTTTATGGGCATCTTGTTCTTTAAATTAGGGAAGTTTTCTTCTATAATTTTGTTGAAGATATTTATTGGCCCTTTAAGTTGGGAATCTTCACTCTCATCTATACCTATTTCCTTAGGTTTGGTCTCCTCATTGTGTCCTGGATTTCCTGGATATTTTGTGTTAAGAACTTTTTGCATTTTGCGTTTTCTTTGACAGTTGTGTCAATATTTTCTATGGTATCTTCTGCACCTGAGATTCTCTCTTCTATCTCTTGTATTCTGTTGGTGATGCTTGTGTCTATGACTCCTGATTTCTTTCCTAGGTTTTCTAGTCTCCCTTTGTGATTTCTTGATTGTTTCTACTTCCATTTTTATGTCCTGAATGGTTTTTTTCAATTCCTTCACCTGTTTGGTTGTGTTCTCTTGTAATTCCTTAAGGGATTTTTGTGTTTTCTCTTTAATGACTTCTACCTGTTTACCTGTGTTCTCCTTAAATTCTTTGAGAGTGTTATTTTTGTCTTCCTTAAAGTCCTCTATCATCATCATTAGAAGTGATTTTAAATCTGAATCTTGCTTTCCTAGTACTATGGGGAATTCAGGACTTTCTTGTGTGGGAGAACTAGGTTCTAATGATGCCAAGTACCCTGGCTTGCTGATGCTTATGTTCTTGTGCTTGCCTTTCACCATCTGGATCTCCTTAGTGCTACCTGCCCTGTCTCTGACTGGAGCCTGTCTTTCCTATTATCTTGGTTTTTGTCAAAACTGTGTGGGGTGGATGTTGCTACTGGGGTAAGAGCTGAGGCCCAAAATCTGCTCAGGCCAGGAGTGACTTCCTGGGTCCTAGTGGGTTCAGGTTACTCCCTGTTTGGGGCAGGCATTGCTATCTGCTTACCTAAGATAATGCCAGGGTTAGAGCACCTGGGAGCCTTGCTTCCTCTGGATTCCTAGAGATTGGGGGCAGAGCTGCCGCCTGGGATCTGCTCAGTGCTCAGGCCCAGACGGAAGGCTAGACTAAGATAATAATTTAAAAAAATAAATCTTAAAAGAATGCACTAGCCAGGCGGTGGTGGCGCACGCCTTTAATCCCAGCACTTGGGAGGCAGAGGCAGGCGAATTTCTGAGTTCAAGGCCAGCCTGGTCTACAGAGTGAGTTCCAGGACAGCCAGGGCTACACAGAGAAACCCTGTCTCGGAAAAAAAAAAAAAAAAAAAAAAAAGCACTAAAGGGTCTGTCCTATATAGCAAACCTAGGACAGAAACAGCACGAGGTACTGACAGAGTGGGTTTACAAGCAAAGGAGTTCAGGTAGAGAAGAAAACAACCAACCAGAAAACAGAAAAGCAGAGCAAAGGAAAGCATTTCTGTAGTGAAAATGCTCAGGATGCCACCAAATAGAAACCTCCTTTGTTCACTGCCGGGCACTGTAGCTGCTTCCACCCCAACAGAATGAACAGAAAGCTTTTCTTTCTGCCAGTGACCTTGGTATGGAAGCTTTACCTCATACTGCTTTGGTCTGCAATGGTAGACATTAGCATATGTCATTATATGCTTGGTCAGCCATTTTGCCTGGGGTGGGGGGGAGAATCACTTACCTTGAAATTACTCAGAGCCACATGCCCATATATAATTTACAAGCACTCTGCCAAGTCGTGAATTCAGACCTAATGCAGAAAAGGCGTTTAAGTTCTGATGTGTTTTACCTACAATTCAGCTGACTGATTTAGCTGTTCTACTTAGAGACAGTGTGTGGTCAAGATTTTTTGGGTTTGTTTTAGATTTTTAAAGTGTACGTGTGCGTGTGCGTGTGCGTGTGTAGCCATTCACAAAGGCCAGATGCTTCTTGGAGCTAGATTTACAGGCAGTTGTGTGTCTGATGAGTGTGCTGGGAATTGAACACTGGTTCTCTGCAAAGCAGTATTCACTCTTACCTGCTAAGCAGTCTGATCTCCCCCTCTACAACTCTCTGATCCCTGAGTGAGCAGCTCCCTGGTCTGCTCCTTAGACACTCCTGAATAACCCTTGCTTTCTGGTTGTTAACCTGAAGGAGTTTTCCCATCAACCTTCTGACTTGCTCTGTGGTGTTCACTTGTGCTTCAGCACATATTTGAGTTTCTTGTGTTGAGTGCTGAGATGATCAATAAACCCCTGGTGGAATTTGATTTACAAACTCAGATGTACACAGCACACTGTGTACACATGTTCTACAGTGCAGTAAAACAGTTGGCCAGGGTCAGTGGGGCCCTGGAACAGACAGCAGTCTAGAGGATGGAGTGTCTGACTGAGTCTGGTCTCAGTGGCTTTCCCCAGTTAAGCCTTCATGTTTTACGGTGCCTTCTCAAGCCCTGGTTTAAAGCAGCATATTAACCTGCTAACCTGTTGCCTGTGATTTTCTGTTCCCTGCCAAACTGTCATCTTTTTTACTGGCAATACCTCTTATCATATTGTGTCTTCTGTTGTCTTTTTAACTAGTTACTTGTTTTTAAAAAAAAAAAAATTCTGGCATGGTGGCACATGCCTGTAATCCCAGCACCTGGGAAGCAGGGATAGGCAGTTTCTGTGACTGGCAGTTTCTACATAGTGAGTTCTAGGACAGCCAGGACTATATAGAGAAACTTGTCTCAAAAAAAATAAAATTCTCTTTTAGGGCTAGCATGATGGGTTAATAGGAACAAATATACGCTGCCAAGTCTGACAACCCGAGTCTGAACTGGGTGGCCACGTACGCACTCACACACACATAACACATAAAATAAATAAATATTTTTAATTACTATGCCCTCGACCTACTTACAAAACCTGAACTTTATGTATTCCTTAGATATGAGACAGACCTTGTCAAGAGCAGAAAAGGAGGTTTTTTTCCTATTGCCTAGAACAGTGATGCTTAAAGCTAGAGAAGAATATGATTTTTTTTTAACTTCTCACAAGTAAACCACAAGCATGGTTACAGTAGGTGGCTAGGCAGGACAGTGGGTGGATATGTGAGCTTGGAAATGACTGAGAAGGTGCAGACTGCTGTCCCCCAGGAACCTCCTCACTCGTACCATCCCTTTGACTCCCTTAGCAAGGCAGATACAGTCAGTCTATTCCTGTATACATTCTTAAGAAACAGTTTAGGTCTTTAGTACTTTTAGTGAAAGGGAAAAAAAAAAAAAAGGGGAGCCCACTAGCTTATCTGAATTAGCTCTCTAGAGCAGACCTGTGATTGGCCAGGCTTGGCTTCAGGTACCGAGCCCCTCTTGGGGCCAGGGCCAGTGTAAGGTGACCCATTCTGTCAGATGCTTTCCTCCTGAGATTTTCCCATCTCCTCTTTATCTTCTTGTAACATTATCCAAACAAGGTAAGAGGTATTTCTACCAAAATCTTTGTTATTACAAGCAAACTCCATATCAACTAAGGTAATTTCAGGTTGCTTTACAACATTAAATCTTCAGTTTAAAAGATGAAATTGTAAGTTCTTGAATACCCCTGAAATAATATAAGCTCATGGTCTCATTCAGGGTATAGTAAAGCAAGAAAACTACTTTTTAATCATCAAACACAATAGTACTCAATGGAGATCATTATTTTGAAATATTTAAGCTCAAATATTTAAATATAGCTTATAATAAGGAAATTTTGTTATCATGAGTAGAATTTTTGTTACCTGTATGAATCTGTGTAGTTTCAGTAATTTCATATTCTCTACTAAGCATATCACCAGAGAATGATTTTAGAAAAGAACAAAGGACCATTCTCATTTAGGAGTCTGCTTGCATTTCTCACCTTCAGTCTTCCTAGCCTTGGTAGCTTATCGTCACCAAGGGACTCAGGACCCTGCAGCTGCAGTCTCCTCCCTGGGGTTCTCAGTGTAGACAGACTTGTTTATCTAAATGCCACCTGTGCTGTTTCTCAGCTGCAGTAGATTCTGGACTATAGTTTCTCTCTCTGGGACAAATGGCATGCAGGAAGCTGGTAGTGTCATAGATGCTAAGAGCATAGCCATTGGAATAAGGCAGTGGAAAGCCAACTTTAGAACTGGGTTAGTTAATGAAGTGTTTATCTAGCATGAATGAAACTCTGGGTTCCGTCTACAGCACCATCTAAAACAGGGTCTAGTGGGTTATGCCTATAATCCAAGCACTTGGGAGGTAAAGGCAAAAGGATCAGAAATTCAAGGCCACCCTAAGCTACAGAAAACCCTGCCACCAAAAAATAAGTAAGGCTTTGCCACTTACTGGTTTTGAAACCTTTGAACTTTCATCTTGGAACCAAAGTTGCTCATCAGAATAGGGATCATAACAATGCCTGTTTGGTAGGATTCTGAGGAGGATTCTCATAAGCATGGATAAAGGCTTAGAGTACATTAGCCACCATTTATACAGTAGTTAGAACTTGAAAGATGTCCATTTCTGCCAAGGATTCTTAGCATCCTTGTATAGGATGTATCACCTGATAACAGAATTTCTTCTGGTTTTCAATTTCTTCTATTCATTTAAACAGAAATTTGCTTAGATGTGACCCATTCAATCAGGACTTTTTGATAACATGTGCTAACCATGTTATGTAATTTCTCTGAATTTTTTTCAGAAAATTTTTCTTAATTGTTTTAGAATTTAGAGAAATAAATATCATCTGGTTAACTTGTGGCCATTTTTATACTAATTGTTGTTTTATATGTTAAGCATTTCTAATTTCCATGGAAAAGCCCAAGGATTGGGCAGTTTTTCTCTTTTAGTTTGTTACAGTCTGGTGCAGTTCATCTAGAAGGTTAGAAAGTCACAGGAAGGCAGTGCCTGGAAGCTGCCAAGGGACCCCACGTTTAAGCTTCTGGGTGTTCTCTCTGCTCACAAAAGACAGGCATCTGGGCAAGTGAGTCAGTTTGTTGTTAGTTCCCAAGCACTGCCAGAGGAGACTTATACCCCTGAGTCTCCTGCGTCCTCAGGAGGGAATGATGGCTGTTAGTCTAGCCCATCTTCAGTTTAGTAACTGGACTAGTTCTTGGACATTTCTGACAGGGAAGAGATTCCTGCAGGCCTCCTGCTAGTATTTCTGTCTTGCCTGCTATATAGCCAAGGGCTTGCCTTTTCTTAGACATATGATCATTTCCCCTCCCCTCACTGCCCATGTCTCTTCTTCCTTGGGCCAGCTTGACCTCCTGTGTATACACGGCAAAAACCACAGTGGCTGCTCTCCATTCTCCCTCAGAAAAACACACCATTCTGAATGTTTCTGATCCCTGAAGCCTCCCTTCCTGAATCATGTTTTGTTCACAGCCCCACTCGGTCATCCATCGTGGCCTCCCTCTATCTAGTGCTGTAGTATATGGACTTCAGTGACCGGAATGCTTTTCTTTCTGTTCTTTAAGATAATTTTCCTTCCAGAATCACAGGGCTACTCAGAATTTGGCTTCTGGGTATTAGCTTTGGCTTCAGTTGGGAACTGGTTAGAAACAGAGTGACAGTTTGTAGCTCAGACCCACTGAAATTTGTGGTTTGTCTGAGCATGAGAGCTTAAGGAAGCCAGGCCTAACTGAGCATGCTAGCACACTTACAGCTGCTTAGAGGGTTGAGGCAAGTTTAGGCCATTTTGGAAAACTTAGGGAGATCCCTTTCTTAATAGACCAGAAAATGAATAAGGATGCTAGCTCAATGGTAGAATGCCTGTCTAGCATCCTGGACACCCTGAGGTCAATCCTCAGGGGATTTTAACCCTACTGGAAACTACCTTTGCTCAGGGAAGGAAAACTGTCAACTAGTAGTTCCCAGCCTGGCTTTCAGTAGAATCAAATGGGGAGTCTTTAATATATACAGAGAGAGAGACAGACACACACACACACACACACACACACACACACACACACACAGAGAGAGAGAGAGAGAGAGAGAGAGAGAGAGAGAGAGAGAGAGAAAGGAGAAAGAAAGGAGAGAGAGTTTTTTTTCAGGGTTTCTCTGTGTAGCACTGGCTGTATTGGAACTCACTCTGTAGATCAGGCTATGCCACCACCTCCCAGCTAATATTTATGTTTATCGTATGTATATTTTACATAGACCACACTGGTCAGAAGAGGCATTAACCAAGGTCGTCTTCGAGAGCAATAAGTGCTCTTGACCACTGTGCACTTAAGCACAGTAAGTGTTCTTAGTCTCTCCAGCCCCTTCACAGTGAATCTTGAAAATCAGCGATGCCTGAGTTCCACCTCCAGAGATTGTAATGTGATTGGCTTGAGTGGGTGTCTGAAAGCTCAGATTATAAAAGGCAGCCAAGGTTGAACCATTGATATTCATCAAATTTTTTAAGCAAGTGTCATGTGGCTCAAGGATGTCCTTGTACTCCTGCATCACCTGCAGGGGTTGTGGGTGTTCTCTGCCACGTGTGCTCAGCAAAGGTTCGCTTTGGAGGATTGTTTGGGTTTTTTGTTGTTGTTGTTGTTGCTATTTGCAGTAGTAGGGATTGAATGTAGGGCTTCATAGACCCCAGGCAAGTGCCCAGGAATTGTTAGTGACCTTTAGATATCGCCTGTGTGCCACTAAAGGGAGTTATCTTTCTGATTTTCCCTTTTAAGTCCTTAGTTTAGTTGGAATCATGTTCAAGGCCACAAATATTTCACAGTTCTGATTCTTACATACAGAGCTAGAACATTCCAAGCAGAATATCTTGAAAACATTGATAGTTTGTGGTTGGCTAAGCTGCATGATGATCCAAGGTCATCAAAGCCACTGGGGAGCAGCTCAGTGACAGAGTGCTTGCCTAGCATGCAGAGGGCTTTGGCACTGAAAAAAAAAAATTAAGGGTGCCCTCTTTGGCAAACTTTCAGAAGTAAGTGGCAACCTCAGAAACAGTGATCTAAGGCTAGATGAAGTGGCACACACCTTGAATCTCAGCACTTCGGAGGCAGAGGAAGGCTGACCTCTGAGTTTGGGGCCAGCTTGATTTAAAAGTTGAGTTCTAGGACATACAGGGCCTCACAGAGAAACCCTGTCTTGAAAAGCCAGGAGGAGGAGGAAAAAGAAACAGGTATCTACATAAAATCATTCTGAGGTGGGCATGTAGCTCACTGGTAGAGTATGTATATAAGGCCCCCGTTCCACCCTCCAAACTACAGACAAGCTTCTCAGAAATGTCCAGTTCCAGAAACAAATCATTTTTCTGTGTGTGCTCAAGGGCACATTATGTGCACTGTGGGGGTGTGCCACTGCACACTGGTGACAATCAGTCCCCTCCACCTTTCCACACAAGTTCTTGGGATCAAACTCAGGCCATCAGACTTATGCAGCAATCAGCTTTACCCATTGTGCTGCCTCGCCAGCCCTCCTGCCTTAGCCTCCTTAGGGCATGGCTCACCACAGCTGGCAACTAGCTTATTCAAGGGGTTGAAGAGAGGTGTGAAAGTGGGTTTGAACATGGTCTCACTATGTAGCTCAGACTGACCAGAACTCATTATCCATGCCAGCCCTCTTGCCTCAGCCTCTGGATGCTGGGTTCAAACATGAGCCACTGTGCCTGGCGGGGGCTGCCGCTGCTGCTGCTGCTGCTGCTGCTCCTCTTCCTCCTCTTCCTCTTCTTCCTCCTCTCTCTCTCTCTCTTTTTTTTTTTTTTTTTTTAAGGAAAGATCTTATATCTCAATGCAGAAAGACTTCTGGAGCTGCCCCAGTAGTATAAAGTATGGACAAGATGTGAGCTTCCTTGAGTGGTTTTGGTCTGGTTTGTCTTTACCTGAAACTGTAGCCCTATCAGCTTGGCTATCTTGTCCAGGTATGCAAATGAGGAAGAAAGGAGACACCTGGGTATGGCAGAGGACTGAAAGGAGATACAGCTTAGTGAGCAGATCCTCGGCATGTGTTAGACACTGATAGATATCTTATCTCACAAGGCCTCCTCACGGGCGAGCCAACCATGGCACTTTTCACAAGCCTCTCTTACAGATGAGGCTTCTCACAGCTCAGTGTAACTATTCTCTACCTGGAGGAGACTGAGAGCCTCAGCAGAGCCTGAACCCAGCATTCATGACCATTGAGTAAATGCTAGTGAAAATACAACATGCTTGGTCAATTTCAAATCTGAATTAGTGCTACCTTTTTAAAGATACCAGCCATGGTTTTATACCTCAAGAGTTTAAATTGTAAAGTAGGTAAGTACATCGGGGTTCAAGAGGAAAATGGAAGAAAGTTATTATGAACTTAGAAAAGCTATCAAAGCCGGGCGGTGGTGGCGCACGCCTTTAATCCCAGCACTTGGGAGGCAGAGGCAGGCGGATTTCTGAGTTCTGAGTTCGAGGCCAGCCTGGTCTACCGAGTAAGTTCCAGGACAGCCAGGACTACACAGAGAAACCCTGTCTCGAAAAACAAAAAAACAAAAAAAAAAAAGAAAAGAAAAGAAAAACTATCAAAACTCTGAGGTGCACTTTTTACTTTATTTATTTATTTATTTTAGACAGGGTTTCTCTGGGCATCCCTGAATGCTCTGGAATTCCATCTGTAGATCAAGCTGGCCTCGAATTCAGAGATCTGCCTGCCTCTGCCTCCCAGGAGCCAGGTTTAAAGGTGTGCAGCTCATGGCCCTGCTTATAGTTTGTCTTTTTTTTTTTCCAAACAGATCTTGCAGGAGGTGGAGGCACAGGCCTTTCTTCGGTTGACCGAAAGGTTTTGGAAAGGTTCTTCAGATTTCTACCAAACATTTTAAGAGGTTTAGCTAAGAGACCATGTTTTTCCAAACTTTTTTCAAAGTTTGGAAATCATAGGTGCCTAGACTAGGTGTGATGGTGTGTGTCTTTTATCTCAACGCTGAGGAGGCAGAGGCAGACAGATTTCTGTAAAGTCAAGGCCATCCTGCTGTTACTCAAGATGAGCTCCAAGCCAGCCCAGCCAGAGTTACATAGTAAGACCCTGCCATAGGTAGCTGGATGGATAGACGGGCCAGCATGCTTATAAATATATATCTATATATTCCTAGATGTTGATTTCTGATTGGAAATCAGTTTTTGAGCATAGATATATTATCAATAGCAGTTTAGTTTCATGTTCATTTCAAGAAGTTTAGATGCATGTAGTTACGTTGTCTGCCCAGCTCAGACCAAAACTAAATCCTGTCCTTCCCATTCCCTTTAGTATTTGTCTGCCCAATTCTTGAGGTTTGTTCCTTTAAATATATCTTTGTAACTCTCCCCATCTGTCCTCAGGAGGCGTAGCTCAAACAAGAGCCCATTCCTGTGCCTCAGAAAACTGAAAGGAGAAAGAGAGCTTTTGCTGATAGAAACTTGGGTTTCATTCTTGACCCTGATCTTTCTTGGAACAAAGCATAGGCTTCCAGGATGCTTTCTTTCTGAAAGTCAGGTTAGTGGCACTCCCTGGAGGAAACCCTGGGTCTGGTGTCTAGGGAAAGATGTTGGAGCCAGAGCTGGTGACGGTGCTTGGCTCTCCCTGGGGAAGCCTTGGAAGGGAAGAACAAAAGAACTGGCCCATTAAGATTGTCTGATGCTAATTCATAGAAAGGACTCTTTCTGTCTTAAAATTAAATCAACCCTAAGTATCACTTTTATCTTTGTTCCACTAGTTATGAGATTTTTTAATAATAGATAAAGTTTTAATATCTCAAAACTTAGTTTTCTCATCCAGGACTTAAAGCTAAGGGTAATAAGATCCAGCAGATTTTGTTTTTGTAATTCAGCTAATGCACCATTTGGGCCAGCATCTGTTAATGAGGTAAGCATAAAGTATGGGAAGGAGGTAAAGCAAGAGCTAGGCTCTAATGTTACGTTTTTAAATATAGGAGAAAATAACTGAACAGCCAATAAGAAAGGCTTTGTGTCAGTACAACGTGAGTGGGTTTTTCTGTGTCCTGGGTTCACTTACTAATTCTGTGCTGTGCAGTGCAGTGCAGTGCAGTCCTGGGGCTGAAACCTGAGGCCCAGCACATACTGAGCAAGTGCTCTGCTACTGAGCTGTATGCGTCCCCAGGTTCATTAGTTTTAATACACTGAACTTTAAGTTTTGCAAAAGTCATGTAAGTACTATGTTTTGGAGTTTAAGCAAACAGCATTAAGAAGTTAAGGAAGTGGAGAGGAGACTCGGGGTTAAGTGCACCTGTCTTCTTGCAGAAGACCTGGGTTTGGTTCTCAGCACCCACATAGTGGCTCATGGCCATCCCTAACTCCAGTCTCAGGCGATCTGATGAATTTTCTCATCAGACACACATGTGGTGCAAAGGCTCCTACTGGCAAAACAATCATACCTGTAAATTTTTTTTAAAGTTTTGTTTTAACAAGTCCTGGAGCTGGTGAGATACTCAGTGGGTAAAGGCACTTGCCAAAAAGCCTGGCAACCCAAGTTTAATCCCTATACCCCTCACAGAAGCGGAAGGAGAGAACGCTGTAAAGTTGTCCTCTTTTCTCCCTATATGCTCCCTATACATACAATGAACTCACACACACAGTAGTAATTTTAATCGTTAAATGAAAAGGTTCTGAACAGGGAACTAGCATTAGGCAAGTGAGAGTTAAGAAAGCCTACTGTTGTGGCACTGGGTTAACATATCCTGGAAAGGGTGAAGGAACAAAAGCAGTTAAGTTCTTGCCTCCCATTGGTGACGTGGAAATGTAACCACCATTTCAGTGGATGAAATATCAGGACCTAGTATACTGTCCAGGAAGAAAGGTCACAGGGAGGTTGTACAACAGCCAGACAGAAAATACTAGAAGAGCAAGTTCTGCACCAAAGTGATCTTACTCTCATAGTAGACTAGACACCTTGAGAACAGTTTATAAATGATCATAACTGCTCCAGCCAGAAGCTTTCTGTACTCTCAGATGCCAGCTTCTCCAGCCGCAGCTGTCTCTGATACCTCTCCCCCATAGCTACTGCCCATCAGAAAGACTTCCGTTATAAGTTGAGCCCTGCCTCCCCTGCTCACAGCCCAGCTGCATCTGCCCACCCTCACTGCAACAGGTGAAATTGTGTTTCCTCTGTGCTTTGCCGGTTCTTCCTTGTGTTCCTTCATGTGTGTTCTTGCAGTAAAATACTGGCCCCTTGCCTCTCATAGGTTAAATATGTTTCTCGTTTTTTATTTGACTTGACTTTATGGTTTCAATTTACAGTGTTTTGTTTTTTTTTTTTTTAATTTTGAAAGTACTTCAGGAATTTAAGTTATAAACTCGGGTATTACACAAATACATGCTTCCTTGGAAAAAATTTAGTTTTTGGTGTGTGTGGGGGGGGGCGTCTTTTGCCTGTGTGTTTATGACTATGCACCATATGTGTGCCTGGTGCCCAAGGAGGGCAGAAGAGGGTCTTGATCCCTCAGAACTGGAGTTGCAGGTGGTTGTGGGTCACTATGTATGGGTCCTCAGAGCCAAACCTGGGTCATTTAGGAGAATATCAGTGCTTTTAACCTCTCAGTCTTCTTCTCCAGTTAGAAAATTCTTTCTTGTTATTTGGTTATTTTGATTTTTTTGAGGTAGAGTCTCACTATGTCACCCTGACTGTCCTGGAACTTGCTATGTAAACCAGGCTGGCCTCAAAACTCAGAGATCCAACTGTGCCTCGCGGACATTAGGAATAAAGGCATTTGCCACCTACCTGGCATAATTTTTAAAATTACGTGTGTGTGTGTGTGTGTGTGTGTGTGTGTGTGTGTACATGCACCTGTGCACCAACAGAACATCCTTGTAGAGGTCCAAGGACCAATTTGTAGAGTTGGATTTTTTTCTCCCACATTTCTGTAAATTCTGGGGACCAAACTTGGGTTGCCAGACTTTCATAGAACCATTACCCACTGAGCCATCTCTCTAACCAGCTTTTGTCTTTTTTGGGACACAATCTCTTTATATAACTCAGGCTGGCTTAGAACACATAATCCCTTCTGCCTCGTAGTCTCCTCAGCTGAGACGTATAGGTTATATACTACAACATCCAGCAACTTTCTCTACCTTTTTTTTCTTTGTTTTTCAAGACAGGGTTTCTCTGTGTAGCCCTGGCTGTCCTGGAACTCACTCTGTAGACCAGACTGGCCTCGAACTCAGAAATCCACCTGCCTCTGCCTCCCAAGTGCTGGGATTAAAGGCGTGCGCCACCACCGCCCAGCTACCATTTTATCTTTAAACTTCATTTTTAAATTGTGTTGGACTTAAAGGAAGTTGCAAAAATGATAGCGTATTCACCTGTGTGCTTCAAGTGTGGCGCATTCCTTATTGTCATGTCTCGTGTCACCATAGAGTATTACCAGAACCAGGTTGTCAACATAGGCTCGGTAGAGCTAACTACTGTTTTAGGGCTGGGAAGTAGCCTAGTGGCAGAGTGCTTGCTCAAAGAGCCGGGCTTGGCTTCCATAAGATCTTTGAAGTGAATGTGTTAAGTGAAGAGGAAGGGAGCTAGAAGTTGAGTGAAGATAAGTGTGAGAGGAACTCCGTAAACCTCCTTGCCAAGCCAGATCTACAGAATGTCCTCCTCGTTAT
>JANHMN010000017.1:18019300-18030454 GCA_030674055.1 Rhabdomys pumilio
GTGTGTGTGTGTGTGTGTAAAACAAGGTTTTGGATGTATTCACAGTACTTGACTTTCACAATCTGGAGCTGAGATGTCTTCTAGAAACTCAGGTGCTGAGGACTTGGTCCCAACACAGAAGACCTGGGCTTTGTCTGAGGGGGTCTGGCTTCATCAGTGGGTTAATCCACTATCAATGATGGCCCCTGAAGAGTTGATGGAAACTTGAGTTGGACCTAGTTGAACAGGTGAGACTTGTTCCCAGCTCCTTCCCCTATTTAATGTTCTCTCTTTATATCCAGTAGCTATGAGCTGTGTATCTGCTCCGTCATGTTTCCAGCAGTGCTATTTGCCTTGGTACAAGTGTTCTGGGATGGGACTGAGCAAGCCTGAGCTGAGAACTCTGAAACCATGAGCTTAAATGTATCTTCTCTCCTTTAGGTTGACCTACTGTGAGCTTAAAATGTATCTTCTCTCCTTTAGGTTGACCTACTGTGAGCTTAAATGTATCTTCTCTCTTTTAGGTTGACCTACTGTGAGCTTAAATGTATCTTCTCTCTTTTAGGTTGACCTACTGTGAGCTTAAAATGTATCTTCTCTCCTTTAGGTTGACCTACCTAGGTATTTTGTCACAGTGACAGAAAGCTTAATGACACATTGTCTGTAACTAATACTACTTGGAAATAGACTCTGATAAAAGGAGAAGCAGATCGAGTAGTACCAGTATGTTGACACCAGGACTGTTGGTGACCACAGAGGAAAGAGAACTGGCCACAAGGTTGCTGACTCACTATACTACCACTGGTGTCCACCAAAGGCTTTTAAAAAAGGATTTATAGAAGTTTTAGGGTTGTGGATATGGCCACACCAAAGAAGAGACAATAGAAACTTTCAGTAGTTATTTATATTTTATTAAAAAACAAAAATAATATTGGATAGGTACAAATATAAAATGGTGTAGAGACTGGAAATAAACAGGGAAGAAACAGTCCTTCATCAAGCAGAAACATCAAGAAGTACTTGATTCCACATTCTGAAGGAACAGAGTGGAATGACTTCTGCAGGGCGTGGCTGTTTGTTACTGGAGAGCAAACACCTCAGAGAGGAAGGTTAGAAATACCAAAGTAGGAAAGAAAGGAGCCCAGAATCCAGAAGCAAAGCCACAGGCAGGGAGACATATCAGGACAGGTAGAGGACAGCAAAGCTGGCCTGGAGGTTTAAGGAAAGGCTCTGGTTTCCTGGTGCCCATGACCCAGAAACAGAGAACCTGGTGGCCATGCTAGCAGCAGCACTTCTTGCATCCACACTTCTGCTGGCAGCAGCACTTCTGCTGACAACAGCCCTTCCCACAGCCGCAGCCACAGCCACAGGAGCCACAGCCACAGGAGCGGCAGCAGGAGCGGCGGCAGCAGCAGACTACCACAGGCCTGCAGCAGCCACAGCAGCCACAGCAGCCACTGCAGCAGCCACCACAGCAGCCACCACAGCCGCAGACCCGGTAGCACCTGCAGGTGGTGCAGCTGTTGCAACCGCCACAGCCTCCGCAGCCACCGCAGCCACCACAGCCACCACAGCCACCACAACCACCACAGCCACAGCTGCCACAGCTGCCACAGCTGCCACAGCCACCACAGCCACAGCTGCCACAGCTGCCACAGCCACCACAGCCTCCACAGCCACAACAACCCATGGTGTCAGTAGAGAGGACTCAGTTGCAGTGAGGAGAGAGACTCAGGAGAGGAGAGGGAGATGTGATGCCCCTCCTGCAGAGGGCGCTCCTTAAGTGCCATCTTGGGAAGGGGAAAGAGGAAGGAAGGAAGGAAGGAAGGAAGGAAGGAAGGAAGGAAGGAAGGAAGGAAGGCACGTGACCTGATGTCATTTCCTTGTAGAACAGCTGCTGTTTTCCCAGCAGGGTTACCCAAAGTTCTCCCTTGTTTACACCCCATGCCCTTCACATGACCTCTCACACTTGCTGGCAGTGACTTTTCCTTTGTAAAGCTGCGTCACAAGCAAGTGCATCGTAGCTGATGTTGGGGGAGGGGCACTTATCTTCGCAGTAGCATAACACATCTTCCAGATTTGCCAGGAAGTAGACACCTAATTGAAAGGAGCCTTTCCATGTTCCTCTTCAATGCGTTTCTATCCATCGCCCACTTGAAATTTCCCCACTTCAATAGGAAGTCTCAAGGCAAAGGCAAATTAAGAACATCCCAATAGAATCCCTCCCCAACCCCTAACACACAGAGAAGGCTCCATCTACATTACTGTGACTTTTCCCATTAACTGCCCAGTTAGTGTCTTGTGAGTTTTCCCACTTCCTATTTAACTAAAAAAAGAGAGAAAGACTCCTCTTTCTTAACTCATTAAATTGCATGTTATTATAAATCATGGTATAATCTCACCCCCTTCCTGGTCCAATTCACTGGTCTGGATTTAATTTCTATATATAACGTTCTTGAGTAGATTGAACCACTAGTCGGTTCACTCTCGTCTCCGACAACACAATCCACCCATATTCTGCTCTTGACTCCATCTTCCTGCCCTGGGGCCTCTGAGGCACATTTGGAGTCCACTCGCATACTTCCTCAAATGCTCCTCTCAGGTACCAACCGTCCACGCAGATGCTTCAACACACCTCAAGTGCAGATGCTCAAACATCATGTTTGAAGTCTTCCTTTCTTTCTACTTCCCCACTAATTGCCCACTCGATTCACCAATGGCTTTAAATCTGACCATGTGTCTCTAGTTCTCCTCAAACTAAGCCCTTATGAACCACCCAAGTACGAGGAGTCACAAATGAGTAGAGCTCATGAAACTTCCAACCTCAGATCCCCACAGAACAGCTTCGCCAGGTTCAGGAAACAGGCTCTGGCCAGTGAGCCTTTATCACACAAGAGGTGAAGGTCTCTTCTGGAATCCCACTAATCCTTGAGGCTTTGCTTGAGCTCCCAGTGGTCACCAGCAATGCTTCCTCCGTGTATTCCTGGAGAAAAGTCTTCACTTGTGTTTCTCCAGCTTTGGGATACATACACTTACCTCATTGGTGACAACTCTCAAACCCTGCCATAATCTGCAGGGATGCCCTTTATCTCATATCAGTAAATGCCTTCCATTCCTGTGCTGGCCTTGATCAGCTCTCCTCTGATCCTGTTGTGCCCGAACTCCATCCAACCTGCTGTCACAGGCACAATTTCTTTAAAAAGCAAAACAGCAAGAACAAGGTCTCGGACAGAAAGAGCCCATGTGAGGGTATTGGTGTCTTTCCCTGAAAATTAATATCCAGACATAGGAAAAAACTACTTTCTTCCCCAAATCAATTCATACAAATCATTGTGTCACTGAAATGCATAATCCAGAATGACTTTGTCTTGTTAAAAATTGTCATTAAGTCCCGTGTGCCCATTCAATAAATCACACAGCGATGCCTCATAGGCAGAGGTGGGAATGATGACTACAGCCCAGCTAACCCCATTGCCTGTAAAGAGGACACTGGTGTTTGCACTGGGCAGTGACCTTTGACCCTGCTCTGATTTTCTCCTTCCCATCCACAGACTTCCTGTCTCTTACAAGCTCTCTGAAGGCATGGTCTAGGCCTCATCTTTACTTGTGGACATCTCAGAAGCACACAGAACCATGTGGCCCAGGGGCTCCTCAAAGAGGCCTGTGGTCTGTTAGCCCTGCCCACGACTTCACAGAATGACAGACAAGCTTTCAACACTGTGAGGGAAGATGGAAGACCACCCATTGCTTGCACAGCCTTCCTGGGTCCCTGGAGCCCATTTTTCTTCCCAGACATTTTAGGCTCTTTGGATTCATACTGGAGTGTAGTTTTAGGAAAAGCAAACATGACTGAAATATGCAGAATTCAAGGCTGTTTGAGAAGAGAGGTAAATAACAGCTGGTGAGATTCTCATGTGTACAAGTCACATGACAGTAAGGAAGTGATCATGTGTTCCCTGCTGGACTCCTCAGCATTGGTACTTAAAGGGCATCCCCTTCAGGAGGAGCTTCACATCTCCCTCTCTTCTCCTGAGTCTCTCTCCTCACTGCACCTGAATCCTCTCTACTGACATCATGGGTTGTTGTGGCTGTGGAAGCTGCGGCTGTGGAGGCTGTGGCTGTGGAGGCTGTGGAGGCTGTGGTAGCTGTGGCTGTGGCAGCTGTGGCTGTGGAGGCTGTGGTAGCTGTGGCTGTGGCAGCTGTGGCTGTGGTGGCTGTGGTGGCTGTGGTGGCTGTGGTGGCTGTGGCTGTGGAGGCTGTGGCTGCTGTGGTGGATGCTGTGGCTGCTGTGGCTGCTGCAAGCCTGTGGTAGTCTGCTGCTGCCGCCGCACCTGCTGCAGCTCCTGTGGCTGTGGCTCCTGTGGCTGCGGCTGTGGGAAGGGCTGTTGTCAGCAGAAGTGCTGCTGCCAGCAGAAGTGTGGATGCAAGAAGTGCTGCTGCTAGCGTGGCTGCTGGCCTCTGGGCTTCTGCTGTAGGTAACTGATAGAGGTGAGTCTGTCTGCCTGTCTGTCTGTCTATCTGTTTGCTTCTGATGGGATTGTGAGTCACTAGCACGAACCAAGCTTATTGCCATTGCAGTCTGGCATTGCTAGAGTTGATATCCTGCCAACCCTTGATAGGCACCAAGCAAATGAATGAATCCCAGGTCTTCTGTTTGTCATTTACCATTCAATCACCACTGTGTCAGATGCAATCTGACCAGGTTATGCTGTGACATCCTGCAGTGCCTGTAACTCTCACCCATGACCTGTTTTCCCATTGCATTGACGTATCTGTAATCACAAAGCTTCTCTTGCTTAATAAACTTCAGCAAACCGCTTTCAACCTGTTGACTCCTGTGTGTCTCATTTGCTTTCCTGTCTCCAAACTGTCTTCCTATGGGGAGAAATAGCTCCATCTCAGCAGACAGGACATTCTGGATGGAAAAGGAGCAGAGGACTGGGGACGAGATGGACTGTGATGTACACAGACAGGCAGTGCTGGCTGATCCTGGGGCAGATCTTCTGGATGTTGGGGAAGGACAGGTCCTTGCAGTGAGTCTCATGGTCCTCAGTTCAGAATTATCCTTTCTTCCCACATACTGGCCATGATCTGAGCAGCTTTACTCTTTCAGGAGATCCCTGCCAGGGTATGCTGCCTCACCATGGGCCTGAAGCTCCTGGGCCCAACCACTGTGATGAGTGTTCTCTGGGGTCAGCTTGCCTGCATTTACATTGGCCTGGGAGATGAATGCAACAAACTCTGGGTTTGCCTTTGGGATTGTTTGCAGAGAGGATTAAGAGGTGAACAGGATAGTATTCCCACCCCAAATGTGCATAGTACCTACCTGGGTTTAGAGCCCAGATGGAACAAAAGGGGGGCAGGGAGAAAGTCAGCAGAATATCCCGCTTTTCCTTCTCTGCTTCCTTACAGGACACAAATGTCACAGCTACCTGTGTCACGTGTCTCTTATACCATTATGTTCTGTCCACACATGGGTTTGTGAAACCACTGGTTCCCTCCTCTGACACTGTATAGCAAAAAAATAAAAAAAATTCTTGTGGTTGTTTGTTATGGGCATTTTGTCACATAACATGTACAGTAGCCAATGCAATAAGTGTGAATGAACACTTATGAAACAGTGTGCCACAATCAACCTAAGCTGACTTCTTTTTAAGTTGAATATCTTGGATTCGTTTGTTCTAGGACTTGAAGATTGACCTACCCGTACCCACTGTAAGTTTCCTCATTCACTAAGCAATGTGTTTCCAAATCTTCATTTGTTTCTCATAGTGTTTCCTGGTCATTCAGTGTAGACTCCAGATTCCAGCACTACTCTACTTCAGGTGGCAGCATCAGGAGCAAAAAGAAGAGATGGCATCTCAGTGCGGGTTGGCCTATAAGACTGGGCCAATGCATACCAGCCCATTGATCATGTCTGCCTTGGATCCCCTAGGCTTGTCTTCATTGTCATTCTAAGGAGAGCAAATCACAGAAGAGGGGCACAAACAGGTATATCTGAAACCAGGGATGATTCATCCAAAACAATCATCCATTGTTCATGAGTTCAATTCAACTAAGAACAGATAGAATGAGACTTCAGAGATGACTCAATGCCAAGTTTTTTCCTCTGAGAGTTGATGTTGATGCTGTGTGACATTGATGCTGTGTGGATGAACCTCTAGAAACTAAGCAGTCAAATCGGTTTGAGTATCAAAAAAAGCAAAAACAAAACAAACAAGCATGTCTGCCTCTGATGCCTTGACCATCTGTAGGATCCCGGAGTCTCTGATGGCCACAGGTTACCCAGAGTCTGTTAGTTACTGTCAGCCTCCAGGATTCACTCTTGGATTCCTCCCAGGTCTACACTGGAATTGGCCCTTCCAATGGCACCTCTCCTCTGACTAGAGAGGAGTAAGGAGAACTCAGATTCATCTATCTGATCTCAAGTCAGTTATTCACTCAGACCCTTGGACCAGTCCCTTGAGCATTACTGCTGCCAGAAGAACTCTGGGACATCTAACCTGTTGTAGGACCTAAGACCCAATTCCTTCTGAGTGTTTGATCCCCTTGTCTCATGCCCTGGATCTAAGTTTGTTCTTGGTCCACAGCATTATGTAGTACATACATTTGTGAAGAAAAGATGTTTGAGAGTTGGCTCAGTCAGTGAAGTGCCTGCCACATAAATATGAGGACCTGAGTCTAGATCCCCAGCACCCACATCAAAATCCAAGCATGGAAGGTATCTTAGTTAGAGTTTCTATTGATGTGGTAAAACACCGTGACTAAAAGCAATGTGTGTGTGTGGGGGGGGGGGGGAGCGGTTCTTACAGCTTTTAGTCCATCATCTTGGGTATCCAGGGCAAGACCTCAAGGCAGGAACCTGGAGACAGGAGCTGATGTGGAGCCCATGAAGAAACGCTGCTTAATGGCTTGCTCTTCATAGCTTTGCATAGCTGATTTCTTATAGCAACCAGGATCATCTCTCCAGGGATGGTACCACCCACAATAGGTTAGACCTTCCCACATAAATCAGTAAGCAAGACAATACACCCATAGGCCTGCCCAGTGGTCAATCTTATAGAGATATTTTCTCAATTGTGGTTCCTTCTTCTCAGACAACACTGACTTGTGTCAAGTTGACATAAAAGTAGCCAGAACAGAGTGCCTACCGTATAACCTAGAGACTTAAGTTTAGATCTCCGTCAGGGTCCAGCCTCGACACAGGATCGGAGTTTTCAACTGGAAGCAGGGATATCTGGAAGGTGCATAACAAATATACACAAACTATCTTTTGGGGTTTACAGGTAATTTTTCAAGGCTTAAAGTTTCTCTCTCTTCTCTCTCACTCTCTGATTTCTTTCTCTCTTGCTCATTCACTTGCAGCCTGAGGCTGCACACACTCTGCATTCTCCTGCGCACTCCGTTTTTTCCTGTGTGGTTTTCTTTTCTTGAACTCCCACACTCCTGCACACCTTTGTGTGTTCCACTTTCACTCTCACACACTCTTCACACACATCTCACATACACCTCACACACACACCACATGCACTCTCCTTTCACTCACACACACACTCTCCATACACACCTCACATTTTCTTCTCACTCACTCTTCACATTCTCTCCTCACTCTACATTCTCTTCTCATGCTCTCCATATTCACCTCATGTGCTCTTTCATTCTCCCTCTTATTTGCTCTCTCAGTCCCTCTCTCTCACCACATTCACCTCACATGCATCTTCGCCTTTCTCTTGCCCCAGTCTTTTATTGATACTCCAAAAGCAGATAGAAAAAAGACATTGTATAATCATAGCCAAATCAAATTCAAAAGAATAATCACATCCCACAAAGAATTAATAATTACAAATGTCCCCCAAATTTTCAAGCTTCCCTATTCCCAGGCCTGTAGCCAAAATAATAATAATTGCAAATTTGTCATTATTTAAACTTTAACTTTTAATTTATTATACTTTGGAGCTCAGAGTTCCGAGGTCAGCTACTTGCATTTTCCTGTAAAGCTCTAATGATAAATGACATGGGCAAAGCTGCCAGGCAGTGGTCAGCTTTGTGTTCATATGTAACCCTGACTAGGGATAATGAAATAGATGGATTTCTGTTCCAGCTCCAATGAGAGATCTTGTCTCAAAAAAGAGGGCGCAGGAATCAAAGACGACACTGGATTTCTACCCCTGACCCCCGACCTCTCCATGCATGTGATATGGATGAATATGTACAGGTACAACACACACACAAACACACACACATCAGAGTGCATGCATTGTTTTATTTATCTTTTATTATCTTTTAAAATAAAATTTTTATTTTTTAGAAAACGTAGACATGTGTACAATATGCTTTAATATTATCTATCCCCGATACTTTCCTGAAACTCCCCCCAAACCCACCGATCTGTCTCCTTCTGATTCACACCTTCTTTTAAAATTATTCATTGCCTCCTGAATTCAGTTGGTGCTGACCAAATGCAAATGGATGTGAGATCATCCACGTGCATAATCTAACAGCAGCCACATCCTCAAAGAAAAGCAACTCCCTCAGCAGTTACCAATAGTTCCTCAGCTAGGGCTTGGGACTTAGGAGCCCTTTCCCATCCATGCTGAAAAGCTGACTGGTTTAATTTTATACATGTCTTTTGCAGGCAACAAGAGCTATGGTGAGACAATGTGTACGAACCACACCATATCTAGAAGGCAACATTTTACAGTTCTTCTGTCTTGTAGCTCTTACGTTCTGCCCACTCTTTCATGATATTGTCTGAACCTTGGATGTGGAGAGTTTTCACAACTGAATACCCAGTCTCTAATTCTCAGCACCTTGACCAGTTATGAATCTTATGAATCTTTGCCTTAAACACTACCCATTTCAAAAACAATAACAACAAACAAACACACAAACAAACAAAAACACTTTCTGTCCAGTCATGGGAGCAGAATAAATGTATGGGTAGAAATGTAAATATTTAGAAGGTAACTTGACAACTTGGCATTTAGCTGACCATCAGCAATAGTTTCTCTCCTTGGTCCTATGATCTCCCCAGTAATGAGCTTTAACTATGGTTATAGTACCAGACATGAAATCCTTCATGTAAAGTAGGCTTCCAATCAAATCAGGAAGTGGTTGGTTATTTCCTTAACTGTCATACCACTATTACACTGGTGGGAGCAGCTTTCCTGACAAGTTGGTATTGTTGCATGCAATCTGTCTCAGGGCAAGATCATTGATATTGTTCGGTCCTCATCGGCTTGCTTAGTACATCCCAGCTCTATGTAAACTAATTGCCATAGGGAGAGTTTCCTGGTCAGTTTGAGATTGGCTCCTCAATGGTCTATAATCAAAGAGGGTGGCATCTTTAGGAATAGGGTATGGCATTTGGTTATGATGGACAACCAAGATAAAAGACAATAGTTTGCATTATTTTGGGTTCCTCAAGACCCCTCTGGATAATAAGTAATAAGGAGGTAAGCCCATGGCTGGAACTGAGAAATACTTTAAATAATGGATGCAGTGCTGTCCACCACCGGGATACCTAGTATATAACTCCATGTTTATATTATATTTTGGTTAGCTCACAATCTAGTAGATTTCTCTAAGGCTTCTATACACACCTTAGTTTTGTTTAACTAACATCTCACCCTGCTCTGCTCCATCCACCTATGCTGCTTTATTTTTTGAATAGATGTCAGATATGGTGACAAGAGGAAATAGGAAAACACAGGGAAGTTTAAAAGATAAAAAGGTTTATTTTACGCAGAGAGATTCTGAAATGATGGAGTGCCTGCATACCAAAAAGAGGGTCACATCATAAGGAGCAGGAGGAGAGAAAATTCAACCAACAAGGCTGAAGAGCAGGGGGAGGCAGTGTGAGGGTGCAGTTACATCCAGTAGATTGTACTGATGTCCCTAAGAGCTAGTTCTCAGAGGTGGACAAGGAGAACTGTGAGGCCAACAACTAGAGAGGGCTGGTTGACGATGTGGAAGTGATACTCGAATTTTCTAAGACAGTATATCATAGCCATTTCATGAATGTGTCTTTGTCAAACATAGAGCTGGCTCCTCTTGCAAATATCATTTGCTATGAAAAAAAATTAAGTGTAGAGGTGATATTTAGAAAACGGAGCCTGGTTGAGCTTGTTCCCAGGCAGCCACGGTGTTTCTGCTGTTCCTCAGCTCCAGCCAGCTAGATGTGCAGGCCCTGACACCCACGAGATGCCAGTGTGGGGGATGACTCTGCCAATCCACTATACTGCATCCACAAAGCTCAGCTGAACCCCTGACAATATCTGCCATCCTCGCACTACCCAGTAGAAATGAGACTCTTAAAGGTTAATGATCATCTAAAGGATTCATATATTTAGGAATGCTCAGTCAACAAGATGCCCACACAATTAGAGTTGTTACCCAATATCTAACCTTTTGACAGAAGTTGCTACCCAGGACGGCTTTCGACCCATCCATGGTTCTCCATGGCTGATAGCCTCCTTCTTCTCCTCCCCTTCCTCTATTTCTTCCCTCCCCTTCCTCTTTTTTGCCCTCCCCTTCCTCTCTTTCTCTCCCAAATCCACCTCCTCTTCTACTGCCTAATCACCGAACTCCACCGTGAATACAATGTAGCAGAATAAGTATCCTGCTACATTTAAGTGCAAATTTGTCATGGCTCCTAGAAACAAAATGAACAAAAGCAAAAGGCATCCTAGACTGAACAAAAGTCACTATGAAAATTACCCAAATAAAGGATGAACCACACGGAGTCTCTATTTTGCTACTTTTCTGCTACGGGTCTGAATAGTACACTCTCTTTATATACTGATGCTGTAACTCCAAAGACCCCAAAAAGCAGATGTTATCTAGAGAGAGCATCTTTACTGCAACTAAGAAAAGTGGATAAGACAACATAAGATCACACAAGTAGTGTCCAGGATAATTTTATGTCAACTTAAAGCAAGCTGGTATCATCTGAGAGGAGAGAACTACAATTGAGAAAATGCCTCCATCATCAGGCTGTAGGCAGGCCTGTAAAGTATTTTTTTAATTAGTGATTGAAGGGAGAGGGGCAAGCTCATTGTGGGTGGGACCATCCTTGGGATAGTGATCATGGGTGCTATAAGAAAGCAGGCTGAGCAAGCTAGGAGGAACAAGGAAGTGAGCAGCATCCCTCCACATTTGCATCAGGTCCTGCCT
>JANHMN010000017.1:18044538-18068219 GCA_030674055.1 Rhabdomys pumilio
GCCTCTGCCTCTGCCTCTGCCTCTGCCTCTGCCTCTGCCTCTGCCTCGTGTTTGGAATAAAGTATGTGCTATCACTGCCAGCATAGAGAGCCAATCTCACACAGTTTAAGAAGGGTGTCTTGAAGCTGAGGGACTAGGACAGTCATGGCTGGGAGAGATATTTGAACTAAGAATTCTAAGATAAATACACAGGCTTGCTGAATAGGGAGATGATGAAATCATATCTGAGACTAGCTCTTTCTGAGAGAACTGTAGATGTGTCCTAGCTAGTTTGGTTGTCAACTTGACATACATTAGTTGAAGAATTGTCTATCTCAGATATACTATAGGTAATTCTGTGGGAACATTTTCTTGATTGAGAATTGACAGGAAGTCTAAGCCCACTGTGGGTGGTACTATCCCTAGAAAGGTATACTGAAGTTGAATAAGAAAGGCAGTTGAACATGGAACTTTAGGAGCCAAGGAGCAAGCCTTAAAGCAGTGGTTTCTGCTTCAGTTTGTGCGTCCATATTTCTGCCTTGAGTTCCTGCCTTGACTTCCCACTATAATGGACTGTATGCTGTAAGCCAAATAATCCTTTTCCTTCAACAGGTTGATTTTGGTCATGGTGTTTCTCATAGCAGTACAGGAAGCAAAGTAAAACAAGAAGGCTGGGCTTAGCTTAGAGCTGAAGTCTTCTTTAGTTTACCTGAAGCCCTAGGTTCAACCCTGTATACCAAGTAATGATGGAGATGATGGTCATACATTTCAACTTCCACTTCTTTTTCTTTTTTTTCTTTTGAAACAGGATTTCTCTGCATAGCCCTGGTTCTCTTGAAACTTGCTATTTAGACCAGGCTAGCCTTGAAAACACAGAATTCTTCCTATCTCTGACTCCCAAGTGTTGAGATTAAAGGCTTGTGCCAACATACCTTGTCTTCAACTGACATTTCTAACTTCAAGGCCATCACTGATTTCTTGTCTAAATTTTGGATTTCAGGTAATTAATTTGGCTTTAAATCCCTGTACCAACAACCTCTGTTACAAGATACTTGATAACACAGTGAACCCTGAAATTGTGTTATTTACTGAAAAAAACAAACCCTGTTTCTAGTTGTAGTGTGGCTCAGCTCTTAGGACTCACTTTAATCCCTCTGGCTAGAATACAGACACACCCTTAGTACACACTTTTAATCCCAAACAATGAAGGTGAAGTTAGTTTATAGAAAGAAACACCAGTGTTTGAAAGTATTGTCTAATTGAGTGGCAGACAACGTGACAAATCAGGAAAAGATTTGACAGAATAGGATATGCTCAGCTCTCAGAAGAGAGGAAAGGGAAGCTACTTAAGGGGCAGTGCAGGAAGAGGAAAAGAAGGAGGCAGTTTTACCAGGAGAGTTGCACAGAAACCAGTTGAAGAGAGGACAAGCAAGGGACAGGTGAAGACAGAAAGAATGAGCCAGAGAAGGAGAAGGAGCCAGACGATTAGAACAGATTGCCAAAGATAGTATGAGGTCAAACAGAACAACTCAAGAGAAGAAGAGAGAAGCCAGATTGAATCAACCAGCTAGGAAAGGAGTTTGAGCCAGATCAGCTGAATTGAACCAGCCAGCCAGAGTTCAGAAAGCACTAGAAAGGGTGAACTTAAATCAGCAGTAAGTCCCAAAAGCTGAAAACATTCTAGGCCTAGATAAGACTGTACAGTGGCTAGAAACTTCTAGGTCTAGGCCTAGGTTAACATCAGAGGCAGTAAATCTTGCAAATTACAATTACTTCAGGTGAATAAAAGCTACATTTACAAACCTCAAAGTATGGGTTATGCCAAACACACAGCACACCCCTATTGCACACAGGTGCCCTAGTTGGAACTCTGTTCAGATGCCCTTCTAGCTCTAGACTGTCTTCCACTTGTTTGACAGTCAACTCTTTCTTTGGCTTCAGGCAGAAATTTCTCTGCAAAAAAAACCCTATTCAGAATGGCCATTCCCTCCTCAGAGGTTCTGTGTCTCACATTTGTCAATATCACCAGGGTGTACCTTCCATGAGGCTGTGAATGAAGGATGCCTCTCTCCTGAGTGACAGGAAAACCTAACTGGTATCAGGGCTTCCCATAACTCAATACTTACTCGATCTGTAAACAGTGCAATAAGAAGCACTGACCTCTCTCCCCTCAATTGCAATACCTGGATCAGGAATTTCAGGGGCCAATTATAGCAGCGCAGACTCAATTTCCAGTTCTTTGATCTTGCATAGCCTCCCAGGATTTCAAATTCAGAGGGTGTCAACCAGTTTTCATCCTGACACTGTATGGACCTCACAGATATCCCTGTAAGATTATGATAGGTTAGTTCTGAGCCTGCTTTGTCCTTAGATTCGTGATTGTTCACCACACTGGATCTAGAATCACCAAAGCTATGCTGAAAGTCAATAGCTGAAGAGTCAGACCTCCTGCCTGGTGTAAGATGTCCCAGCTCAACCCGTGGTTCTCTCCAGAGCTTTCATGAAACCTTGCATACTTCTTTCATTTTCATGCATGAAAAAAATGATAATCACCACCTTTTAAAACTACTTCAGGGTCACCGAGAAACAGACAAGCAAGTGACTGACTCCACAGTGTGACTGGGGTCCAACCTGATGCTGTGCTCTTAGGCTGGAGAACAATGAGAGTTTCAGGTACCCCCAGGAAAGGTGGGGGAGAAATTCTCAGCCACGACGAAGACTGCCACTGTAACTCAGGATTAGGTGACACTGTGTTCTATCCAATTTAAAGAGAATATTGAACGGAAGTTTGTCTATTCCTGCGGTCATAGGTAGATACCACCAAACATAAATCTTAATCTATGGAAATAAGAGATTATGATTTTTTTTAAAAAGGCTAATGATATGTTTGGCATCTTCATTATTATGAAAAAGTGGACAAAATTCCTACCACATTATTCCACACCCATCAGGATGACCATAATAGAAAACAAAGAGAAACAGCAGCTTTTGATGTAGGAAAGTTGGAGCCCCCTGCATGGCTGGTGGAAATACAGAAGAGTGTAGCCACCACCAAAAACATTTTGGTGAGTCCTTACTGAGTTCAACATATAATCACCATATGACCCAGCAACTCCGCTTCTGTGTGCCTCAGACTGAGTATGAATACTCCTACACACATTGCCCTTGAAGTCTCAAAACAACATTATTTATTACATCCCAAAGTAGAAATAATCCAAACTGGTGAATGAATGATAAAAATGTAATATGTAACAAGTGATTACCACCTTATTTGGCAATTAAAACTACATACTGCATAAACCACAAAGATGTGGTCTTTCATGGTAAGTGAAAGCAGGCAGTCACAAGTGGCCTAGATTATCGGATGTTGTTTTATGAAATGTGTACACTGGGCAGATTTACAGAACAGAAGTTAGGTGTGTGATTGGTTAGTGGTGTGGAGTGGGAAGGGGCATAGGCTACTCACAAAGGGACACAAATATATTCTCGTGGTAATTGTTTCTGATGTACCAAAAGGGGAAATCTTATTTATCTGTAGACTCTAAATGCTGAATTATATAGTGTATGAGTTATAACCCACTAAAACCATTAAAAATAGAGACAATGTAATCCTTTCTGTTAACTGTCATCCATAGAGAGCTCTGAGATAAAGCCCATCATACTGAGGCTTTATTTCTTTATGGCATATTATTGAAGAATATGCTATACCAACAATAATTAATAATAATAATTAATCCTCATGAGTCAGGCTTTAAATCACTGTCCTCTACTTCAAAATGAGAAATTTCAGGCTCAGAAAGCTCCCCTCCCTCTATAGAACGAGAACACCACATTTGGCAAATCTGGGGCTGACTGAAACTTGGGTCCTCTGATTCTCAGTCCTGTGATGGTCTCCCCATGACAAGTGTCATGCCCCGGTGCTAATGACCCAGGGATGCGAAGACAGAGGCTGATGTCAAACCGTGCTTACTTCACAGTCCCTTAAATAATTGCATTATTGCATGTGATTTTTAAATTTAGCAGTTGTGGACTAAAAACCATGAAACTCACCTTGCTTGAATTTATCCTTGTGTAACACTCCCTTCAAGTCACCACACGTCACAGGAAGCAACTCAGCTCTAAAATTGGCATTCTCCTTTCTGCGCCTTCTTGGACCTGAAAAGAGGATTTCTTCTTGCACCTCACTCTGCAGTTGCTCAACTCCCCCTTCTCCCTCTCAGGGTCATTTCTTTAACACTTGGGACATTTTGACCCTCACATCCCTAGCTTCTAAATCTTTCTTGCAAGTGGCATAAAGTGACAGAACACTTTACCCCTAATTTATTTATTTAAAAAAAAAAAACACAGAAGGCTTTTGTAGAGAAATTTGGAATCAATAAAACTGTCCTGACTCCCACTCTGGTTAGCACCACTGATTGCTACATGAAACACACAGAAGTTTTTGGGTTATGGCAGGAGCTGTCCAGATGTGCTATTTCTAAAGATGGTAGCCAGAGATGGTTCTCTTATCTCCCCATTTTAGTACTGACTTGGGGAACAGGGAGAGGAGATAACGAACAGAGCTGGATGGGATCACCTCGAATTTGTCTGTTTGTTTGCTCTGCTTCATTTCTCCCTCACAACAGTGCTTTGTGTCTGGAGCTGATAGAGAAACCCAGAGAGCTCTAGAACAATCTGAAAACAATACAGGAGGTGGAGAGATGCAACTCCACAGAAGCAGAGATGAAAATTCCTCAAGGAAATTCCTGAAAGTTGAGACGGTAAGTTTGCTCTCCCTGTCATCAGTGCAGAGACTTTGATGAGGGGGTGGGGTTTGGGGGTGCGGGATGCAGTGGACTGTCCATGGTGCTGAGACTGTTTGTGATCAAGACTGCAATGGACTGGGAGGGTTGACACGTATGACTTTACATTAGAAATGGAGAATCTGAGATGAGAGACAAAGGACTTGTCCAAGTCTATTGCGATTAAAGGAAAAGAAAACTTGAACGCAGGTCTTTGCCCAACACTCTGGGCCACCTTCATGTACAATCACTGCTGGGTGACTCCCCATGTATGGCAGAGATTGTATCCACTCTTGAGAGTCTGCAGGTCAATGCAGGCAGCACTGTAGTGGCTCAGGGTTCTCGACCTTGTGTCAGCTGCATCATCAAAATTCTTGTTACTATCTCAGACAGTGAGTAAACAGGAAGTGTCGCAGTAGGTAATTCAGCTATATAAGCTGTTATAGAAACAAATACTCTTGTTCCTCTCTGTGGATGGTGGGACCACCAGACAACATTAGGTCTTCCACTCAAAGTGGCTTTCAAAGGAACTCTCTTCCTTCTGGTTCAAGATGCCACTGAGACTCTAGAAGGCTATGTCATGCTTGGGAATAGCCCATTCCTCCTCCTTCTGAGGTCCTATGCTCATAGCCCACTGGGAAGATTTCCACCTGATTCATTCCAGCAACTATCCCTACTCTATTCCAGCTGGACTTAGTGTCAAAGTTTTGGCAATAGCATCAGCCAGCACAGCAAATTCAGAGACCTTTTCTCCACAACCCTGTGTGGTGTTTTTCATTGTGGGACTAGAAGGTCTACTGAATTACTTTTACTGAACATATTTAAGGCTCATATTTTGAAGAGATAAAGGAAACACTGATGTCTATTTTAGCCAATGGAGAAGAAGTTGGTATAGGGAGATTTGAATTCAGATCTAGATACATTTTATCCTACAACACTTTATTCCAAGGAGAATAACCGCGCAAGGCAAGATTGCATCCAGAGGCATTCTGCCCATATAATAAATTGAAGTCACCATCCCCATTAATACAATTGTGGGCTGAATATAGTTTAAAGTAATTTGAAAATAGTTGTTATGGTCAGTCTTAAACTTTTTTTTTTTTTTTTGGTTTTTCGAGACAGGGTTTCTCTGTGTAGCCCTGGCTGTCCTGGAACTCACTCTGTAGACCAGGCTGGCCTCGAACTCAGAAATCCACCTGCCTCTGCCTCCCAAGTGCTAGGATTAAAGGCATGCGCCACCACCGCCCGGCTAATCTTAAACTTTGGAATAACAGATTTGTCAATTCTCTGTCATTTATTCAAAAATTTTATAGAAGGCTCAATAGTTGGGATCAGTTTAGTAAATGACAAATAAAGTGACCTGTTAGTACGCTCATGTCACTAATGTCATGGGGGTTTCTGTGGGGGGAAAACAGAAAGTCTTTTTTTTTTTTCAGTTGAGTTGGTTGAGGTGGTTCCTTGGGGCCCTGAACATCCCAAGGCAAAGTGCCAAATCACAGTGTGACCGTAGGAAAATGTCATTGGGTCATGCCAGCAGGGCCCCTTACGCCAGGCCCCAAAATGAAAGCTAAATTTCTTTGAAAAAGGTGAACCTGATGTCTGGCCCCTCATCTTTCCCTACTGTGGAAGTGCTGGGAGCAAATCTTGGGAGAGAGAGTATCCTATACTTCCAGTGTCTTCTATTAGACAAGACACCTGCTAAAGCACCCAGTCATCTCTGTTCTCTTCATTCTCCCCAACCCAAAGGCTCCATACCAGCTGCTAGGGAAAAGAGGCAGAGCCCCATGGGAAGACTAAAAACAGGATGGTGCCAGCCCTGCTTGCATAGTCTAAGGCTTGCCCAGGCTGACGGAGGGGAAGTGCTTTAAATTGGAGAAAGCATGAAGGTTCATTCCTTTGCTGTTTGTTCTCTCCGACATGATCTGGCTGTCTTAAAAATTAGGTATCAGGTCAGAAAGGGCTCTCAGCTTCTCCTGTGGAAAGATGCTGCTACAGAAATGGACCTGGAAAGCTATAGGGCCTGGCCAAGATGAGAAAGAACTCACCGGAAGTGGGGAGGAAAGGACCGAGTAGATCTGCTTTCCGCTTCCAATTCTCCAAATCTAGCCATTTAAATAACCAATATGTAGAGAAAAGCATTCCCATAAAAATCCAGAAGGAAGATAATGAGGTGGACAAATTGATGATATAAATACACCTTACGCTCTTGTTCTCAACAGCTTGACTCTCAAATTGACAAGTAAGCTTGAGAAGTTTTTTTGCTTTTGTTTTCTTTTGTTTTTAATCTTTAGATTTCCCCAAAACCTTACCAGACAAGGGTGAAGGGAAAGAGCCACAGAAGCTGTCTTACCCCTGATGTTAGCAGAGAGTCCTGCGTTCTTTTTCATTTTCTTTCTCCTGAAAGCTGCCTGGCCAGCAGCTATTCTGCCACCTAGGAGGGACACAGGCAAATGCAGAGTTGAGCCAAACTACAGGGGAAAATGGAAGGAGCAAGGGAGTCATCCTGCTGCATCAGGGTGCTTTCTCCACACACTGTGGATAAGAGCTCACAACAAGGGGCTGTGGTCTTCCAGGCAGAAGCCAGGGTAAAGCACGTGCAGGATTCACTTGTGTTAACATGTTGGAAGGAAATCTACTTGTCTGCACATGGAAATAACTGATGGGAGTGTTTTCAAAAACTCAGCCCAAATGATGTGGTTCCCATAATATGCATTAAAAAAAAAAAGATGCAACTATTTTTTTCTCCTTTTCAAACAAAAACTGTACACATCAGTCAACAGCACAGCCAGGTCATTGTCAAGGGCACAAGACTCTTAGCTGGTGAAATTAATATCAAGTCAGAATCCAATGCCTACTTCATGGGCCTAATGCAAAACTGGAATCCAATGCCTACTTCATGGGCCTAATGCAAAACTGATAATCATTTGGAAAACGGCATTTAGCTTTTGTTTAGGAAGAAGGAATCCATCAGACCATTACTAAAATCAGATGGCGGGGCTGTTTGTAAATATATATATATTTATATCGTATATATACGATATAGGAATAAGATTATTGGAAACATCACCATGTAGATATATTTGTGATTAAATTGTTCAAAAATATTCTAAGGTCAATTGGTCTGTCTGTCTGTCTATCTATCTATCTATCTATCTATCTATCTATCTATCTATCTATATCTGTGTGTGTTTGTGTGTGTGTATGTGTGTATCCCTAAAGAATACCTTTCATGACAAAGGCTGATCATACTCAATATTTAAAAAACAAAAATATAGATATCACATCTATTCCAATAACCAAAAATAACCAATGTATACGTTTTTGCATCTATGTGTACATGTATTTGTTTCTATATATGTATATGTGGGTGTGCCTGAATGTGCACGGAGGCCAGAGATCAATGTTTGGAGTCTTCCTCAACAGCTCTTCACCTTAGCCACTGACACAGGTCTGACACTAAATCTCACTGATCTGACTCGGCTTAGTGGTCAATCACTGCGAGGTTGTGCCTCCCCCGTGAGGGATTACAGAAGTGTACGTTATGCCCAACTTTTCAATGTGGGTGGTGGGGATCCAAAATCAAGTCCTCACGCTTATACCCACTGAACCATCCCACCATCCCTTCAATGAACACATTTATAAACATGGACTGTCAGTTATTTCTCTCCGTAAGTACATCCTTCTCTCTCTAGACAGATAAATAACTTACATTAAGAGACCCAAATTTACAAGCAAAAGTAAGTGCTTTTGCAGGTTTAGCAAACACACACACACACACACACACACACACACACACACACACTTGTACATATGCACATGTGCACATGCAGCCTGGTTGCTTCATTCGTCCTTCTCCTAAACATTTTTCTAAATCAATAAAAATTTTATTCTGAGGATGACAGCACATGCGGACCATCCCAAGTAGCAGAAACAACCCATTTGAAAGAGACGCTGTAGCACCGGACACTCTGCTACAGCATCTTAGCCCATACTTTGTGTAGCTGTAAAACGCTTGTGGGAGGGTGGAGGCTGCACAGTGCTTAAGAGCAATGAATGTGTAAGAATGAGGCTATGAGTTCAGATACCACCGTCTACGTAAAAAGTACATAGGTATGTGCCTATAGGGTTAGTGTTAAGGGACTGCAGACAAGAGGCTTACGGGGGCTTGCTGACTGGCAATTATCAAGAGAATGGTAGAGAGAGAGAGAGCAGGGTATTCAACATCCTCCTCGGGCCTATACACATGGGGGCAATACTGTGCACCCACATGCACCTGTGTGAATACAACATACACACACACACACACACACACACACACACACACACAATCATGGCTCAGAAACTCACAGGTCCTCAAATGTGCAATGGGCAACACCTTAATAAACTCAACAGCTGTAACAGCCCCTCGGTTTGCTTACGTTTTCTCCATACACTCATTGGCTTTCTCCATTTTGGTTTTGACCAGTTGTGACCTTTCCTTTTTCCTTCAAAACAAACAAACAAACAAAAGAATAAAATCAATAATTTGAGACATAATGTAACTCTCTGGGCCTTGTATGAAAGCAGCATTCAGATACTGTTTTCAAACTTCAGATCCTAGAAATGAGGCACCGTTCTTAACAGTTCTTAGTCATGTGTAGCTTGATGCCAGAGTTAAATTTCAGTTCTTCCTGTGTCTTGGGCTGTGGCCTTGGGAGAGTATAGGAAAGCACCTCCCTTTGAACACCTGTGGAGGCTAATTCCTGCTCTTGCCTTAGATTGATGGAGTGATAAGTGCTGGGGCGTGTATCTACCATGCAAATCCAACCCAGAGACCATGCTACCCTGGAAGTCAAGGAATGCTCTCAGCTTCCATGTGGAACCCTTCTCTTAAACCGTCTCTATTCTCTTCAAGTTGTAACACAAACCCCCTCACACATTTCAACTGCACCAGAAGGGCCAGGGTGGGGATGGGGGCACTTTAAAGAAGCCTAGTAGGATCTTTTGCTGGGTTTTCTCTTGAATTATCCAAACTCATATGCCCACAGCTCTGGAGAAGTGGAAAGTCTGTCTGGTGGTGACAGTGATGGAGCATTGTTATCTATCAGTCTGTGTGTGCTGAAACAGGATGTATGTATGTGCGTGTTCATATGTGTGTGTATGAGTGCAGGCAATCAACGGTCAAAAGACAATGTCACATATCCTTGCCTAGAATTTCAATTGGGACACGGTCCCCCTGGATGTTAACTGATTGTTACTGGCTGGGAACAGCCAGTGACAATAGCTTAACCAGTGGAAGTGAAGGCCTGATACGCAGAGGGAGGCTTTGTGATTTTCCCGAGACATCCATCTTGAGCAGAATCAACAAGGGACCCCGAGACTGACAATGGAGGAAGCACCAAAACTGCTGAGGTCTTCCAAAGAGGACGGCATTTTAAAGGACATCCTACCCTCCTGGTACTTCTGAGGTCCAGGCTACTTCAAGCTAGAACCAGTTTCTGAAAAATTCCATCAAGACTCACCTGGGCATGGCTCGTGAGCTCGTAAGCTGATGCCCATGTTGGCTGATGCCAAAGCTGTTCTGCTCAAGCCAGCTACACAGAACTGAAAGCAGATATGGCGATTGCTCATGCTGGCAGAACTCCACCAACTGGGTTGAATCATTCTTCAGTCCTGTGAGAAGCCAAGACTGGCAGGCTATGCTACCTTTCCCAGGGGCTATGGAAATATGCTCTGACTGAGTAGCACCGGTCTCTACTAATGGACGCTGGCACTGGGTTTCTCCTGCAGAGACTACTGCTGCACACCAGCCTGATATCTCCTGCTGAGTCATGACCCACTTTCCCTCAGGGACCGAGACCTATCACAGAGCAGTTTTCCCTGGCACATTGAGTAGAACTTTGAAACCCTCCTGAGGGTTTAGGCGATGCCTTAAGTCTGCTGGGCCACATCTGGATCAGTGGAGTCTGGCAACACTACTGTGACCCTAGGAACATCACTGCCACACACTTGGCTGTTGGGACCATTTGCAGTATGATAACACCCCCCCTTTTTTTTTTAATAGGAAACACATACCAGTGCTAATTCTTTGACCTTCATGCCCTGCACACACACACACACCTGGAGAACTCTAGACCTTCTGGGATAATGGTCAGGACTGAAGTTGAAAGGGAGCTACAGGTGACATAGACTCTTGAAATGCAAGCTTCAATTCTGGTATGCAGGGCTTCAGTCTAATTCTGGTTCCTTCTATGGAAATTCTTTGCCTTACTTTCAAGCCCTGATGGCCTGAGATTGGGTGAGCAAAGAAGATGGTCTGAATGAAAGATGAGGGAAAGGAGAAACCTTTGGTTTCTTTGGGGACTCAGTTGTGTCATGTACTGTTTTTCTGGAAGCTCTCTTATGAGAATATGTTTTGCTGAAGCAGACATGCGAGAGCTTGCTTTCCTAAAAATAGATACATGGTGGTTTTCTGGAAGCTGTCTTGTGAAAGGGCGTGTGATGTTTTGCTGGAGGAGATGATTGAGAGGACACGTAATATTTGGAAAGAGTATAAGTATAACCCAGCAGACAGTGGACGATGCTTTTGCACTGGTTAGCCTTGCTTTCTTTGTTGGTCTTCGCTTGTCAGTCAAGAAGTGACTTCATAGAGAGAAATGCACCAAAGAACTTCTCATGATATTCTGTCAGCTTCTGGCCCCTTCTGCGGTCTCATGCAGACTGATCAGCAGAGACTTGTGGATTTTTCTGGATCGAACCTTGCTTCTGATCCATGTCTGGTGTTTTGCTAGTGGACTGAACTGCTGACAACAAAGACTGGAATCTCCCCAAAGAACTACTTCTAAACAGGTCCATGTCCCCCTCATCCTATTAATCTTTCTTCCACCCCTACCTCTGATTGGCTATAAGGGAGGTCGGAGCATTTCAGAACCCTTATAAATGTAGGTTTTGAAAAATATAAGCCCACAGGTGAGGGCACAGCCTCTGGAATGACATAGCAGGATATAAGAGCAGAACCCCAAGCACCTGAGGGGATACCTCACATTTAGAAGGTCTGAGGACAAGAGGAGCTTTGATGACACCCACCTTTCAGAATTGCCAGACCCTCACTCTGGTGGTCTCTGCCTCACTGAGAGGGCTGAGGTGACGCCACTCCATTAAGGACATGGTCAGAGAATAGATAGAATGCAGGACTCACAGTTAGTAACCCTTCCTCAACCACAGACAAGGTATGATGCATGGAGTGGAAACCCAGATTCACAGCATACCCTGGCCATGAGATACCATCCACCATCATGGTGACTAAAGAATGCCCTACCCAGGCAAGCTCAACTATTATCAACACTTCTTTTATAGGGATATGTTTTCTTAGGAGCTGTGTGAAGGCCAGGCATTTACATACCTCCCTCATGCATTTTATCGAGAGCCATTAGAGACAGCCAAGAATTATACTTTATAGACTTGGTTAAATGGTGCAGGGAAAGGTCCAAGAGCCAGCACTGCCTTGTAAAACATGGGCATTCCTGTGCACTCCTCATTAGTTCCCACATAGGCCTTTGTGTGCAGCATCTCTCTGGCTTGTTCCACATCACAGTCTTTGTGGATCTTGGCAGAGGGACAAGAAGAAATCTACCCTATATACCAGCATGTCCCCCTAGACGTTTCTGCAAGAATTTGAAAGCACAGAGCCACCGAAGATGTCTCCAAGGGTGCTCCTAACAGCTTTGTCATGTCCCAAGCTGGAAATGTTGAGGCTCTAGCATAAGGAGAACACACACACACACACACACACACACACACACACACACACACAAAATGGGCCACTCAGACAAAGTAGACTTCTTAGCAATAAAAAGAAGTTTTCTGCCATTGCATCCTCCACGTAAGTTTCCTGCAGACTCATTCTGAAGAGGGGGCAACCGTTACACTGAAGAACACACTGGGAAATCTTACTTATAAAGCACTTAGAAACAACCTAAACTAAGTTATCCTTGAAAAAATAAGTGTCTGCTTTGATGAATGGGGGACAACGGAAGAAACAGAAAACCTTGCCAGGTTCAAAGTCATGTTCAGTGTCTCCACAAGAGTTTACATGCCATTAGCAGGATCCTTCAAAAGGTGTGCTTAGGATGTGTGCCGTCCACTATACATTTAATCTAAAATAAGAATTGCAAAGACACTGAGGCCTCCTTCATGGTCATGTGTTCAAATAGAAGAGTGGAGACTGAAGAAATGGAGGTTTTCTCCAGAGAGCTCCTCACTTCTTGCTAAGTCCTCACTGAGTCTTTCAAATTACTCCTCGGAACATGCCAAGCTTTTTCCACAATAGTATCTGAAATTCTTCCTCAAGGTCCCAGTGGCTGGGTTGAGCACTAATCCTTTAATCCCAATATTCAGGAGGCAAGAGGCAAGCAGATCTCTGTGAGTTCGAGGTCACCATGGTCTACAAAGCAGGCTCCAGACCTGCCAGGACTATATAGTGAGAGCCAGTCTCAGAAATAAAATAAAATAAAATAAAATAAAATAAAATAAAATAAAATAAAGCAAATCACAAACAAATCTTCAGTCTCTCTTCACTGGACAATTTCAAGGCTACTTCTGATTTTTAGGAATGTGCTGGAACCACCCGCTACTTTCAGCAGACTCATTCATTCAATAGAATGCATTCTGAGAAATGTGTCATTAGGTGATTTTGAAACCCCACAGAACAATACCATCTTATGGGACCACACACATCCATGTGGGGGCTGTCACTGTCATGGCCACTGTTATGCAGTTCCTGGCTATTCCCAAATATGCACCAGTCTGTATTGCTCTCAGGGCAAGTCACCCAAGTTCAGTAGCTTAAAACAGCACAAGTTTATGTAAGCATTGTATCAGTTAGATGCCTGCTGTGGCTGAAGTCCAACTGTCCACAGCCCTTCACCTGTTCCTGGAGTCTCTAGGAGACAACCTATTTCCTTGCCTGATCCAGGTTCTCAAGGTCACCACGGTCCTTGGTCCTTTCCTGCACCTTCAGACCCACCAGGCCTGCACCCTTCTGACTATTCCTTCACAGCCATTTTCTTTTCCGGCATCTAAGAAAGGTCCTCCCCTTCTTAAGACCCATAAAATCAGATTAGTCACCCCTACACCAACTGTCAAAAACAACCATATTCCCTACCAAGGTTTCTAGCTTAACCACACATGTAGAGAGTGTTCTTGTCATTAAGATAACAGGTCCAAGGGCAAGTAGGACCTCAGGGGAGGTTACTGAAGTCTACTCCATTATCATACACAGTAACAGTAGTAATTCTGGGGTAAATAACTTATCAGGAACATCAAAAGCATATAAACAATCACTGTTTCCTTACTTCTCTTCTTGGGTTTTCTTGCAGGAATGTTCCTCCCAGTGTCCATGGCTTTTAGAAGACAGTAAGTGGCAATGAGGAAAGAAATAATGAACAGAAGTTACAAGCCTTAGGGCTGTTCACATTGCAGAGGCCTTGCTTATAGCAATGCTTGGATTGCCATTTCTTTCCTCCCTCTAGTAGAATCTAAGTCCAGTGAACTGACAACTGGGAATCCAGGGAGGGCCTTGGCCATTCCCCCTCCCCCCCCCCAACCTCACTATGAGACATTTTATATGTTAACACATTTTTGTACAAATAAAATGAGAATTTGGTAGGAAGTGTTCTAGGGAAGCCCTAATTGGTTCTTTGACACACTTAAGGACTTTGGTTGGGAATGAACACTGGATGGAGAATAGTTGACCTGAATTCTTTCCTCTTCAGAAGCAGCGGGCTCACACTCAGTAGGGACCTTCGTCATAGCCTTATTATAGCACAGCAATTTTATTATCTAGCTGTAAAAGTTAACTCCTCTGCCCTGGGTGGCAGGGAAGAATGGGTGTGACTCAGTTCCTCAGAGCAGTAGACAAGATAAGTGATGGTTTTAAGAGTTTAATTTTTCAGGTGCCCTTATCCAAGATGCCTACCTAACACCGGGGATATGAAATCAGAAGATGCTACCTCCTGTAGCCAGGCAGGAACCCCAGTGGAGGAATAAGGACACCAACCCTACCTACGAAACTTTCTACTCAAAATTTGTTCTCTCTAAAAGAAATGTAGGGATAAAGATGGGGCAGAAACTGCAGGAGTGGCCAACCTATAGCTGGCCTAACTTGAGATCCATCCCACGGACAAGCACCAATCTCTGACACTATTAATGATTCTCTGATATGCTTGAAGACAAGAACCTAGAATAACTGTCCTCTGAGAGGCTCTACCCAGCAGCTGACTGAAACAGATGCAGATACCCATAGCTAAACATTGGACAGAGCTCAGGGACCCTTATGGAAGAGTTTGGGGAAGAATTGAAGGCCCTGAAGGGGATAGAAACTCCACAGGAAGACCAACAGTATCAACTAACCCAGAGCCCTGAGAGCTCTCAAAGACTGAGCCACCAACCAAAGAACATATAGGGGCTGGACCGGGGCTCCCAGGACAAATGTAGCAGAGGGCTACCTTGTCTGCTCTCAGGAGGAGAAGACATACCTAATCCTGCAGAGACTTGATATTCTACAATGGAGGATTCCCATGGGGGGGGTTCCCACCCTCTCAAAGACAAAGGAGAGGGGAATGAAGGGAAAGACTCTCTGAGGAGGGGACTGAGACTAGGGGGACAGTGTTTGGGATGTGAATGAATGAATGAATGAATGAATGAATGAATGAATTTAAAAAGCATGCACTTTTTCTACATGTGACCAACTGACTCCATCTCCTCCCATGTGGCTCTGTAAAGGTTTCTTGCTCTTCTCCAGCTCCCAACAAGAAAATGCAGAGGACTGGATTCTTGGACGGACTGGACCAGAAGTTACTACTCTATCTGGAGCTGGGTACTCACTGAGCCATCCCTAACCCATGATCCCTGGGCAGACTTATCTATTCCTTACCTCCTTGGCTGCTTCCCATCCTTGCTCCCAGGTCTTCTGGCACATAGGTTGGGGAACACATGACACAGGAACATTTCTCTTCACTGGTGGGTTGCTGTGTTCCTGGGCCAAAATTGTAGGTGTACATAGGTTTGTTATCTAATTTTCTAATGCTGGGGACCAAGATCAGGGCCTCATTTGTGTGAGGCAAACAGTCTACCACTGAGCTACACCCTCAGATTTTTTTTTATGTATCATTTTTAGACAGGGTGTCACCTAACTTTCCTGATTGGCCTTGAACTCACTCTAACCCAAGCTATCCTTAACACTGATCTTCTATTATCCCCCCACCCAAACGGGTAACACATGACCATTTTGTAAGTTTATTGGTTCCACCCCCTTCTCTTCTTCCTCCAAAATATTTTTACATTTTTCCTCTGTCTTTCAGTTCCTGTTTTTAATTTTTCCTCTCCCGTCTTGCCCCTTTGTCAGAACTGTATCTGTTTGATTATTTTTAGGGCACAGTCACCTTGCTTCTCATAGAACAGCAGGTCAGAAGTAAGCTCTTCCATCCCCTCTTTATTCAGTTGTGATCTAGCACCCTGGATCCTAATCCCAACTAAGAAAATTGTTGTACATGGATCCTGAGACAGACAGAGAAAAGTCCCCACTGCTGTCTGACTTCTGACTGCACAGATAGTCTGAACTAAAGAGGAGCTGCTTTCTGAAAAAATAAAACCACCAACAACGAAAACTAAGAAACAAATAGAATGTCTGGTCCAGCAACCACATCCGAGATCAGATGGAGCCATTTTCTTTCCACAACTGCACTATTTCTCATTTTTCTTCCACCTTTAATCTACCACAGGTAGCTGTAAAGAAAGGTTTAACGTTCCTATCTTCCATGAGGAAGAACAAAACTGTTATTTGAAAACAGTCAAAGGTAACCTTTGTTGCTTTTACCAATTCCAAACCCAATGGCTACCTGCTCATTAACCTTGCATCTGAAATCTACCCAATCAGAAGCGGCAATACAAATCTGAAATCCAGCCAATCAGCAGCAGTCACCCTCCAAACGCGTGGATGATGGTTTCAGGGTGGCCTGTGCATAAGCACTTCTGCTTTGCAAAGTCTACAGATCCTGAACTACCTGCTTCTCAAAGCTCTAGGCGCACCAGCTGCGGTCTTTTCTGTAGAAGTCATATGCTTTGAGCACAGTCTCCTACCACCCCCACCAGGGCCTTCACTCAGCAAGCTTTCATCTTCAGATATGGGAATGCTGGCCTCCAGCTTCTGTGTGTGCTGTTCTTGACAAGATCACCTGAAGCCTTGCTGGGAGTGTCCTGCAGATATAAATTCTAGACCTCTTGTGCACAATTCAGATAGTGCTCCTGAACCACCAGGCGAAGTGACTGTCTCAACTGGAACTTGTTTCATTGTGTGTTTATTCCTGAGTTAGGTTAGTTAAAGATGAATGTAGAAATCAACATAAAGAGATTTCTGTCTTAATTTGTGGGTACAGCATGCAGCAAATATTCTGTCTCTGTGTTGATTCTTGCTACTTTAACCTCAGAAACTTTTTAAACATGTTTTTCCTTGTGGCTGCCCCTGATTCTCCCATCTTTCTGAATATTAGAAGATAATGACACAAAGCAAATGGATAGACATGAAGGTCTGACAAGTTCCCAAGCCAAGCCAGCCTCATAAACTAATGAATGTGGACACATACCACACACCCCCCAGTTGGTAGCCAAACTGCAGAGAAGATTGGTCCTGCTTTATCATGGACCATTCACAAAGGCACAATGTGGCTTGCCAGTCTGTGAGAATAAGTCATTTTTTTCACTATGGATGTAATCTTGAGTCAACTACTGTCAGGTCATTGATTACATGTCCCCCTTTGTAGCCTCTGCTTCTCTTGAGAGCCTGGTAGTCCACTCATGGCAACACTGTTCACACTTAGAACCACACATCCTTCTTCCATTTGTCCTGGGGTTGCTTTCTCAAAGCCAGCCTCCCATGCTAGAACCTGCAGTCCCTCCTTGTGCTCTCACAATGACTCTGAGTCCTGCATCTAATAATCGCCAGATTATTAACTAATGATTAATATAACTAATGATTCTTCTTCACAATGGTGGGGGGGCTTCACATGTTTGTCAAGTAGCTCTATAAAACAAGAGAGGAAGTTCTCCAGTGTTTCCACGACCCTGGTATTTGTCATTCTAAACTATTCTCTGGGGAACATTGCTTTCTTTAACAAAACTCCTCAACCTTGAAATTGAAATCTTTCTGCAGATGGAACTGCCAGAGTATGTAGACATAGATGTGTTTCAGAGATCCTAAAAGGTTTACCTGTGCTTGTCTCTATATAATCAACCTGTCTCAGCCACCAGGACCAGACTAGGTATGATGAAAGCCCTTGTCCCTTCCCTGAAGTGCCTCGCCTAATTATAGTAGTTTCTCCATTTCCTAAACACATTATCTTAGTACATTCATGTTCTGCTTTTGCTTGATGACCCATGTAATGTTACTTGCTTGAGAAGATCAGGGGTGCATTTAGGCATTTATTTGCTATGTGGTGTCTTCAGCTCTAGAATGCCACTGGGTTTGTCGACCCCATCCAGTGTGGGCCTCACACTCAGGAGTAGTGGACCACACAAACTTGTTTGTGGCAGAGAAGGGCTTCTCTTGTTTTGGTATTTTTTGACCTTTTGGTTTGTTTGTTTTGATTTTTTTTTTTTTAGAGAAAGCAAGAGACACACAAATACAGAGAGAGAAGAGAATTTGGGGAGGATCTGGGATGAGTTGGAAATGGGAAAAGAATACTATCAAAAGCCATTGTATAGCATTATTTTAAGCCAATAATTTTTTTTAAAATATCATAAATTCCCTTTTCTCTCCCTATCCACAGACACAATTCTTTCAAACCATTGATCTTCTTAATGAAGTAGGCTTAGGAGTTTGTATTCAGTGCCCTGTTACAGAACAGACATTTTCAGTATAGGCTATACTTAATTGTCTCTCCTGTAAGCTTCAAATGATGGACTTCCCAACAGAGAACCCAAGGATGGGAAGTTCCTGTACTGGACCTGGACGATGGCTCAGCAGTGAAGAGCTCGTACTGAGCTTCCAGAGGACCTTAGTTCGATTCCCAGCACCACTATCAGGTGGATCACAACCACCACAACTCTACTCTGGTTATCACACCCTCTTCTGTCCGCTAGGAGTTCCTCATATGTACAGGCGCAAACCACACTTGGACACACATGCATACAAAGAATTTAAAAAAAAAACAAAAAACAGCCAGGCGGTGGTGGCGCACACCTGTAATCCCAGCACTTGGGAGGCAGAGGCAGGCAGATTTCTGAGTTCGAGGCCAGCCTGGTCTACAGAGTGAGTTCCAGGACAGCCGGGGCTACACAAAGAAACCCTGTCTCGAAAAACCAAAAAAAAAAAAAAAAAAAAAATCTTTAAAGGTTCCTATACTCCTAAGGAAATGCATTATTCTTTGATTATATAAAGAAGCAGCAACCAGAATAATCCTAATTAATCACTGAGCTTAAAGTCCAGCAGATAGATTTGTATAAACGAGCCAATGATTCATATAGACATGCTTCCGGACAGCTACCAATCAATAACAGTCAGACTCTATTCGCCCACTAGAAATCAACCAGCTCCTCGCCCCACCCCATAACCATTTACGAAGCTCCACCAATTGCTCAGCTCAATGCATGCACATGTAAGCACAATCCAAGTGTTCGTTCTGAGAGATTGGGACTAACAAGCATAGCTCTTCCCAAGTTTAAAGCAACTTGGTTAACACCAGCTGAAAACGGCACTTGGAAAGGCCTTTGTACCTCTTGCTAACATTAGATTTTCTCTCCCTGGCATCTGTTGTTTTCTTCATCATCTGTCTTTACCCCTGCAGTACTCACTACATTTTACATTGACTCTGTGTTAATATTTTCTACCTCTATTCTTCTGAGGCTCCCCTAACTCATATAACACTACATTCCCATGCTTTCTAATTCTCTGTGATTTTTTTCTTCTTCTCTCCCTAAGCATTCTTATTTTATAAGTAAAACTTCTTTACACTGGGCCCTTGTGGGCTACCTTGAGTATCAAAAGACCTTTGAACTTCCACGTTGGGATCAGATCACAGGAACCTAACCACCTGTCTCAGAGAATGTAGAGCCCATGTTGAATCTTCTGGAAATGTGACCTCTGATCTCCTTGTCCTTTTCAAGTTCTGAAACATGCCAGCATCTTATTCACTTCTATGCATCTAGAGCCTTAAATTTGTAACAATTTCCCCTGACAAAGTCTTAAGAGATTTCAAATTGAAGGGATGGCATATGTATCAAAGAATGCACGGAAAGTATATGGCCCAGATAACATGAAATATATGGGTAAAATAGCTTTGGGTTTTATTGGATTGTATCAGACAAATGATACAATAGTTCCTCTTTAAGCATTTTTGACAGGTTCATGGAAAAAATAAGAAAAATGATTAATCAGCATAGGAATGATACCTTACTTGGTTTCCATGGAGATCAAGAAATTAGAACAAGAAATTGTCCTATAGTTTCAATTTATTATGTCCTTAGTGGCTGTGAAAAGACAGAGCAAAGAGTGTTGTCCTACCCACAAGATTCCTACGAAGGTGACCTGCGAGCACCTAATAAATGATATTCTTTCATGATGTTTTTCAAGACATTTTACCACACAGAGATTACCCAGAATGCCATTGGCAATTAAAAGAACAGTAGACAGAGCATGGTCCTCTACTTCACGATGATGCGCACAGAGCAAACACAGCAGGAAACCCCAGCTCAAAATTCAGCCACCACAACCCTGCAGACCACTCAGTGCTCCCCTGGCTCACCTGCCTCATGCCTCAGTGACGAGGAAAGGTGGTACTGGGGGTCTTGTCTATCACACGTTTGTTCACAAAAAACATTTCCCCCTGTAGGAAAGAATGACTCAGAATGACCAAGGACAACCACAGCAAGAGAGCTGCCTGAGAAAAGTGGAAAAAATACAGCGCTTACTGTCTCTTGCAAGAATGGCAGGTTTGAGGACTAAAGTGGAGGTTAACATGGCTTTCTCTCTGTCACCAGAGAAAGATTGGCCACCCATCTGTTCCCTCCTTACACATCCCATAGCCCATTATTTTGATCCTTGGTACTGCCTCAATGACTTCTTGTGAGTATATAAAGAACTAGGTCAGATGAGAAAAGGCGTGGGGTCTTTCTCTCTGGCAGGCTCACTAGCTAACTGTCAAGTGAAGGCTCACTCACCTTCTCCACTGCACTGTGGAAAGCTGGGCATCTCCTCTGCTTGTTCATCATTCATGTTTGAATTTCCAGGACTACAGGATGCTGAAGAGAAAAAAAGGAGTCAGTAAACCATGCAGAGGGACCAGACAATACCTCAGTGTGCTCAAATGGAACCAGGAAGTTCAGGGAATATAAGAAAATCAGGGGCCTCCTTGTGCTTACTGCAGGCTGTGTTCCTACAGTGACTGTATAGAAAGAAGAGGCAGAATAAACCTACCCTATGTACACCCCAGCCTAGGCCACTGTGCCTGGTCTGAATGTGGAGACAGTGGGTAATAAGAAAAAGAAAAAAGAAATAAAAATAAAAATAATTAATAAAGAAAGAAAGGAAGAAAGAAAGAAAGAAAGAAAGAAAGAAAGAAAATAAATCAGGAATACAAGCAATGCAAATGACAAAATTAACTGTGTATCACAAATAGCCAGAAGACCAAGACACAGTCCTTCCTCAGTAACTAATACTTCGACATGAATAAAGGACCCACATATTCTACCCATAAGCATTAGGTTGTTCCAAACAGCAGTCACAAGTATTTCTCCCTGTTTCCCAAAACAAGCAAAGGATCAAAGAAGTACCAGGAAATCAAAGTAACTAAGAAAATTTCACACACAGACACAGACACACACACACACACACACACACACACACACACACACACACTCACATTTCTCTTGAGGGACAAGAGAGACAGAAAGGAATTTGGAAACTTCGAGGAGAAAAGAACTCAATGATTATGACAACAGGAAGTTGTTGAAATCAAGGAGAGAGTCAAGTCTGCCAATGGCATTTTGCTCAGTGTCTCATTGAGTTGGACAGAATGAATCTGATGGAGCGAGACTGAATGAGAAAAGGAATCTGAGACTAGGCGGTTTTGTGTTTTGTAACTTAATCTTAAGTTAAAAGATGTGTTTTATGGTGCTGGAAAGATGATTCAGTAGATAAGAGCACTTGCTACTCTTCTCAGGGACCCAGGTTCAATTTCTAGAACCATGTGACAGCTCACAAGTGTCTGCATTTCTAGTTCCAGGGAATTAGACAGGCTATCGTGTCTCTTCTGGACACAGAGCAAGTATGTAGTATACATATGCACATGTAGACAAAACCCTCATACATGTAAGTTGAGAGAGACACAGAGACAGAGACAGAGAGGGAGATCTTATTAATTTTTCTTGGAAAAGGAAAAAAATGGACAGGGTTGATATGTGGAAGACTGGTTACATTGGGGAGAGGCATTCACTCATCCTCTGTCACAGAGTGAAGTAATAGTGTCCCATAATGAGGCAGAGAAAGCAGCAGAGGAGGCAAAGCCTCGGTGGATACAGCTATCATGTGCGACTTTGCAAATATGCTGACATTCTTGAAGGATGCAGATGGAGAAGTCTGTGGAGGAGCCGCATGAAGACAGTCAGGCCTGCAGATGAGGCTGACAGGTAAGTGTGAAGGTTCTTGTTTGGGTACCATTAACTTACAGATGAGAGCAGGGAAGAATGACTGGGAAAGACTGACTGCCCATGCACATTTTCCAATGCCACTTTGAGAGTTGGGGACACCACAATCTGAAAACTCACAGCTGATGTATTCACCTTAGGGCAGAAGTTGGATTCAGCTCCTAACTCAGTCCCTCCAAAGTCTCAAACTGTTTCCTCCCTTCACAGAAGGAAAGTTTTGCTCTCAACTTATTGTCATTTTTATTGTTGTTATTGTTGCTAATGCTGTTGATACATTGATTTGGGGGTGAGAGAGTGTCTCACATACCAGGACACATATGTAGATGTCAGGAGACAAATGATAGGAATCAGCCCTCTCCTGTATAGACGTGAGTCCCAGGGAGCAAACTCAGGTCATCAAACTTGGCAGCAAGTGTCACTTAACAGGACTCCTACTGGCTTTTAATTCATTCTTCTTTATTTTTTCTTTGTGTGTAGGGCTGATGATTCCTCTATGCTCTTTATTAGCATCTCATTTTAAACTCTGCACCTCATTTTGTAAGTGAGTCTAGCCCTTTCCCCCACAGTGTTCATTTCCCCAGCTCAGTCTGGCCTTTTTGGTTAGCTTGCTGTTTCTTGTTTTTTCCCACAAAACTGAATCTGAACATCTCATCTCCTCCCTTTCTGTATGTTCTGCTAATCATCCTTTCATATCATAAAAAGTCTCTGTTCACTGTGGACAAAGAGCAGACTCCTTTCCCAAGTCCTCTCCAGAAGTCTTTCCCAGGAGTGTTCTCGGTTTCCATTACATTCATCATGTCCACCCTCCTGACCCAACCATAGGGAAAGCGGCTCAAGGAGATCAGCGCTCCTTGGTAGTGTACCTCAAATGGTGACACGTCTAGTAAGGTGACACACTTGTCACTCATAACTCAAGATCCTTGGCTGCATCTACAGTTCTCAACTTCCTTCTCTTGCATATGGTCTGTACTTAAGACAGATCTCAAGCAGCTTGACATGAGGCTTCTATACTGCTTGTGTCTCCCGAGAAAGTTCAAATATTTAACTTATTATATCCATCTATGGAGAGGATCAGGAGAAGTGAAATGAATGGGTGGTTGGTTGGTTGGATGGATGGATGGATGGATGGATGGATGGATGCATAGATGGATGCATGGATGCATGGATACATGGATGGATGCATGGATGAAATGGATGAATAGATAGATAGATAGATAGATAGATAGATAGATAGATAGATAGATA
>JANHMN010000017.1:18068229-18082409 GCA_030674055.1 Rhabdomys pumilio
ATAGATAGATAGATAGATAGATAGATAGATAGATAGATAGATAGATAGATAGATAGATAGACAGACAGACAGACAGATATACTGGCAGATATATGGATAGCAGATGTTTGTATTTGTATGTGGGTGAGTCAATGGATAGGTGTATAGTTGGATAGACTAGTAGATAGATGGATGGCTACATGGTTTATATGTCTGGGTGTGTGTGTGAGAGAGAGAGAGAGAGAGAGAGAGGGAGGGAGCGAGAGAGAGAGAAAGAGAGAGTGTTGGGAATGGTCATTAGAGAAGGATTAGGGCAGGAAAATAGTATCAGTGAGTTAATTGGTGTTCTAAAAACATAATCACCTTCCCTAACAACTGCTGGCAGTCTGGGCCTCTCTTCAACATCTCTTCCATTCATACCCTGATGAGTCCTGTGATTGTCAGAAACTGAGGAGAGACAAGACAATGACCAAATTAGACAGTGATGGAGCAGAGACCTCTGAGCACTCTCTCTGGGTTCTGGCACTCAGCACACAGGTGAGTTACTTCACCTCATCTGAGATGCTCGGGCCCCACCCACCCAAAGCCTTGCTCTGTCTGTTTTCTTTCTGCTCACTTCTGTTACTTTCTTCTCATCTTTGGTCCCTAGTGCTTTTCTTCTATGGCATAAAGCATTGTGAAATGACACAGAGTGTGTCCTTCTAAACTTGCAAGCTTATGTAGATAAATGATATGATTTGCAGAAAGTTTTTGAATAACCATTTGATGTAAAAACAAGATTTTGTGGAGGTATAACTGGCCTGCTCAAGGCTTGAGTGGGTGCTGAACCTCAGGTCTTGGCTGCTATTTCTCTGGGGAGCAGGTAACAGAAGTAGACATGAACAAGGAAAAGGGAAAGAAAGATATTAGGGATTTCAAATTGTGAGCTGAGCTGCATCTCAGTTATACATCCAGGTGCACACAGGACTCTGGTGTTTCTGTTCAGCCTTCTAACCCTTCTGGTACCCAGGAAGGTTAGAGACAGACAGGCAGTGGGAACATTTACATCATGGTTTATATTTCTTCAAAATGATCAGAGGAGAGACATTTACAAGTGACTCAACTATGACAGGAAGGGCAGGGGGCTTCTGTAGGGAGAAAGGAAAGCTTAGAGAGACAGGAGTGAAGGAAGGAGGGAAGGAGAGGGAAGGAGGGAGGGAAGGCTTCTATAGGAGAAAGGAAGGCTTACTTTGAAAGGAAGAAGGGAGGGAGGAGGCTTCTGTAGGGGAAAGGAAGGCTTAGAGAGACAGAAGTAAAGGAGGAAGGGAGGGGAAGGGAGGGAGAGGGAAGAGAGGGGGAGGAAGAAGAAAGGAGGGAAAGGGAGGGATGGAGGGAAAAAGAGGGAGGGAGGGAGGAGGAGAGAGGGATAGAGGAGAAGTGAAGGGGGAGAGAGGAGAAGGGAAGGAAGTGAGAGGGAAGGGAAAGGAAAGGGAAAAGCTACTATCTTTCAAGGATGCAAGAACAGAGAAGAAATAGAGGGGTGGAGAGAGAAAAATAAAGAGACTCTGCTTGAACTGGGTCAGGGAAATTGTTCTGGTTACAGAGAAGCACAGCCCTGAAGAGGAAGCAGTGCTTCCCTGGCAGGACGAGTAAGGAGAAACTGAAAAATTGCTTTCTTCAAGCAGCACAGGAAGTGACTTAGCTATCGGTGACCCTCGGGTGGCAGGTGAGGAGTGAAGCACCAGCTCTCAGCCCTCAGAGCTGCATTTCGAGATGACCCAGCAACAGAAGAGAGCCACACCCAGACCCTGCAGAAACAGTCTTCACAAAACTACCTTCTGCAAGGGTGAGTCCTCCAGAGGTAGGGGGGCTGCAAAACTGAAGCCACAGGGAATGAATGGGAATAACAGAGGCTATTCTCTACCCAGGACCTGTGACTCTGTGCTCATGCCACGTGCCAGCACATTGGTTCTAAAAGCCCACCCTGTTCTTACACTCTAGGCTTACATATGCTGCCCTCGAGTGTCTGGGCCCAACCTGGGCTCCCCTTGTGATTTCTCTACTCTGTTGAATGATAAATTTTGCATTTGAGAGGAAAGTTTTATTTTAACAGGAAGGGTGATATGTAGGAGGAGTTAAGGGGGAAGGAGCACCGAGAGGAAAAGATGGAGTAAGGAGAGGAGAAGATGAAGTAGAGGAGAAGCTAGGTGATGAGAGAGAGAAAGAGAGAGAAAGAGAGAGGGGGCATGGAGGCAGATGTTCACGTGTCTCCACCAGTCAAAGATAGTTTATATATCTAGGTTGGGTATTGGGTTACACTTCTGATTGAGCGTTACCATACTTATAAAGCCTTTGATTAACATTTTTTAAAAAATGTATAAAAGCAAAAAGGAAAAGGGGGCACGGGATAGGGGTTTTCTAGAGAGGGGAAATGAGAAAAGGGGATAGCATCTGAAATGTAAATAAAATATCCAATAAAAAATTTGCATTTTTACCATTGCAAATGTCTGCAAGCATCAGAGAGAGCTGGCCCCTGTCTAAGGAAACTCATCCATCATAGCATGAGAATCAGGTCCCGGCTGAGCAGTTATCTCTGTGTGTGTTACTTGGCCTATGTGTAAGCTCCTGACCACATGGGCCCTATGTGTTTCCTATAGCCCCCCTGTGCTTGAGAGATTTGACATAGTCTCTCATTAAATTATAAGTCAACTGTCAATGAAAAAAAATGAATGAACGGATGAATAAATGAATGAAATTGTCTTTCATTCCCTGAAGCAGGTGAGAGCTATAGTTACCGTTTTGGAAGAAGTATCTTAGAGTCTCCTTTAGGTCGGGGTAGGCCTTCAGATGCGTTTTGCTGAATATCACTTTCAGAAGATCGAGGCTAAACTTCTCCTGTACCTCACTGAGGATGCCATATACCACTTTGTCCACTGGGACCAGGTTCTTACACTTTTCTTCACACTCCTTAAAATATTGAATGAAGAATTATGTCATGATGGATTTATGGGTTATATGAGACTTGGGTTGGTTCACGTACCATTTCTTTGCTTGTAAACTGTCTGAGTTTTGCAAATACCAAGGTGGTGTCTTGCATGGCCTCCATACTAATGGACCCCTGCTCATCTGAAAGCAGCTCTGATGCTGACAAACAGTAGACAGGGAAGAGAGGGTTTGAAGAAGAATCAAATGATATGTCTCTAAGAGCCAGATCCTAACAGACCATGAATGGTGGTCTTGGGGACCAGACAATTAACTCCCTGAAGACTGAGCTGGTCTGAAGGGCTGGAGGTAACCAAGTGAGCATCCTAGCCACGGGGCAAAGAGAATGCATAAAGAAAAGAAGGCCTTGGTTATCACCAGAGGATCTCATCACTGATTTTTAACACTTTCTAGGGCTTTAGAGGTGCCTGAAGAACTAGGAACTACTTGAAGAGAGAGAAGCAAACAGGACTCCCTAAGTTTTATCCTCACATGAACCAACTACCTGTGACTTGCAAAACCCTCAGGTTCCAGAATATGGAGTAAGTAGGCTTTGTAAGGCAGCGCTGCTTAGGTGTGTCTACTTGCATCCTAGTTTCTGTCATTACACTGCACAAGTGGCCCTGGGATGCTCTGCACTTTGGAGCATTCCTGCTTGCTATCCATCGCTGTCACCATATGCTTCAGCCTCAGTTACTGCAGAGGTGGATGTAAGTGGTTCCTGTGATATCTGCCTCTCCGGTTACCTTCTGACTTACAAGAAGTGAAGTCCCCTCCTCCCTGGAGGTGCTTCAGCCTGTTGGCTGCACCCATAGTTTCAGCATGATACAGCCTGGGGCAGGCTTGCTATCAGGGCTGAGTTCATTCTCCACACTCACCTCAAACTTCTGCTCCGAGATGAAGTCTCGGTCTCGAAGGCTCATGAAGAAAGGAAATGGCCTGGTGATGGCACATGCTATCTCCACCTTGTTTTCTTTGAAGTGCTTGAACATGAGCCAATAGTCATCTGACTCCTCTTCATTCTGGTCCTGTGCAATTGTCCTAAGGGATAGATTCCAGGCAGAAGTAAATATTGGTTTACAAGATGCCACCAATGGCTGGATAATTTCTGGCATGAAGAATGGTTCACTAATGTAAAATTTAAAAAAATTAAACATCTAATAATAGTGACACACGTTGTGATGTTTGGGACAGGGTATCATCTGTAAGTCTGGCTTGCCTGGAAGTTACTATGTAGGCAAGGCTAGCCTCACACAGAGATTTCACCTGCCTCTGCCTCCTGAGTGTTCAGATTCAAATCACGTTCCATCATGTCCAATACTGTGAGTAGTTTTAATTGTCAACCTGACATAATCTATAATCATCTTGGGTTGTGTGTCTCTTAGTAAAGAATTGTCCGGATTAGTATGGTCTATGGGTATATCTGTCCAGGGTTGTCCTCATTATGCTAGTTGATGGAAAGTTCCAGTCCACTGTGGGCAGCACCAATCCCTAGGTAGGGCATCCTGGGCGGCATTAAGTGTAGGGAGCAAGTTGAGCACTGACAGACACACTTATATTCATTGCTCTCTGCTCTTGTCTGGACATAACCAACTGCTTCAAGTTCCTGTCTAGACTTTCCTGCATTGATGGCCTATAACTTGGACCTATAACTTCCCCTAAGTTGCTTTGTGTCAGAGAATGTTATCACAGCAACAGAAATGAAACTAGAACTGACTTTATAGACTGCTGGGAAAAATGCAAACAACTAAAAAAAAAAAAAAAAAAAAGACCCTCTTCTTCCAGTTCACTTGTAAAGGCAAAACAGTTGACCCAGGACTGAGACATGTGTGTCTCATCCATGGTTCTACATGCTTTCTTCTCTCCTCCTGGTTCTCCATCTCATGAAGTGACAGGGTCTCTATGGCAGCTTAGAACCAGCACTTATTAACCTGACATCTCAGGTGGCCAGTTCTCTCTGTCCAGAGACAGTGTTTAGGGAGAGGAACCTCTGGGAAAGAAAGGCCCAGAAGCCTAATGAGACATGGGCATGCGTGTTCGTGTAATTAACTCCATTCTGGGTGGCAAATGGAAACAAATTATGGTGTATAGTTCAATGACAAGTGAGAAACCATCTGGGCATGGTCCAACGCCTGTAGTCACAGCATCCTACCTTCATGGCCACCATAGCGATTTCCTCTTTTTAATTTTACCTAGTGTTAGTTCTGTTATAGTATCGGCATATGTAGACATAAGAGAACAACTTTGAGGAGTTGGTTCTCTCTTTTCACTCTTGTATGGGTTCTGGGTATCAAACTCAGATCCTGGTGCCTGGTCAGGACCTTTATCCACTGAGGCATCCTGTTGGCCCTTATCTAGTGACTTCAAGGCTTACCTGAGCTATAAAGTAAAGCCTTGTCTCAAATAATGAAGAAATAAATCAATTTCTAATACAAAAAAAGGAAGGAAGGAAGGAGGGCTGGCGAGAAGGTTCAGTGGACAAATATCCTTGTCCTATAGTTTAATGGCCTGAGTTCCATCCTGGGACCCACAGTGTAGGAGAGAACCAACTCTTGCAAGAGGAGAGGGGATGAGCAAAAATATAGTATGTAAGTATGAAGATGCCATGCTGAGACCCATTGTTTTATATGCTAACCTAAATAATAAATAAATTAGGGCACATGCTTGCCTTTTGTTATATATATATCAGATGCCACCACAGACAAATTATTCTCAAAACAATCCTGAAATACCATTTTCTCTTTTTCTCTTTCCTCCTCCCAAAAGTGTTCAGTGAGATTCACAGATGCCTGTGGGCTGTGGTATCGCAGCAGACTGAACTCAGAGGTAAACAGGGCAGTCTGTGACTTTGACCAAGCAGGAGAGAAAGGACATTTGTGAGAAAGTAAAGCAAGATTGTATCTTCCTCTTTAATTTTATTTTAGAAAATACTGTTATTTTCTGTTAGGAGGTAACACTTGTGATAGAGATTTGTTGCTACTACTTTTAATGGATAAACATTCTAAACGTCTGAAGCTTTCATTTATAATTAATGGTAAACCTCATTAAACACCAAAATATTGCTTTTGGGGTTCTCCATAATTTTTAAGAAAAAAGGATGTGTTATACACACCTTTAATCACAGCACTTGAGGCAGAGTCAGAGAGGCAGAGAGGCAGAGAGGCAGAGAGAGAGAGGCAGAGAGAGGCAGAGGCAGAGAGGCAGAGAAGGCAGAGAGGCAGAGAGAGGTAGAGAGAAGCAGAAAGAGAGAGAGGCAGAGAGGGGCAGAGGCAGAGAGACAGAGAAGGCAGAGAGGCAGAGAGAGGCAGAGAGAGGCAGAGAGGCAGAGAGAGGCAGAGAGAGGCAGAGAGAGGCAGAGAGAGGCAGAGAGAGAGGCAGAGAGAGGCAGAGAGAGAGAGAGGCAGAGAGAGGCAGAGAGGGAGAGAGGCAGAGAGGCAGAGAGAGAGGCAGAGAGAGGCAGAGAGAGGCAGAGAGAGAGGCAGAGAAAGGCAGAGAGTAAGGCAGAGAGAGGCAGAGAGAGGCAGAGAGAGAGAGAGGCAGAGAGGCAGAGAGGCAGAGAGGCAGAGAGGCAGAGAGGCACAGAGGCAGAGAGGCACAGAGGCAGAGAGGCAGAGAATTCAAGGCCAGCCTGGTCTATGTAGTAAGTTCCAAGATAGTCAGGACTATACAACAAACAAACACAAAGAATATCAAAGTTATCTAATACCAAAAACAAAAACAAAAACAAAAACAAAAACAAAAACTTGAAAGGTTCTTTTTTAAAGAACCTAAAATTTACATGTAATAATTATTGTATAACAAAACTATATAATAATTTTTCTCTTAAACTTAAGGAGGCTGTCTATGTGTATGTGTTTGCTTATGTGTATGTGCCTGGAGTATGTCTAGTTGCTCTCCATCTTATTTTTTGAGACAGGGTCTCTCCCTGAACCCGAATATCACTAATTCAGCCAGATTAGTTGGCTAGTCACCTCCAGAAATCCAATTCTCCTAATACTGGAGTTAAGAACCACACACCACTACATCCAGGTTTTATGTGGGTTCGAGGAATCTGAACTGAGTTCCACACAAAACTTGAGTTGAAACTAAATTATTTTACAGAAGGTAAATTCAAATACTGCGGTTTCACTCAGCCAGAAAATACAACAAATTAAGCAGAAATACTAAAGTGCCAAGATATCAAACTAAACTACAAATGCCACAAAATAATGAGCAGAGAACGTGCTCACATGGACATGGACAAGTGCAAGCACACATGCACGCACACACATACACTGTTTAGAAAAAACAGACAAGATATGAAAGTTTCTCCAAAAAAAAAAATTCATTCTCAAGAGGATCCCCAGAATCGATCCCCGGTAATGCAAAAAAGAAAAGAAAATATGACAAAAAAATAATAATCGATAAAGGAATTGAAGAAAAAAAGAATCACAAAATATTTTACTCAAACCAAGAAGGCATAAAACAAAAGGAAAGCCAAAAGAAAAAGAGTAAAATGAAAATAGTTATAAGCATGGTAGGTGTTTCTCTGTGTCCATCATCAGTGAAAATGGGAATAATTTAATAATAGCAGAATTAGAAAACAGAGTACGTTTGAAAACTGCAACTAATGTAAATAAAAGAGTGTGGGGGAGTGGCTCAGCTGATACAGGCCCTGCCACCAACTCTGGGGACACAAGTTTGCTCCTTAAGACCTTCGTGGTAGAAGGAGAGACCAACTCCCAAAAGTTATCCTCTGACCTCAACAGACACACAGCAGCACTTGCACACGTACAATAAAGGAATGAAATTGAGATAAAAACCTATAGGGGAAGACGACAGGCAAAAGCGTGACCCTTTCTCCTACACTAAAAAGCACTGGAGTCTGAAAAGAATATTAAATCTGAGACACAGCACAAGCAGTGGCTGGGAAAGCCGGATAGCTTTGTACATGTCAGAAGGTAAGAGAGACATAAATGAGTAATCTTATGAGGAGCAATTTCGTCCCGATGAAAACAAAGATTCAATGAAATTAAAGTAGAAATCCATAAAATCAAAAGTACTGAGCTGTATGCTCACATCAAAAACAACTCCTTTGGAAAGACACATACGTTATTAAATCTCTAGTCAGGCTGATGACGGAAAGACAGACACATGCTATGAATTCTGCAGACAGTGAAAGGATAGCAAAGTCTAACGCAGCCACTCACACTCTGAGAGACACATCACCTCAACCGGCTTACATGAGAGACATTGAGTCAGTGATTAACCACCCTACGCACTCCCAAAAGACACAGCATGGTGTTGGTATCACTAGTGGACTTGACCAAATGCCATGGGAGAAATGATGCTTTCTTAGGACATCTGCAGGACCAGAAGAAGTAGCCCTGACTGAGTCCCTGTCGGAGGACAATTAGCTCCACACGCCCTCGTCTCATCTTTTCTATCTTTATTTTGAATTATGTACGTATGTGTCTGTCTCAGTGTGTTTCCTGCATGTAAGTGCAGTGCCCATGGAAGGCAGAAGAGGGTGTCTGATCTGGAGTTGGCATTAGAGGCAGTTGGAAGCCTTAGGATAGGTGCTGGGGACCCAACCCATGCCCACTACTAAAGCAGTATGGGTGCTTAAACCTGGGTCATCTCTCCTATCGTGTGTGTGTGTGTGTGTGTGTGTGTGTGTGTGTGTGTGTGTGTGTGTGAGAGAGAGAGAGGGGGGGGGGGGGGTTTGCATCCATTTCTAACCAGCTATGTAACCGGCAGGAATAGAAAGAGTTAAGAGCAACACCCACTGCCCACCTGCTCAGCTTTCACTTCCTCCATCTGAGCTAGGAAACTCCTGGACCTGACCTAAGTAGGATGTCTGGGCTCAGGGCAGAGCTGTCCTCAACGTCAAGACTGGGGAGATCGGCAACAGACAAGATCAGGTTTGAACTTACTCTAAATGATCTTTCTTGGACAGAGCTGTCCTTTAGAGTGAGGGGTAGAAAGAGAAGAGAGATAAGTCACAATGAGCCAGCCATTGTGAACAGGCGCTCCCAGGAAGTCCACACAGCACCAGACAAGCTATGAGACAGGAGCAAGGAAACGAAGTGTTGTGAGTTGGAGGTAACCATGGGACTGACAGCTAGCCTACTGCTGTGAAGGCTGCTCTGCCCAGTTCTTCATTTCCTTACGAGCTCACTGTCTCAAACATCAGTGAGCCTTGGACTCAGCCTGGGCGGCCCTAGGAACCCACTTAAACACAGATCTTAGGAGAGACAAGGGACAAGAGAATGGAACTTACCTGCTGCTGAGTCCATTGTCTCCTCCTGCCATCCCCTACACAGACCCCAAAGGACCCTGAACTTGGCTCAGAGCAGACCGAACCCCCTTCTGAATCTCTGGGAAGTCCAGAGAGAACTCCTTCAGGGGACTCCAAAGAGGAGAAAAGGGAAAGTGAAATTGTTCAGCTATGACATCACTGCACTAACGCACAGTCTCTGCCCCCAAGGGAGAGCAAAGGGAGGAGCAAAGATAGCCCAAGCCCCCAGAAACCTGGGACCCCTGCTGCCCTCCAAGAAAAGAAGGTGGAAAGGTTTGTTTCAACTAGGGGCTCAGAGCTGTCTGAGGCCAGCTGGCTGATTAGGATAGGAAGGAAGTGACTCTTTAGCCCTAGACAGGGGGGGGGGGGGGGGAGGGGGGGGAGGGGGGGGGGGGGGGGGGGGGGGGGGGGCGGTGCCTGGAAGGACCAGGAAGACTCAGGTTGTCTGCGGTCTCTCAGACCTGTAGATGCCCTGGCACCCTAGTGCTTCAGAACCAGAGGAGCTGGGACCGGATATTTGAGCAGCCGAGTAGGAAAAGCCAGAAGGTGTGGCTTCACAAGGTGTTTGGTGCTTCTAAAGGTAGCTAGAGTAAAAGACCTCCCCCAACCCCGCCCACACACCTCCACCAACCAAAGGCAAGAGCAGAGAAGACAGGCAGAGAGCCTTATACAGGTGTGATGTTGAGGTCACACAGAACTTCAGCAATTTCACCATGGTCTTGAAAACAAGATGCATCTCATGGAATTCGGAAGTGGGCCACAGCCGAGGCTCTAGCCAGTCAGGGACAGTACAGTTTTGAAGAACGGGTGCCTTATATTTATTCTGCACAACTTTTGCACGTACTCCTAACCCTCATTCTCAGTCTGTAAGTTCGAAACTAGCTTGAAGTGGAAAGGTAAAGAAACAGGAGTAAAGATGCAAACAAAACAAAAACAACAGAAGACTGGAAATGCAGTCAAAACAGAGTCAGAGACAAGGTGACTAGGGACGAGGACCTGTGCAGGGCTCCAGGCTCAGACCTCTGCTAAAGAGGAACAAATTACTGACCCGCAGCCACAGGTCCCAAAAAGTGCAAGTATGCAAACAAAGCCGTACACCAAAAAAGTACATTTTATGTCTTCATTTATATGACATTTCTGCACCAGCCAAACTTAGCTGTGTAACTGATGGTCTGATTTCCCTGAGGCTGGAACCTGAAAGGGGGGTTTCTGTGAAGAATAAGGGGATGTTAGGGAGGCAGAGGACTTGATCTGTGTGATCACTGGGACATGATTATATTTGGTAAAGTTCACCAAAGTCGTCACTTTAAATGAGTGCATTTTACATATCTATAAAACTGCGCTAAAATATATAATTCTAATAGGCTCTCACTTGGTGTGAATTACCAGGTGAGGCTTTACCATCATTACTGTATTCTTAGTATGTGCAGCTCTGAATAAAATCTTTGCCCTTATTGATGTCTGTCTGATATAATAATTTTTCGTGCTTTAAAGGTTTCTTGAGGGTGGGGTAATTTTCTGGCACATAAGCATGCTTGTGATTCTTGTGGAGGTGCATGTGCACACACACACACACACACACACACACACACACACACACACAAACGCACACTGTATTAACTGGCTTGCCTTGTTTTCTTCCTCCCTCAGTCCCCATCCCTGAGATGCCTTTGGCTGCAAATTCTACTGTTGGTGTCTCCATAGGAAGTACAAAAATCTCTGTCCTGTGTGGGCTAGCCTTGGTTCAAATCTAAAACCCCAGAGGCCTCAGGGGGTCCTGGGTGGGGACAGGGATGGGGATATCTCAATGATCAAATACACTAGGGAAATATTAGACAGGGTTACACAGAACTCTTCTCAATTGAAGACTTCTCAGAGACCCTAGCTCAGGCTCATTAGAGAGTCATCTGGTTGCCTTTTGTTTTATTTCAATTTTCTCACATAGTGATCCTGACGAATTCTAGACATTTCAAAGATGACGGCTTTGATGGCGGTTGTTGTTGTTGTTGTTCTTAATTTAATGATTTCTAGCAAAGTTATTCAGGGTAACCTTCACCCTAATCTAGTATGAGAACATTTCATTCCTCCAAAAAGTTACAATGAGGCCACTAGGGGGATAGAGCCCCAGTTTGGGAAGGGGACAGTGGACACCCCCTTCTCATGTTCTCCAGTGCTGGTCCTTAGCCTCCCTGCCTGTCACTCCAGTCCAGGCAGATCTGAATTTCCAGCAGGGCCACTGAAACCATAATGCTGGGGAGCCGCACAAGGCAGGGGATGGGGTGAAGGGGAGGAGGGCGGAGGGCGGGATTGGCGCGCGTCCGGCTTCCTGCTCTGTGTTCTGAAATCACTTTCGTTTTTCTTTTCTTGAAGCCTGACTCCTCACGGTGCTTCCAGAGCAGCAGAACTTCTGATCCAGACTGGGCTGGCAGGCTTTTCCAGGCGGGATCCAGGAACCCCTTACTAATCCTGGCAGTGACCAGGGAGGACCCGGGAGATCGGCAGCAGCCCAGCATCCAGGTGCGTTCTGCTCTTGGGCTCTGCAGCTCGGATTCCTGATTCCTGGGGTCAACTTTTATCTGCTGTCCCCGAGAGTCCCCAGGTTCTCTCTTTGCTAAGTAATCTTTTCCAGAAACTCTCAAGCATGGCTCTGACCGTTTCTCTGATCCTGAAGTGGAGGTGGATAAAGCGGAGGGGAGAGTAGTGAGGGCTGATACACACGTCTCATTCTGAAAGTTAGAGGCTTTGGGGACAGGTCCAGTGCGTGTCCCGAGGTTAGACCTTGCATGCGCCTACGCCTATGGTGGGCAGTGCCGTCATCATCTCCAACACTTGCCTAATTATGAAGCTATTGGGAAAGAGAAAGTAAGGAGCGTCCTTACGTCTCTCTTGCATGTTATGTATGTTTTGTATGTTTTTTTTGTTTTGTTTTTAATCCATCGTCATTTCGCTGAAATACATTACTGCACATGAAAATTCAAGGGAACTTAATTTTTATATCTGGTGACCCTCATTACCAAATGAGCCACAGAACACTTGAAATAATTTTTATTTCTACCATATCAGACACTGGCTATCGTTTTCTCTCCTGGTCACTTTGATATGAATATGCACTGTCAGGTCCTTCCCACTTGTCTGACTTTTCCCAGCTTGATTATGCATTCAGTGTCCATGATGCTCATTTTAGTGATTGTTCATGTTTGGAGCTCTGTCTTTCCTAATGGGCGTTTGTCGTTCCCTATTTTATTTGTAAGGCCCCTTAACACAATAAAAACCTGAATGCAGGCAGCTAAGACATAGGATCTTTTTTCCCCCCTCTTCAGGACAAGGTTTCACTGTGTAGCCCTGAGTGTCCTGAAACTTTCTAAATTTACCAGGATGGCCTCAAACTGGCAGAGATCTGCCTGCCTTTGCCTTCAGTGCTGGCACCATTTCCTCAGGCTTGAGGTATGCTATCTTGCACAGTGAAAAACAAAATATCAGAGTCAGACACACTCTACTGTAGATTGGTGTCCTTGGGCTAGGTACTTAACCTCTGTTGATCTGACTTTCATCTTCACAAGCTGTGACAGGTGACAAATGACAAAGCTGTCACAGCATAGGTCTGAGAAATGCTCTATAGCAAGTGATTCTACATAAGAGCCCAGAGCACATGTTCATGCTGCCTCCCCTCCCCCATGCATGTCCTCAACAGCTTCCTCTCCCACCTGTCCCCTATCTGCCGGGATTTTCTCAGGACTGGACTGTCCGTGGCACATCTTCCTGTTCTACAGTCCTACGGTAAAAGTGTTTTCTCCTCAAGTTTTTCTTGCTTAATTTAAGGGATTGAGAAAGAAGAAGAAAGGGATGAGACTGCTTAATTTGACACTGGGATTAAATTCCTGAAAATACTCATTACAGTTTAATATTCTGTCTAAAAAAGAGAGAGAGAGAGAGAAAAGGGGGACCCTTGTCTTCTTTGTGTCTAAGACAAACAAGTGAACAAGCAAGCAGAGCTTTACTGTTAGCTGGGATGTAGCTCAGCGATAAGGCACTTGCCTAAGATGCACAGGTCCTGGGCTCCATCCCCACTGCTGCCAGTCAACAAAAAAAGCACCCCCTCCCCTTCCACTATGGCAAGATTTGCTAAGGCTTGCCTTCTTACAACAGTTTGTTACCTGGAAGTTTTCTTCCTGACTGGTTATTTTCTCATGGTCTGGAAGCAGTCGATTTTTATAAACATCCCATAAGAAGACACAAGTCTGTCCTGAAGATTGAGATGGGATTGGTGACTTTGACCAATCCTATTTTTCATATCCTTTCTGATTTTATTTGTGTGTTGTCTGATTTGCATCAAAATGTGGTGAGTATTTTTCAGTGTCTAAATATTACCAGGTGTCTAGCTCCGCATGTTGGGTGGTCCCTTTCTCGTGAGCATTAGCAGGAGCCGTGCTCAGGGGCACTGCAGGTGATCTGTTCTAACCCAGCTCATATATACTCAAATATAGAAGATAGATAAATAGATAGATAGATAGGATAGATAGATAATAGATACATAGATAGATAATAGATAGATAGATAGGATAGATAAGATACATAGATAGATAATAGATAGATAGATAATAGATAGATAGATAGATAGATAGACAGACAGACTCAGCAGCTGCGGCCAAGCACTTTCTCAACTGTAAACCAGCAACTAGAAAGTCAAGATTTGATTAGTACTCAGTCCCCTCCACATTGCATAATCTAGCATGAGGTTCACTTACTCCACCTCTGTCTGCATTAGAGTTTTCTCCACAGTTAGGTAGTTGTGATGACAAGTGACCATCTTACAGTGCTCTGTGAACTCCAATAAGTTACTACCTATGAAATCCTTAGAACAAAGGCTGGACATAGCACATACTCCGTGAATAAGAAATGTTTTAAAAATAAAGTCCCTTTCAGGATGGTTGTCTGCTAGTACATGCCCCTCCCTCTCAGC
>JANHMN010000017.1:18088133-18118898 GCA_030674055.1 Rhabdomys pumilio
TCTGTCTCTGTCTCTCTGTTTCTCTCTGTGTCTCTCTCTCTCTCTCTCTCTCTCTTTCCTCCCCCATCCCTCCATCCCTCCCCCTCCTCCTGTTCTGAGTTGACACATAGCTTGTTACGCACTTACAATGATGGTTCTTCCCTGGCTACAGAATACAGAAGCCTTTGAGTCTCAGCCTTATTCATTCCTTTCTGTTCCATTGTGTGTCAAGAGTAGAACCCAGGGCCTATTGCATGCTGAATAAGCAGCCACCACTGAACTACACCCTCGGCCCCTTTGTTTATTTTTAGATGGCTCAGATTCAAAGACATACATATGTTATTAACATTATTAGAAAATATCAAAAAAAAAAAAAAAAAAAAACCCTTTATGTCTATTGGACCTAATTGAGCTTCCAGACTTATGCCACTTGCCTTCCATAAACGACCATTATAAAAGTAAAGCTTAGTTACATTAACTGTAGCGGGCTGTGTTACTCATATTGCGGAAGATACATATTCTGGACTCATTGCTCTCCAGGGCTGAGAATAAACTTACTGAATAAACTCAGCAACTTTTCCTCTCCTTCTCGGATACTTGTCATTCAAATACATTTAACATAATCGGAAAGTTAATGTCAATAGAAGATTTCACTATTTACATTTTCAAAAGAAAAGGAGAAGGAGATGTTGGGGGAGGAGGAAGAAGAGGAGGAAGAGAAGAGGAAGAGGAAGAAGAAATATCATCCTGCTATTCTGTTCAGTCCCTTCTCTACCCTACCATACACGGGTCACCTGCCTTCCTTACTGGTTAGGATCACTGTCCTCTTTACCACTCTGACCCCTACTTGCTCATCCTGAAAGCCTCAATTCTTTTTCTTCTTCCCTCTGCTCAGTGTCCTCCAGAGATCACCAGAGAAAAAATAAGGAAGACTCTCAAGAGATGCCCCACAGTTCCTCAGGACCTGAGTCAGGTAATCTGCCTCTGGTCTTAGTGTCCTTCTTCTCTGGGCACGTACACCATGCACTCTCCTCCCTGACAGCCAGTCTGGTAACCCAACCTTTTCTTCCTGCTCCAGTTGTCAAAGACAATTTAATATCCAAGACTAACAAGCAAGATGACTCAGGAGCACAGCCTCCGGTTTCCCCTGCCACCAAGCATGGTTACGCTGGTTAAGGCTGACTTAACTCTTAGCAGTCTTGCTTGGAATAGCTTAAGCTCACTACTTACCTACCGAAAAGAAGAGCATTTGAGTCCTCTTAGTATGACGCTGTCTGTTGTTTCTACTCTTGTCTCCTTCTCAGCCCAACTTCCTCCCCCACCAAAGCTTGGGAGGTAGAGTTGTGGGGAGGACAAGGAGGCAGGACTAGAAAGGTAGACTTCTGGACCCACCAATCACAAAGTCACCAAGTCCCCTCACACCTGCTAGACTTAGACTCTAAATGATTACGGTGTCAACAAACAGAGACAATTCCTCGGCCACAAGAGACTGTAGTGGGCTCCAGGAGAGCAGAGGACAAGGCAGGGCTGGACTCTGTGACCTTGAGGCTGTGATGAAGTCACAGCAATGGGTGATGCTCAGACAGCCCCAGCAGAATACAAGACAGGCTAACAGAAACCCCGTTTGTCCCCAGTGATGGGCGACGTAGCTGACGTGGCTGGCTCTCCTTCCTTGACTTCACCAGACTATGGGAACTGTCCTTCAGTGCTAGTCGATTCTATATCATACAGAGTACGATAAAAAAAAAAATACGATATTAAAATGATAGGAAAAGAAAGAAACGACTTCAAAAGTCTGTAGGCAGTTTACAATGTGGCTCGGGTACCCAACCCTAAAGAAGCCAGAATTTAAGACAATTTTCATAACATTGTATAAACAACAGTCAGTCTTAAGGAGATAGACCTTTTTATCTGTTATGGTTTCAAGCCCCTCTGTTTTTCTTATTTCATCAAAGCAAGCAGAATTTCATAATGTATTTGCTATTACCAGATGCAGAGGTAACAATAATAAGGTGGCCAGGGCTGGAGAGGTGGCTCAGTGCCTAAGAGCACTGGCTGCTCTTCCAGAGGACCTGAGTTCAATTCCTATCACCTATAATGGTAGTTCACAATCATCTGTAATTCCATTCCCAAGGTATCTGCCACCCTCTTCTGGCCTTTGCAGGAGCCAGGCATACATGTGGTACACAGACACATATACAGGCACAACACCCACAGACATAAAACTTTAAAAATGATAACAGGGAGGTCAGATCAAGGTGAAACCCTATAGGCTGGCAGATCCCTTCCTGCTGTTTGATTTCTCCAGCTGACTTCTGCATTTTCTCTTAGGTCCATTCTGACCACTGATGTGAATTCTGTTTCTTTTGCTAGTGATACAAGATGATTCTCCAGCACCAGATAACCTGGAAATGCCCCAGGAAGCACCACCCTGCACGCCTGCAAGCAAGAAAGGTACAGACATCCTTTCCCATGTGATGTGATGTGATGTGATGCTTCCTGTTCTTCTAGCTGTAGCACATCCTAGCATCCATGATGCAACCATTGTTTCTGCAATTACACAGTGTTCCCTCGATTTCTTCTCACTCCGCCTTCCTCAAAGGCCTTGCAAAAATTATAGGCAACCAGAAGGCACTTAGACATATTGAACCAAGCATTGCCAAATTCACTGAACTCCTATCCACAACTGCTTAGTGTGACTGGTACGCCAGCCTTCCCCAGGAGAACACTGCTTCCTGGTAAGTCATGTGCAGGCAACATCTGTCATCTATCACTTAAACCTCATGGTGACAAGCAAGTTGGATGTCCACCTGGCTATCTACTCCCATCTCACCTTTGGCTCTCCCATCTTCTACTCTGAGGTGTCACTGTTCAATAAAAATGGGTTATTGACCTAGCAAAATGGTTCATTGGCTAGAGGTTTCTGCCACCAAGCCTGGCGATCTGAATTCCATCCTTGAAACTCATATGGTGGAAGAACAGAACCAACTCATACAAGTTGTCTCTTGACCTCTGCATGTGGACCATGGAAGATGTGCCCAACCTCCACATACCAGCAAATGTGGTGGTGGTGGTGGTGGTGGTGGTGGTGGTGGTGGTGGTGGTGGTGGTGGTGATGGTGATAAAAGCGCTGTGACCTCTCTGATCTCTCTGATACTGTCATTCATTGGCTTCCCTGTTGCTTCCTGGAAGCCTTCCACGTCTGTTTTCTCCCACCTCGGATCTTGCCATGGTCCTGGATGCCTTCATGGCATCATGGATAGCAGGCAATCCATCCAATACTCCAGCTGCTCAAGCCTTTATCTCCTCACATCTGGTTACCTTTTTCCCTTCACAGATTCTTGGTTTCTCGTGTCCAAAAGCCATTGGTAGGCCCTGCCATTCTCTGACCCTAGCTTAATTTCCCAAGAACTGATTCAAATAATTCTCATTTTAACACTTGTCCTTGAAGTTTTGCTTCTTCTAGTTTGGCCTCTGATATCTCCTTTCTTCCCAGCTGATCCTTTAAAAAGGTTAGGGTTGAGGTCAGAGAGATGACCCAGAGGTAAAACACACACGTGTGCACACACACGCTCGGATGGATACACACACGCAAGTGCTCACACAATTAACGTTCAAAAATATAATTTAATTCTTTACATTATAAAAAGATTGATAGTTCTATGTGACTATAAAAGACTTTGTTCTCTTTTCTTCTTAGCGAGGAAAAGAAAAAGTTGCCTCTGGTCAAAATCCAAAAGAAGGCGGCAGAAAAAAAAGCCCCCTCAGGATGAGATGATGGGTAAGAGGATGCTGGAGGAGGCTCCGGTTTGTTCTGAACTCACTGGGTAGGCAGGCACACAGGAATTCTGGTCAGCACAGTAAACTGGCTTCAAATGTCACCAGACTTGTTTTGCCACTGAGTAAATGGTGGACTGGAACATGCTAGAATTCCTGTTCATGCTAGAATCTGATGGCAGGTTACAGTCCAAGGTGAAGGGTGGAGAATGTCAGGATGGCAACCGTCCTTCTGAACTAAAGGGAGAGTAAATAAACTTTGCTACTTTGAGATAAAGTGCAGAAGAACCTGGGTCCTAGCCTTGAGAAGTAGTTCATGGGAAAAGCCCCAGAAAAGCTTTGGAGAGGTTCTCATGCCAGTGGAGTGTGGCTGTCCTGGGGGAGGCAGCTTCCAAAGCCCCAACAGGAAAAAGTGCCATGTCCTCCCCTCCTCGGTGAAGGTCACTAATCCAACCGTCCTGTCTACTGCAGACCGTCTGGGCCTTGGCCACCTCTCCAGTGACATGCCCAGAAGCTGCCTTCATGGCAGGCATAGGGCTCTCCCTTCTGTGCTTTCGTACATTTCACCCACAAGAGGTGCCTGGTGGCCTTTGGCTGTTGCCTGTCTGCACATGGTTGCTACATGGAAGGCCTTTCCTCACTGCCTGAAGAATCCCAGGCCTGTGCCTCATGGTTCATGAGTCTTAAAAACAGAAATCAGAAAGCACACTCTGCCCCCACTGCAATCCCTCCGTATTTATTTATTTGGTTAATTCTTTGTTTGGTTTTTTGGTTTTTGGTTTTGTTTTGTTTTGTTTTTCAAGACAGAGTTTCTTTGTGTAGCCTTGGCTGTCCTGGAACTAGCTCTGTAGACCAAGCTGGCATCAAGAAATCAAAACTCTAGAAATCTGCCTGCCTCTGCCTCCCAAGTGCTAGGATTAAATGTGTGCACCAGTACTGCCCAGCTAGCTGGTTAACTCTTCTTAGAGCTCCCTGGGGTGAGAGCATATGGAGATTTGGTGGGGGAGAAAGCATGGTACACATAAGAGAACAGTAAAAGTGAGGTACAGCAATCTGGAAGGGAGCGTGGGATGGGGAGCCTGTGAAGGAAGGAAAGGAAAAAAAGGTTCCAGAAACCTCCACTCATGAGTTTGTCTCACCAGGAACGGCCTCACCTGGACATGGAGTTCAAGAGAAGCGCAAGGTGGTGGGTCAGAGGACTCTGAGGAAGGATGACTCGACTAGGAACATGAAGGAGGTGGCCAGGACTCTGAGGGCAAGGAGGAGCTGTGCCCAGATATCCGGTTTGCAAGGTAAGGCTGAGGGTGGCACCTCATTGGAGAGGCTCAGCATGGCAGGGTCTCTTAAAGCTGGCACAGGGTTGGGGCAGGGGATACATGACCTCAGTGTTAGCAGAGAGATGTTTAGAGAACAGGAGAGGGGCAAAGAAAGGCAATATTTATCATAAACAGCCACAGGTCATCTCAGTTGAGACCTAAGGCAGAGGGTGTCAACCCTTTAGATTTTACAGCCTTAAAGATTACTCAGAACCTCCCAAGGCCTACGACCATGTTGTTTATGCCTACGTATTTCTCCGTTGTTCATAATTAAAAACCATAATTTAGAAAAATCTTTGTTTAAAGTGAAATGATCTGGTCACATAACCGTGTAAGAGCAAATTATTTCTGAAGCAAAAACAAAATTAGAAGTCAATGCATGCTCCTACAGTTCTCAGCGATGTCGGGCTTCATGAGAAGCAGGTAGAGTCTTAAGAGTTGCTTCTGAACTCATGCACCTGACGAGTTGCTGTGGCTGAGGACGGGGAGAAGATCTAACCTCACATGGATCTCCAGTCCTCTGCAAGGGCACTACATTCTCTTAACCAGCCCCGTTATCTGTCAGCTAGACTCTGAATCCATCTCTCTGACAGTGTTGTTCTCTGTTAAAATAAACTGTTAGGCCAACTGTGTGTGGTAGCCCGTGCCTGTAATCCCAGCACTTAGGAGGCAGGCAGGTGGATCTCTTTGTGTCCAATCTCTTTGAGGCCAGCCTCGTCTATAATGCCCAGTTTCAGGCCAGTCAGAACTACACAGTAAGACCATACATGTATCTCCCAAAGGCAAACAAAAAAATGTTAGCCATCTTACTCTTTTTTTTTTTTTTTGAGACAGTGATTTTTGTTGTTGTTTTGTTTTGTTTTTATGTAATCCTAGCTGGCCTCAAACCCAGAGAGATACACTGGCCTCTGCCTACCAAGTACTCAGATTAAACGTGTGAACCTCCACACCTGGCACCCCAGCTCGGTCAAATCGTCTACTCATACAAAACTTTAGAATGTCTCAGACATTTGCAAAGTGTTGAGCTAGCAACACAGGCACGTACACATTCTTCTTGGGACAACTGTGGAATTTGCAGTTGGGACCGAAGTCTTTTATACTCAACTTCCCACTTTTCCCACCCTTGGGAGAGGAGGCGACTTGGAGTCTGCAGTCCTTAGCTCTGAAGTACGTGAGGCCCTCCAAGGCTGAGAGACTCCTCACGGAGCGTCCACATGGAAGGAATAGCATTTCTTTCTTCTTCTTTCTTCTAGAGATCAGCAAAGAGGCATCAAAAACAAGTGGTAGGAAGAGGCCTGGGAAGAGGCTTCGCACAGCAAGAAAAACCGCACACGGTAAGGATGGGGCACCGTGGGTCTCAGGATGCAGCCAGCAGGTACCCACAGTCAGAGTGGCACTCTCTAAGCCAGGCTTTCACTGCCCTAAGGAGCCCCTTGGGTACTTATTTTCTCACTACAACCTTCCCATGACAGCTTAAGACTATTTAGTATATAGACATGCACAGAGTCTGTGTGGTGTTGGTCATCTTTTTCCCCTCCTGAAAGAATGAATGTTTGCCTCACTGAGGATAGTATGGCCGCTGCCGAGAATCTGTGTTTGAGAATATGTGCTTGCCCTACACTGAAAATCTCCAGCTTCTGAGTCAGGATTGTTTCTAGAAATCTGGACTGGCGGCTCAAAGGTTTCGATTGCCAGCATCCACATGGTGGCTCGAAACTATCTTTAACTCCAGCTCTAGGGGATCTGGTGACTTCCTCTGGCCTCCAGGAGCACCAGGCATGATCATGGTACACAGCTACACAGCAAGCAAAGCAAAAACACCCACACACACACATAACACTATGCATAGGCAGCCTGCTCCATTATGAAAGGACTTGTGGGCCAGAGGGTGCGTGTGGAGGTCAGAGAATGAGTTTTGTGGAGTTTGGTCTCCCATTGCACCTTTATTTGGGCTCCTAGAATCAGATTCAGGTTGCCAGGCTTACATAGAAAACCCATTACTAGTGGAGCCAACTTTTGGTCCCACCACACATCTCTGGTGCACAAAAGCTACTGTTTACCTTAAGAAATGGGCACCTACATAGCTCTGGAGTTTTCTGTTTCTCCCTCACAGCTTCTCTCCTCCCTTTTCCCTTCCTCTGTTGTCATTGTCTTCTTCTTCTCCATCTTTGTCTTCCCCCTTTTCTTCCTTTTCCTCCTCCTCCTCCTCTTCCTCTTTCTCCTTTTCTTCTTCCTCTTTCTCCTCCTCCTATTCTCCTCCTCCTCCTATTCCTCCTCCTTCTTTTCCTTTATTATTTTTTATTTATTTTTATTTGAACAACCGGGATTATGCAGATTACTGGGCATTCTCTTCTGTGTTTTGTGCCTTCATGGAACACGGACACTCTCCCAGCTCCCAATAGCAGCCAGCGCTTCACTACTTTGCAAATTCCAGTCCTTCCGGTTGGCTTTTCTTAGTCAACACTATAATTGTCCTTTTATAAGATAGATGGCAAACTAATCCCTATCGAGGGCAGAGCACACTGTGTGCTCCCCCGCCACCACCACCTCTTCCTCATACTCACCCAAACCAAATCCCACCTTCCTGCTCCCTCTCTGCTCCACACCCATAAAAGCCACCTGAAATAAGTATCGCCTCCACAAGGAAATATCCTCTGTCCAGGGCCTGAGGCATAGGTCTCCAAATGTGACTTACTCCCAGGGAGTTCTCTTCATGGCTCTTTCAGAGTTTTGGTTAGTTGTCTGTATGCCTCCTGTTTAATGTGTGAGTGGCACGGGAGGTGGGGGGAGGGGGGAGTCAGAGGTGAATCAGTCTTGTTTTCTGTCCTGTGCTCCCCTCCTCAGTGCCTCTGTTGATACTTAAACAACTAACAAATCAGAACACACAGGCCAGGGCCCTATGAATGCCCATACCAGAGCCTATGCTGCCCTCTGCTGGAATGTCCTTGTATTGTGCATAGTATGTATTGTTTGTCCAGGACCTTATGCAGAGGCTTGATTGGACGAGCTAAGTCCATCATGTGTTTGCCCATCATGCTGTCATTTGACCGTCATGATCGAACTCAAGTAAAAGGTAAAAGACTCAAAGGAGCTAAGATACACTTAGGTGCTTCTGAATGCTTTTTTCTTTACGATGAAAAAGCTAATATTCCCAGATGCCTCTTTTGCCTTTTTATGAAACACTTGAGGAAACAGGAACCTAGATCCATGCCAGTTGCTGAGACATTTTGGATGACAAAGAACTCTGGCCCATCTGCTTCCCAGGGCCAGCTCTCTCACACATTGTCACTGTTCCTCGAAGTCTCCATGTCTGAGCCATTCACACCTTCTGTTAAGTGGATGGTCCTTGCCTTCTTTTTGTTGGAATGAATGATGCAATTCTTTATGTTCTTGATCAGTCTCAGACATCTCCAGCCACCCCATTTCCACCCAGTCACCCAGGCCCCTGGTTCACAGGTCATGAAGTGCACAGGTCATCCCTGGGCATTCCATCTTCTCTGGTGTACCATTACCTTAGCATTCCCCCCTGTGTTCTGGAAGCATCCACGAGCTGGCCTTTGGGTTGCTAATTAGGTTTTTTCCATTCCATTTCTCTCCTTTCTTATCAGGCTTCCTCCATAGAAGCTCTTCACATCAGGAAATTGTTTTTTATCTTTAATTGCTTACTTACTGGCTCCCGGTTGTTTGCTCACGCTAATGAGGGCCTAAACCAGCTGTGGCAGCTCCCTTAGACTAGGGCTGGCTGATGCTGAAGAATCACACACAGGCTGCCCCTCAGGTTCCATCATTAAATGCCTTGTACTGAAATGGGCAAATGAGGCTAGGCCAAACTCAGCACTAGTGAGAACTCACCAGAAGACTGCCCTTGCTGGTAAGGTACATGGCCTTAGAAGTCCTCAGAACTGAAGGCCCTTTGCATTTGGGATACAGGGGGTATCTGCAACAGGCAAAAGACGGGGTGATGTTCGTGGCCTGACCCTGCATGTTAATGTGTTTCTCACAGCACCCCCAAGCCCCCACTGCCCCTTCATCTGTTGCAAGCACATTCAGGGCATCTGTCTTATTTACAGTTATACTAACTACAGGGAATTAGCAAAGATGTTTCCATGGAGACAGAGAACGATGGAAGATCCCCACACTGTGCTAATCTGCCTACCCCACAGGGTTTACAATAGTAGTTCAGGGTCACCTGTGACTCTGCTTCTCCCTCAAATTAGGAGCTGATAACAGCAAACCTCTTACTCAAATTGGATAACAGCATTGCAACCTCGGTGGTCCTTCTAGGAAACCGCAGAGTCCAGAGTCTGCCTCTGGCTCCATTCTCATCTACTGGACCGTATTTGAAAGGATGCTGGAGACAGGTGGTGGGACAAATCAGTCTACACCTTTTTCCACATGCTAGCCTGGATGCCAGCCTGGCTCCTCCCAAACTGGGCATCCTTTGGGGCTCTTTAGATCCATGCCCTCAGTTCCTGGAAGCTCCTCCTCCCATGGCATAACAGTCCTGGCTTCATCTTCCCAAAGTAATGGTAATTAGCATCTCCATATCAACATCATTCTTTCTGTTTCCATATTTATAATCTTTTACTCTTCTAGTTAGTGTAAGAGAGAGTTGGGTGCAGTCTTCTTCTTCTACGTCAACCTCAAACTCAACACTCATTTACAGCACTTTCCTCTGTCTCCAAGAGACAGCCCTGCATGAACTCTTCCTGCCTCCCCCATGAGGTTGGAGGGGAAGGAAGCAGGAACTACCAACAGCTATTTGTAAACCCTTTCTCAAATGTTTTGATTGACTCTTAACCTGAGATTCCTGCTGAGGTTCTGAGCTGCCAAATTTTCCCAGATGCAATAGGCAGAGTCATCCTGAGCCGTCCAGAGTTGGGCTGTGTCGGCAGGTGAGGGCGTTGGACCTCATCTCTCAGTGCAGATCACTTCACTTGTCTGAGTCTGTTTGTTCTCCCAGTTCCAGAAAAGTCCAAAGACGATGACGCTGTGGATTTTCTGTCCCCTACACTCTCTGTGACCTGTGGTAAGGCCAAAGGGATTTTGTTCCTAGAGAAACTGAATCAAGGTGAGTGTCTGCCCTTCTGATGCTCTGCTCTGGGGATGATGGGTAGGCTGGAAGGGAAGAGTGTGCCCGTTGGGAAACTTGTCAGGAAACAGACCCTGTGAGCCAGGCTGCAAGGGAAAAAAAACAAAAGCTATGACGAAAGGACTTCCCAAGAAAGAGTTTCCAGACTTTTCCATGGAGATGCATCTGGAAACCACATGAGCCGTCCGTGTATGAGCTCTATGAAGTGAACACTGTCCTTACTACAAGAATCTGCCCTGCTCCGTCAGTGCCTTGTAGGGATTATGGTCCCCTGAAGCTGAGAGAGGGAGCTTCTGCTCCCACCCCAGAGGCATCCCCTCTTGGTCTGGGAAGGTGGAAAGCCATAGTGGGGAGGCTCAAAGGTTTGTGGAAAGGTCACAGAAGACCCAGGTGGATCCTGGAAAAGTCTGTCTTTTTCTTACAGGATCCTCAACAAAGTGCATTCAGAATGAGGCAGGAGCTTGGCTCACTGTAAAGGAATTTTTAAAAGAAGGGGGAAAGTCCACGTCAAAAGACTGGAAGAGGGATATACGTTGTGATGGGAAGACATTAAGATTTCTGGAGCAGGTATTGTAATGACCAAGGGTGATGGGTTCATTTCCTGGAAGAGTGGGTGGACTTTCAATAGCAGAAATGTAGACGGCGTGACTTACAAAGAACCGGATGTTCAAACAGAAAAAGTTGTAGGTGACAAAGAAGCACAGATAAATGCACGTGAGGAAGAGCCAGTGCAAGCAGAATGGGCTGAGAGTAATGGAGGCGAAGGTTTTTGTGATCAAGTAAGATTTAAGAGGCTTGGCCTGGTAAGTTTGAATAGGTAGCTTGGAAGGAAACTAGCTGCAGTCCAAGAATTCCTTGTGTCCCCAGTCTCATAAGCCTTTACTGAAAGCCCGGTTCATGTGGCCCCTGGGAGATGTGTTCAGCCACCTCAACTGTGGCAGTCTCCCCTCTACACCTTGTGACACTCTCTTTCTTACTCGTAACAGTTGCAGAAGGCACGGGTTGTTGCAATCCCTGGACACAGCATCCCAATAACAGGCAAAGCATTATGTGACAGGGTGCCACCAGTGTGTTTTCTCCTCCTGGGATCTAGGCTTATTACACACCAAGTTGGACTGGAGGGAGGGAAGCTTAGCCAGGGCAGGTGGATGCAATACAGGATCTTTGGTTGGTGGTGAGAGCACAAGAAACAGATTTCTCAGGAGACAGCTCCTTTAATTGGGGTGGAACAAAGGCTTCTGAGGCATTGGAGGCGAATGTACATCATTGACCAGAGCCAGGGTTCTGGGAATGCCTTATTTGCATCAAGAGGAATTCCAGGTGCTTGCCAGATGTGACCTTATAAAGAGAGAGGAAGTTGAACCTGTAACCTAGCTGCCAGGTTAAAGGGCAGTCTTGGGGTTGGCAGAGATGGGGAGTGTAAGGCTATGTGCACCTGAACATGGCAGGCCCAGGGCAGGGAGGGAACGGTCCTATCCCTACTGGTCTCAAATAATATTTTCGGGGTTTGAATACACCTCGACCTTACTCTTACTCTGGTCTTCCCCACTTCCACCAGTTGCATGGCTCCCCGGCTCCACAACAGGGGCTCCAGCAATATGGCAATCATGGGTAAAGGTGCATTCTGTTCGAGCTTCGAAACCTGAGTTCTATCCCCAGGATCCAAGTGAATGTGGAAGGAGAAAGTTGACTGCACAAAGTTGACCCCTGACCTCCATGTGTGCAGTGTGGCCTGTGCCTGTCCCCATTATAATAAAGTTTCTTTCTAAATAAACTTCAGACATCACAGGGATGGCCATGTATGGGTTTTACCTGGAGAGGAAGAATAGAGAAAGAAAATAGGGAAGGGACTGAGAAAGGAGAGCTTGGGTCTTAGGTTTAAGTAAAAGGGAAAGTCACTAAGGGAAAACTTAAAAAGGGAGCAGTTAGCGGAAGCTCATGTCTCTCCCCACACCGAGGTTTCATACCTAGTCTGATATCTTGATACAGGTATTTCCTAAAGCGGGGAAACATCAGTATCCACAAGAGAAGAAACTTCCAGGATAATCTGGCTTGTCACCCTCTTCTCTTTCAGAAAGGATTTTGGTTCTGTGCCTCCACAAGTAAACCTCAAAAAAGGGGTGCCTAGCGGACGAACTTGCGGTGTGTGCTCAGCGGCTGTGTGCTCGCCCTCTCTCAGTGTCTGAACTTTGCCTTCGAGCCTCCGAGTGCCCCAGCTCTGAAGACCTTCATGTTGGTGCAAAACAACTTGTCACAACCGACGCAGCACTGGGGTACACTCTCACGATGCCTTTGTTCACAGCTGACTTGCAATGAAAAAAAAAAAAGTGCATGAATCTTAGAAAGTAAAGATAAAAAGCTGTTGGTATCTATATGCCTTAGGAAAAATAAAACTTGATATTGACATGAATATAAACTAAAGGTGTCAGAAGCAGAAGGCTTTAGTGCAAGAAGCAAGCATGGCACCAAGAATTGTTCAGTGACACACACTTAGTGCTTGTGATTAAGGTGATCCAACCAAGCTTTTTCTGCAGAGACCCCCTCCCCCTCCAGGGCAAATGGCAACCACCTGTCAGTGGCACTGTCAGATTGCCTTACCTCTTAGGTGCGTTCTCCAGGCATGGTCCTACCCATGTGCTCCTCTCAAATGAGAACTTCTAGCAGAAACAATGCTGTGTCTCCTTGCCCATGGGACAGGCCTGACCCTTGGCCAGTTACATTCAAAGTTTAAAACAAAGATTTTCCCCCCCAGTGTCACTTAAAATGGTAACCACCCTTTATCATGCTGATTGAAAGACACTGGGATAAAGAATGCTTAGGGTGTGGTTGCCACCAAATTCCATTGATATTATAAAATATATTAATACAGGTACTGGGCAAACTTTTAAAGCACATACAAAATTCCGTAGCCATTGCTATGTAATATAAACATCTGATGTTTCTGATGATTTTAGGTGACCCCTGAGAAAGGGTCATTTGACTCCCAAAGGGATCTCAACCCACAGGTGAGAACCACGGCCATAAATGGAATAAGCTTCTCTCCTACTAATTCATGATAAAGATTCAATTTCAACATAGGTCTTGACAGGAAACATCAAGGCCATAGCAGTGGCTACAGAGCAGACTGTAGCTAAGGATGGAAACCTGAGGAATTCCATCCTTTGCATGTGAAGGAGGAGAAGGACCTGGGAAGGAAAGTAGTCAGGCAGTTAGACAATAGAGCAAACCACCAAGAATGATGCAGAAGAACAGGCTTCTCCTGAAGGCAGAGATGGCCCTGGGCACAGAAAGATTGGCCCTATCACCTTGGCTACTTCCCTTCTCCCACCCACTCACCCAGTGATGACCCAGACCTCAAGCCTGTCTGTCCCTCTGATGGTCACAAGTAGGTAGGAATTCCTTCTAATTTAAACAGGAGACAAAATTCTCTAGACATGGCTAGTCTGTATAAGAAGTTAAAACCCTTGAGTCCTGCCCAAGACTGTAGAACACTTACCCACCACTAGAGAGCACTGTGGGTCCCTCTTAACACTGGAATTAGATTTCAAAGTAAGCTAAAAGGAACTAGTGAAGCCTTTCAAGGAAGCAGGGATGCTCTCAATGGCTGTCATCAAACACTAGTAACACGAGAGCCAACCAAGAACAGAAGAAGTAAGTTTATCAGAATTAAGAGTGGCAAAGAACAACAAACCCTATGGTCTTGCTTAGGCATGTGCATGGAAGGGCTCCTTAAGAGGGAAAAGGGTCTCTTTTGCTGTTGGTCACACATTTAAAGCCTCTCAGCCAGTGTAATGAAATGGCTGAGATGTACTCTATGGTGAGCTGGAAGAGACCTGTGTAGTCTCATTTCTTATCTAACCAGGTTGGGTCTGGTAGCAGGTCCAGGCTAAACATCCCACAGCTGACTCAGACATGTATGCTGGACCTTCCCATCCCCAGAACTGCTTTGGTTTACTTGGGGAAGCTAAGGACAAGGATTCCACGAGAAACCACAAATTACAGGTGACTTTAGAGATTCATAAAAAAAAATTTTGATCATACAGTTTCAGGACTGAGTCTGACATTTTTTAGACTGGTTCTCAACTATGCAGCCCAGGTCAGCCTGGAGGTCCCAATATCCACCCGCCTCTGCCTCTCTATCTGTCTCTCTGTCTCCAGCTTTCCACTACTGGGAATGAAGGTGTGTGCCCATACCCAGCCTGAGAAGTTCTTTGCTCTTTAAGGCTATATAATATTCCACTGTGTGCTGTCTGCTTATTTAAGGGGGACACACACACACACCACAGTGTTCATGTGGGCATCAGAGGACATTTCGCTCCATCTACCTTTATGTAGGTTCTGAGGACTGAACTCAGGCTGTTGGGTTTTTTACAGCAAGCACCTTTGCCCACTGAGCTCTTTTGCCAGCCCTGTGGTAGATGTTTGAGTTATTTTCTCCAGGTATTACTTTCTTTCCATATGACAGACCACTTGACAAGAAGCAACTTAAGAGAGGAAGGATTTATTCTGACTCACAGTTCCAAGGTAATCAAGGCGGGGAAGGGAGAGTAGTAGACGCCAACCATGGCTGTAGTGGTAGCAATATGAAGCCATTTATTCACATCTTGTTGGTCCAAGAAAGTAGAGAGACACAGGAAGTGGGACCAGCCTATAAACCTCAAGGCTCATCCCCCAGTGACTCACTTCCTCCAGTTAGGGCTCACCTCCCAAAGGCTCCATAACATCCCAAAACACCACTATCAACTAGAGATCCAAGATTCAATGCCTTTGGCATGAGCCACCAGCAGACATTTTACAACCAAATAATAACATGCTGTCGTGGCCTCCATAGGTACATGGTCATCTGATAATGCCAATACATTCAGCCCAAGTCTTAAAATTCCCAGAATCCTAACGGTTTGAACATTATCCAATGGGTCCAAAGTCTCTTCTGAGACTCAAGGAAATCTCTTATGTTAACCCCTATTAAGTCAAAAGAGGATTTACTTCTTTCCAGCATACAATGGCACAGAACACACATTTCCATTACTAAAGGAAGGAATAGACATGACCAGAAACTATCAGACCAAATTAACACTGAAATCCAACAGGATAAATGCAAAAACACCGTGCAGCTCCACATTCCGCATTTGGGACTGATGATGACATCACCTGATTAACCCTGTCCCTCCAGCTCTGTTGCCCAAAGCCACTGTAGTTCCTCTCTTGGGCCATTTCCACCCAGTGACTGCAGCTTGTCTTGGCAAACTTCCTGGATTTCTGATCTCTATTGTACTACAGGCTTCACCTTACAGTTTCACATGCAGCAGATTCAGATATTCCATGAAGAGAATATGACCTGATGTTAGTATGTAAAAGAATGTGTTAGGGTTTTTTTTTGTTGTCGTGGTGGTTGTTATTGTTTTCAGAATATGTCTTGCCTTTAGAGACTTCTGGGGATGAGAGGTATTTTTTTGGTTTTTGGTTTGTCTGGGGTTTTGAGACAGAGTTTCTTTATGTGTCCTTAGTTGTCCTGGAACTTGCTTTGTAGACTAGGCTGGCCTCGAACTCAGAGATCCACCTGTGCTGGAGTTAAAGGTGTGCACCCCCACTGCCCGACTGAGAGGCTTTGTTTTACAAGGAGCTTTAGACTCTGTTTGCAGATGTAGGATGACTCTGCACCTGACTGAGTGTATGAACAGCACCATCTCTTTGACACTACCTACACAACACAAATGATAAATTGCTTACTCTTGAGTATAGAAAAGGACCTCTATATAAACTTATTAGGGTGAACTCAGACTGTATGTAGATTCATATAAGCAAATTAAAACCATATCAGGAAAAACAGACTCAAGATATCAGACACACCAGTCTGAAAAAGCATGTGGCTCCCTCATCTATGCCCTTTAAAGAGGACATCTGGCATTGTAATGGTGATGGTCCCCACCAACCTATCATCTAACTCAGTATGTGCATCAAGGGACCAACGAGTGGAGAATTCCTGAAGTCCCATGGCCTTCGATTCAGCTTGGCCCCCACTTTGGCACAGATTACTCAAGTTGCCATCTACATTCCTCTTATTGATCATCTGGCACTGCCGTCCAGTGCATCTGCTAATCCATTCATCTGGACCTAGTCTTGCCTTTTTGGCTCTGCAATGGAACTTAACTCTTCAGCTCACCCATGACCCTTCAGTCAAATCCAACAATGACCTCAGTGCCTGTCCAGAGGTCTCCAGATCCTTTGTTATCTCACCCGACAGACTCCTATGAGTTTCCAGCAGTCTCCCGACTTTGGCTTCTCAGGCATTTGCCTCCTTAACTCTTGGTAGCTAGCCTGTAATATATAGATATAGGGATAGAGATATATGCTACATACATATATATTCTAAGACTTAATAATAATTACGTTGTGATGAAGAATGCCTGTTTGTCTTGGCCAAGGTCATTAAGGAAAGTGGGGCTATCTGGAAGATTGCTGCCAGTGAAACCACTGCTTGTGAATTTGTTATTATTCAATAAAACCTTGTGTTATAGAAAGACACAGCATGCTCACAACACTGCTACACATTGCCTGGTGTCAGTGGCTTCCTGGAACCTTGCTGCAAGCTTTCATGACTCCCTCACTCTGGCATTTTGAACCTTGCAGCATCAGTACCATGCAGACGGATCATGCATAGCTGCTGTCAGCTCAGGATGCAGCCTGTCCCCCTTGAACAACTACCACAGCCTTTTTGTGACTTCATAACTGAACTGAAAAGACAGGCAGCCATTTTTCAACAGGCTCTGTCCCTTAAGGCTCTGTCGTTTTTAGACACTCTCTCACTTAAATGGATTTACATTGCTATATTCTGAAGCTTTCCATCAGTAGGTTCTTGCCCTCAGGGTATCTTTCCTGTTGTCCTTGTGCAAAGTCTGAGGTGTCTCCTTAGTGTTGGTAATCTTTTAACAGTAGCATTTGCTTTACCTGCCTCATCCCCGTTCTCAGTGTCCCAAGCCTCGGGGCCCTTTGCTCATCAAGTTTCACATTCCTGTCACAGCTTCAGCCAGTTTATAGTCCCTTTCTCCAAATTGCACATGTCCCCTGACTTCTTGCCTTTATTCACTGTCAATCTGGGGAAATGCAGTGAGCAATAACCATTCCATCGCCCAGGTGATACACTGTCTTGAAATTGTCTTCACTAAACAAATTATTTTTATATTTTAAATATTTTAAAGTTAAATCAAGTTTAAATATGTTAAAATTCAGTCTCACTCAGATTTTTAGAGTGCAGGCTGTGTAATAGGCAGACTCTATGTGAACTGTAACATAAGTGACCTCTACTCTAGTTCCTGTTAGAGTTTCTGAAACTTCATGAACCTGGTTGATAGTCTCAGCCTTTAATCTCCTGCTAGAACAGCCCATTGAACTCTAGGGCTGCTCTAGCCTACACTGCCAACTCTTGCCATTTCTTCCATAGGCGTCTTTTTATGTCTGTAAACCACCTGATCAAGTAATGACACCAGGGACCTCACTTTCTAGTGTCAAGTTTTCTGTGGTGGCACACCTGACAAGAATAAAGGAGGACACCTTTGCTTTGCCTCTTTGTTTGAGAGTACAGTACATCATGGCGGGGTAGGCATGGCATAGGGGCAGCTCACCACTCTGGTGGCAGAAGCATGGAGACCCTTGTTTACATCTCAGTGGACCAGGAAATAATATTAAACTACGAATTGTAAGGTCCTGTGACCTGAAGTTCCTAGGGAAGAAAAAAGCTGCACCTGTGTTAAAGATTCTGTAATGGTGACTGACTGGTAGAATTTCCATGGTAATGAAGATCTGGAATATTCCAAGTCTAGGGAAAACTTTGAGTATCTTACGCCTTCTTCAGAGCCACGCATCACCCACCTCTGTGTTTGACCTCATAGCCCATGACATGAGCTAAAGTCCTTTTGGAAGATACTAACAGTCCCCTAGCTTCCACTAACCCAAAGGGTAAGACTGTCATCCGATATCATCTGAGACCGATAGAGGGCTCCCCATTTTGCTGTAACCACCTAGCCAACATTCCCACCAATTTTAGAAAATTGCCTTAATTTATGATTTGATTTGACTACCATAAAAATTCTTGAAACTGTTGACACATTGGTACGTGATTTGGGGGGTAACCTAAGTCTGTGCTCTCAAGTTGTTCAATTTTTTTCAATATTTTTCTCCAGACTAAACTATCTGATATTCCCCAAGTAGTGATTTTACAATCTGCACCCTTCTCCCAGTGACTATTTCCCCCAGTTAGATCCACATCTTAAGGGTTGCACCATTCCCCACCAGCTGGCATCCAAGTGTTCCAGACATGAGCCTGTAGGGAACACTAAATCTCTTGTCTACTGGGAATGATGTTCCAGTAAAGAGTATGCTGGAATTTCTGATGTTCTGCTTCTGACTCTTTTGAATCTATGTCCAGAAGTGAGATTGCTAAATCATTCGGCAGTTCTATGTTCAAGTTTTTAAAGGAAACTCCATACTTTTTTTCTGTATTTTTATACATTTTACAATGCTACTAACAATGGACCAGTGTTCCATTTTCTCTAAAACTTTACCAACACGTTATCTTCTATTTGTTTGGTTGGTTTTGGTAGTAGTCAACCTAATGGATGTGTCTAGTCATTCTCCAGAAACACAGAGTCTTTTGATAGTTTTCACCTCTAAAGAACAATCTCAGGGAGTTGTGTGTGTTCCCCTGAGCTACATGGTCTAGCTCTGGACTCACTCTTCGGTCTAGAGGAGTCTTGTGGGAAACCAAAAGACTCCTACTTCCCTGTGAAAACCTTCAGGGACCCCAAAACTAACTAGCTTGGAACCCTGCCTGACAAATTCCATCCCAGTAAGAGCTGCCCACCATCCCAATTGATCCGTCTGGGACAGCCTGCAGAGGTGAGTTGTGTGAAGTCCTCTGAGCTCCATTGTCTATCTCTGAGCTTACTCTTTGGTCTGGAGGAGCCTTTCAGGACCCCAGAAGCATCTTTCCTCTTCATGGAAATCTTCATGGGCCCCAAAACTAACCAGATTGAAACCCTACCTGGCGAATCCCATCCCAGTTGGTCTGCTGGAAACACAGCATCCAGAGGTGAATTGCATGCAGTCTCCTGAGCCCCAGTGTCTAGCTCTGGGCTTGCTCTTCAGTCCAATGGACCCTTGAGGAGCCACAGGGGTGCCTTGCTTCCCCCTTGGGGACCCCAAGACTAACCATCTTGGAACCTGCTTTACCAACACTATCCCAGTTGAATCTACCCACCATGCCAGTTGGGTTGGACTGGGACACAGCCTACAGAGTAGGGTCCATGGAGGAATCAGCCTACACAGTGCGGGGGTTAGGGGGATGCCTGAGACACAGCCAGCAGAGTCAGATACCCTGACCTCCATGGTCTGGTCCACAGCTCCCCCCACCTTCCTGAGAAGTCCTGCTGCCACCAGGATCATTCAACCAACACCAGGGAAAACTAGATGCCTAAAGGACAGCATAAGAACAGTCAACAAGACCCAGGGCAATATGGTACCACCAGAGACCAGCTAACCTGCTACAACAAACCCTGGATATCCTAATGAAATTGGAGCACAAGAAGAGGATCTTAAAACAAATCTAATAAAGACAATAAAGGCATTTAAAAAGGATATGAATAAATACCTTAAGGAAATACAGGAAAATACATTGAAACAGATAGAAGCATTAAAAGAGGAAGCAAATAAATATAAAGAAATACAGGAAAATATAATCAAACAGGTGAAGGATATGAATAAAACTGTCCAAGAAATGAAAAGGGAAATAGAAGCAATAGTGAAAAGTATAAACTGAGGGAATCCTGGCGATGGAAAACCTAGGGAAGAGAACATGGGCTACAAAACATAAGCATCACCAACAGAATACAAGAGATGGAACAGAGAATCTCAGGTATAGAAGATACAGTAGAAGAAATCAATACATCAGTCAAAGAAAATGCAAAATCTAAAAAGTTCATGACACAAAACATCCAGGAAATATGAGACACTATGAAAAGAGCAAACCTAAGAATAATAGGAATAGAAGAAAGAGAAGATTCCCAGCTCAAAGGCCCAGAAAAACATCTTCAACAAAATCATAGACGAAAATTTCCCTAACCTAAAGAAATAGATGCCTATAAAGTTACAAACACTTCACAGAACACCAAACAGATTGAACCAGAGAAGAAAATCGTCTGCCATATGATAATCAAAACTCTATGTAGAACAAAGAAAGAATTTTAAACGCAGCAAGAGAAAAAGGCCAAGGAACATATATAGGAAGACCTACAAGAATTATAACTGATTTCTTATTGTAGACTCTAAAAGCTAGAAGGGACTGGGCAGATGTCCTGCAGACCCTAAGAGAGCACAGATGTCAGCCCAGACTACTATACCCAACAAAACTTTCAAACACCATTGATGGAGAAACCACAATATTCCATGACAAAACTAAATTTAAACAATACCTTTCCACTAACCCTACAGAGGTTACTAGAAGGAAAACTCTAACCCAATGAAGCTAACAACACTCAAGAAAATGGAAGAAATAAATACTTTCACACCATTAAAACCAATGGAAGCCGGGCGGTGGTAGCACACGCCTTTAATCCCAGCACTTGGCAGAGGCAGGTGGATTTCTGAGTTTGAGGCCAGCCTGGTCTACAGAGTGAGTGCCAGGACAGCCAAGGCTATACAGAGAAACCCTATCTCGAAAAACAAAAAAACAAAAAAACAAAAACAAAACAAAAAAAAAACAAAAAAAAAAAAACAAACAAACAAACAAAAAAAACAATGGAAGACACACACACACTCAACCACCACCAATACCAAAATAACAGGAAGTAACAATCATTGGTCATTGGTCATTGATCTCTCTCAACATCAATGGACTCAATTCCCCAGTAAAAAGACACAGGCTAACAGAATGGATACATAAACAGAATCCATCATTCTGCTGTATACAAGAAATACATTTCAGCAACAAAGATCGTCATTATCTCAGTATAAATGACTGGAAAATGGTTTTCCAAACAAATAGACCCAAGAAACAAGCTGGAATAGCCAATCTAATATGTAATATGTAATCTAATATGTAAAATTGACTTTCAACTGAAAGCAGTAAAAAGAGACAAGGAAAGACACTTCATACTCATAAAAGGAAAAAAATCCACCAAGAGAACATCTCAATTCTGAATATCTATACCCCCAAATGCAAGGGTACTCACACTCATAAAAGAAACATGACTAAGGTTTAAATTACATATTGAATCCCACACATTAATATTGGGAGACCTCAACACCCCATTCTCACCAATGGACAGGTCATTGAAACAAATTGTAAACAGAGAAATAATGAAACTACCAAAGGTTATGATTCAAATGGACCTAACAGATATCTATAGAACATTTCACCCCAACACAAAAGAATGTGTCTTCTTCTCAACATGTTATAAAACCTTCTTAAAAATTAACTTTCTAATTGGTCACACAGCAAGCCTCAACAGATACAAGAAGACTGAAATAACCCCATGCATTTTATCAGATCATAGTGGATCATGTATTCTGAAAAATGTGTAAGTACTAAGGATGAAGTGATAGAGAAATTTTTCCTTCCCCCCCCCCCCACCTAGAAGAATTTTTTCCCTTTTCCCACTTAGGATCTTTCCACTTTTCCCCTTAGATACTTTCATAGGAAACTTTTTACAACTTAGTAATAAACGCTGTATCATTTTTCTAAGTGTCCCATTTTCTTCCTGCCACTTCTGACTAGCAGGGCTGAAAGTTAGAGCCCAGCAGTTCCTGCTGAGATAAAACAAAGGCCACATTACTTAATCCTCTGCTGCTGGGCTACAGGTGTTAATCACCTAAACCAGCAGTCTTTTATCCTCAGAAAGAGAAAGAACCTTTTTTAGGACTTTTTAGAAGTTATCATCAGCATTTCAGTACAGTTACAGAACTAGAATGTCCTGAGACCCTCAGACTTTAAAGCCATCACCAGAGTCCTACTCTGTGCCTTCGCCACTACCCTCTCCGGGCCCGGAGGCTCCAGCAACGCATGATATGTATTCACTTATAAGTGGATATTAGTCATAGAGTACAGGATAACCATGCTATCTATAACCATCAGGCCCAAAGAAGCCAAATAACAAGAAGGGCCCAAGGAAAGATGGTTGACTCTTTCTCAGAAGGGGAAACAAAATAGATATTGGACATCAATGGAAGGAGGGAACTGGTTTGAAGAGGAATAGGAAGGGGAGAAGGGTGGTAGGTGGAGATCATATATAGGGAGAGTGGGGGAGAGAAGAAGATCTGCAGTGGGAGTGGGTAGTCTTTAGGACTGAGACCTGGGATGGGGGCAGCCCTGGAGGGTCTAATGGGGACAACTCTAGCTGAGACTTCTAACAGTGAGGGATATGGATCCTGAAGTGGTCACTTCCTATAGCCGGGCAAGACCCCCACTAGAGGGATTAGGATAGCAACCCATCCACAAAACCTTCGACCCACAATGTGTCTTGCCTACAAGATGTTCAGGGACAAAGATGGAGCAGAGACTGCAGGAATGCCCAACCAATAACTGGCCCAACATAAGACCCAACCCATGGACAAGAACCAATCCATGACGTTATTAATGATACTCTGTTATGCTTGCAGTCCGGAAACTAGTATTAACTGTCCTCTGAGAGGCTCCACACAGCAGCCAATGGGAAGAGATGTAGAGACTCACAGACAAGTGTTAGAGGGAGCTCAGGGAGACTTACAGAAGAGTTGAGAGAAAGATTGAGGGACCCAAAAAAAATGCAAGAACTCCATAGAGTCAACTAACCTGTACCCTTGGGTACTTTCAGAGACTGAACCACCAACCAAAGAGCAAGCACAGGCTGGACCTTGTCCCCTGGACATATGTAGTAGATGAACAGCTTGATCTTCATACAGGTCCCCCAAAACCGGAGCAAAGGCCTGAGCCTGTTGCCTGCCTGCCTGCCTGTGGATTCCATGCCCCTAAATGGATACCTTGTCTGGCCTTAGTGGGAGAGGATCAACCTAGTCGTCCCCCCGCCCAAGTGACTTGATATGTGTGTTGGGGGGAGTGGGGGTACACTCAGAGAAAGGCTTTGTCTTCTCAAAAGAGAAGTAGAAGGTGGAATGAAATGGGGAGAGGACTAGTGTGATGGGGTCCTGGGAGGAGAGGAAGGGCCAATGGTAATTTGTAAAGTGAATAAATTTTCAAAAAGAAGAAGAACCCCAGTTTAGTAAACATGAGAGATAGGATAATATCCCACACTCCCCAAAATATATCCTTTTTCTAATAGTCAGAAACTTACGATTTATGACTTTCTTTTGATTTCTTACTACAAAAAAATGTTCTGAATAATTAGGGGTTTGTTTGTTTGTTTGTTCTTATAGTGTTTAGAGTCAAATCTAAGGCCCTAAGCATGCAAGGCAAGTCTATCTGTGTTCTCAGCCCATGAGTATGTTACATGGGTATGTCAGCTATATTAGAATAATTACATTATTAAGATTGCAGATGGTATTAAGCTTGCTAACAGGTTTCTGTCTCATTATATTAGGTTGGTTTCATTATAGCATCTTGATATCTATCCTGGCTCATTGGGATGTTTTCTTCACATTGTGTGAAGGTGTGTCTCTGTATTTTCAATTGTTAATTCTGTATGGGCAGAGGACTAAATGCTGGCAGGATATTGGTATTGTCATTTCTATGGCCCATTATAAGCCTTATATTTATAAATACTTATCCTTCCATGTGACCCGCGCAATCGTCTCACTGGCAAGAACGCATGCGGGCACCAGAATCCTTCTGCAGCACGTGTTTATTACCATGTGTGGAGGAAGAGAGAGAGCCAAGATGGCGCTGCTTTATATACACCCTAGAGTGGCGTGGACATATTTGATTGGCTGCTTGCTCGGAACCCCGTATGACACCCCGGGTTGGGAGGTGACTTTGGCGGGCCTTCACCACTGCGCATGTGCAATTTTACTTGTTTACCCATGAGTGCTGAGTGCCAGCGCCATGTTCCAATGGCGGATGCTGTCACCGGCCATCACGGCTCTCCACACCTCTCTCTTTTAGCTTTATTAAATGAGACTGTAAGGTCGTCTGGCAAGGCTCTAAGTCATCTCTCTTGTAGAGGAAGGTAGAGGTCTAGTCCCTTGTGCAGAATGTTGGGATATTGTAAAGAATTTCCACCCTGGTCGTTGAGTCCACGAGTGTACTTTTATCTACCCATCCTGTTGCCTTTGACAGGGAGAGGATTTGGCAACTCGACCTCTATGCAACCAGACATGCCTTCGAGGAATCTATTCCTGAGGAACATCCCCTGTATATCACAGTATACACTCTACCCAGAGACGTGCAGAGAGCGGGGCTTTTGCCTCACCGACCCAGTGCAATGGGATAGAACCCATGGGGTGCATCGGCTGAGGGCTCAAGCACTAGCTACATTTGTAGCACAGACAGCCAGACTCTAGGGGAGGAACCTTGTTCTAAAGCAGCAAGTGCTTGGGCAAACACCGCCTTGTCACACTTCTGTTGGAGTTTTGAGTTTGCAGACCAACCATAACATGAACGCTAATCCACAGCATAGGGCTATACCAAACAGGCCTACTCCCACCCATTCTTAAAAGAAGGAAAAGGCCGAAGATCTCTCAACGTTTCCTCGAACTCTAGGGTCCAGTTCTGCAGCAAAACCTAGAAAGGGATGATCCCCCATCTCAGCTCCGCATGTTCCACCGTCGGCAGTGTCAGCCAGAATATCGCCATCAGCAGGAGGGTCTTCATGTCTCTGGGCAGGATCAAGCTGAGATTCCAAGATTCTTCATGTTAGGCGTTCCGGAAGCCAGAATGGATTATCTTCTTCCTGTGGAAAAACACAAACAGCTCCCCTGGATCTTATTAAAATAGGATCCGGGCCTTTCCATTGTCCAGTCAAAACATCCTTCCATTTGACCATCTCTTTTGGCCTGTTAGGCTCTAAACAATGACGGTCAGCTGTCGTGTGGCCTTGACTGTCCAGATTTTAAAAATTAAGGGTGAAAAGTACTATAGAAACGGTGACTCGTGGCACTGAGGGTAGAGCTTCCTTGACTCCCCCCTTTTGCTTTATTAAATAGGATTTAAGAGTGTGATGAGCCCGTTCTATAATACCTTGTCCTTGAGGATTGTATGGTAGACCTGTTAGATGGGTCACCTCCATCTGGCCGCAGAATTGTCTAAACTTCTGAGAAGTGTAAGCTGGTCCATTGTCAGTTTTAAGAATTTTAGGCTTTCCCCAGGCACTCCATGCCTCGAGGCAATGCTGAATAACATAGGCCGCCTTTTCCCCAGTCAATGGGGAAGCAAATATAATTTCAGAACAAGTATCAATGGAAACATGTAAATATTGCAATTTGCCAAAGGATGGGATGTGAGTAGCATCCATTTGCCAAATCTGTAGTGGCCGAATTCCTCGTGGATTAATTCCTACACGAGGCGCTGGTAAGAATTGACAACAATTTTGACATTGAGTCAATATATCCCTAGCCTCTTTTCTGGTTATGTTAAATCTCCGACGTAAAGTCTCAGCGGTTACATGAAATCTTTTATGGAAATCTTTGGCCAAGGTCAACTTTGGAGATAGGACGACAGCTATTAACTTTGTGGCTCGGTCTGCCAGGTCATTTCCACGGGACATTGGTCCCGGTAGACCTGAGTGAGCCCTGATATGTGTAATAAAAACAGGAGATCTCCTATTGACTAGGGTAAATTGAATCTTTTGAAAAACTTTTGTAAGTCTACTAGAGGGCTTAATTAATCCAGCAACTTCCAGAACCCTAACTGCATTTACTACATAAAAGGAATCTGAAACAATATTTAAAGGACCTGGGAAGGTTTCAAGAACCTCTAATACTACCAAGCATTCCACAACTTGAGGTGAAGTCTCATGGTATTGTCTGGCTGTGGCTTTATCATTAACTACATAGGCACCCACACCTGTTTTTGACCCATCTGTGTAAACAACCACTCCATCTGGGAGCGGCTTCTGAGATATAATGTGCAGAAACACAATAGCTTGAGTTAAGGCAAATTGTAAAATAGGATGTTTAGGATAGTGATTGTCTATTTGACCATTAAAGGAAGTGACCAACACCGCCCAAATATCAGAGATAGCAGTTAATGTTTGAACCTGATGTGCAGTATATGGCACTATTAAAACCTTAGGATCCCTTCCAAAATGGGTAATGGCTGATTTTAGCCCACGAAGGGCAAGCTGAGCGATTGCATCTGGATACCATTCAATAATCTTTGCAGGGGATACATTAAAAATCCTGCCTGTCGCTTTTGTCATCCTAGCAACAAAGTCTGAGAATGGCTCTTGGGGGCCTTGCAAGATTTTGGTTAGATATCTCCCAGCCTCACCTTTCTTTGAAAGGGCTTTCCACACCTTAATAGCGGCAGCGGAGATTTGACCATATGCCTCCCAATCATAATTTATTTGGTCATTAACAAGCTGTCCCTGCCCTGTTAACAATTCAAACGTCCACTGTCTTTGATTGCCTTCTGCATTAGCGTTGGCCTTTGCCTGTACTTGAGAAGCATCGTGTCACAAGGCTTTTTATTCCATGTACTGTTCCATATTAGGGAGAGCAGCTTTTACTGTATTTTGCCAATCATTTGGAGTCATCGCCATAGCGGCAAGTCTCTCAAGCTGCATGACTGTAAAATTAGCATCAACTCCATATTTGTTAACTGATTCAGCAAGCTCCTTAATAGGGGTATACTCTATCGGCGCGTGGACACGACCTCCCTCCACAGCCTCAAACACCTCAAACATGTAACATTCTTCTTTTGTCTTCCTCTGAAAGGAAGGAGTCTAAGCAGTGCTTGTCCGCATAAGGCGGAAGAGTGCTGGGGACAATAAGTTTGGAGTGCACGACAGGCCAAAAAGCCATACGGTTCCCATCTCCTGCCTTTTCCCACCCTCCATCTTGTAGCTGCGGCCGCCTATCTGGATGGTACCTTTCCTCCTCATAGGGACCCAGTTCCCCCAATTCAGAGCCATCAAGCCCCAAGTCCTCCAGTTCCTTTACCGGATAAAGAGTTTTCTTTTGGGGGGCACTCCCTTCCTTCTTAATTCTCTCTCCCAGGGTGTTCTTCCCCTCCTCTATCACTTCCACGGACTGAATGTCTTTGGAAGGGCCTGTTTTCTTGTGCGTGCCTTTCCTATTCTCTTTATGAGTGGTTAGCCTCTTATCCAGCCCTGTTTCTGACATGCCGTCTTGTAACTCCTCTAACACTCCCTTACCTGCCACGATATTTGAGTGGCTTTTCTCATCCTGTAAAATCAAAAGGAAGAGAACGAGCTCCGCTAGCACATTAGCGAAAGTTTTTGGAGCTCCTACCAATTGGGGAGAAAAATGGAATAAATCAAGACCAAACATGCCTCTCAGAGCTTATCCTTATGCTGCAGTTCTGAATCCTCTCCGAGAGCGGAGGCTCTCCTCGGTGCTGGCAATGGTGGGTTCCTGGGTTTCGGCACCAGCTGTGACCCGCGTAATCATCTTGCCGGCAAGAACGCATGCGGGCACCAGGACCCTTCTGCAGCACGTGTTTATTACCATGTGTGGAGGAAGAGAGAAAGCCAAGATGGCACTGCTTTATATACACCCTAGAGTGGCGTGGACATATTTGATTGGCTGCTTGCTCGGAACCCGTATGACACCCCGGGTTGGGCGGTGACTTTGGCGGGCCTTCGCCACTGCGCATGTGCAATTTTACTTGTTTACCCATGAGTGCTGAGTGCCAGCGCCATGTTCCAATGGCGGATGCTGTCACCGGTCATCACGGCTCTCCACACTTCCATAGATATGGAAGAACTCAGGTACTTGAAGTTCAGACAGCTTGCTATGCCTAGAGGCAACCTAGAATTGTACCAGAGATTGTCTTGAGGCTCCTTGGTTCTAATAAAGATCTGACAGCCAATAGTTGGAGAAGAAAATGGAGGGTAGAACTTGCAGGCAGAGAGAATGGTTCAGGGGGAGAAAGCAGAAGAGGGAGATTCAAGAAGGACGTGGAGGGAGCAGAGAAAGGTATAGAGCTAGCCATGTGGTAGGTCCTTGGCTAGTTAGTCAGGTTAAGTTTAGAGTAGATAGGAGACTACTCAAGCAAAAAACCTGAGCTTTAAACTATAATAGAAGCCTCCTTGTCATTAATTATCCTGCTGGAGGGTCCAAGAAAGTCCCCATATACTGACTATTTTTATGTCAACCTGACATAAGCTAGAATCTTCAGAGAGGAGAAAGCCCCTTTTGAGAAAATGTCTCCATAAGATCAGTCTGCAGATAAGTCTGTAGGGTGTTTTCTTAATCAGTCATTGATACTGAAAAGCCCAGCCCATTGTGGGTAGGGCCATCCCTGGTCTGGTGGTTCTGGATTCTACCAGAAAACAGACTGAGCAAAGCCATGAGGAACAAGCCAGTAAGTAGCACCCCTCCATGCCCTCTGAATCTGCTCCTGTCTTCAGGTTCCTGCCTTGTTTGAGTTCCTGCTCTGACTTCTCTCAGTGATGGACTGATGAATATAAGCCAAATAAACCTTTTCCTCCCTGATTTGGTCACGGTGTTTAAGCAATAGAAACCCTAAGACAATACCCTACCCTCAGAGTGATTTCCTTTCTTCTTTCAGGTAGTTCTTGCTTTTGCTTTCTTATCACATACTAATTGGTTCCTGTGCCTCCAGATTGCCTGAGTCCTCTAGAGTTGGAAGGTGAGAAGAGACTGTCCATAGCAAAGGCCACTGTTTGTGAAGTGAAAACTTACGGTTTCTTAGGAAAGTCACTTATGTCAAAGGATGTTTTCCTGAAGCAGACACGGCTGAGAGGATATGTGATGAAGGATTCTTCACTAACGACACCCATGTACCATGTACTGGATCACCTGACATTGCATTACTGAGCTTTGTTTGTCATGACTTCATAGACAGAAATGCACCAAAAAACTTACAGTGGTGTTCTGGAAGTTTCTTGCCGCTTCCTCAGATTCAGGCAAAGAACTTGTCCTGGCATCTCTGCTGTCCAGGTTGCTCCCGCTGACTTTTGCCGATTCAGTAGAGGCCTTGGCTGTCTCTGCTTGGTCATGTCACTGCTGCTGATTGATGTCTGCTATCCGACACCACTAAACTGGAGTGCTCGTATATTTGTAAAGTGTTTTCAAGTGGGTTGAGCTGCCTCTGCTGATTCCTGTGAACTGAACTGCTGATTTCCTGACAACACAAATGGGATTTGCTCCAAAGAACATTTTCTAAACAGGTCCACTTCCCCCATATCCTCATAATCTTCCTTTTCCACTACCTCTGGTGGGTGATGGGCTAGAAGGGGGGGGGGCGCTTAAAACATTTAAGAACCCATATTAAAAGTAAGGTTTTGAAAAAAAATCTAAGCTACACGCTTGAGTGGTGGGTAAGAAAACTGGTGATTATTTGTTCTTTCTTATAGAACTCTATCAGAGTTCACCTCTCTGGATCCTTGTCTCTGGCAGATGGTTCTTACTTCATCTCCCTCCCTCTCCTTCAGCAGTACCCTCTACAGTATCCTCCAACCTTTTATCTGAGAACCCCTGACTTTGAGGCAGGAAGCCTATGGCACAGTCTTTTCCAATGTCCTCAAGACCAGACCCATCACATGGTCCTCTCATCCTATAAGAATACTCGGGTGGTGCAGGAAAGATACCTCAGTGGTTAAGAGCACTGGCTATTCTTTCAGAGGGCCTGGGTTCAGTTTTCAGCATCTACAGCACAACTTACAACCATCTGTAACTCCAGTCTTAGGGGGTCAAATGCCCTTTTCTGGTCTCCTGCTTACTGCACACACACAATGCACATATATGCATGCAGGCAAAACCCACATACAAAATAATAAAAATAATTATTTTAAAGAAAGAATATTCTGGCTCCTTCTCCTCCAGCCTCATCAATAGAAGATTTGGCACTTTCTCTTCACCAGTGTAAATACGTGTCATTGCTTGACTGTCAGACACACATTCCCAGCCATAGTCTTTGACCTTCTCAGAGGAAAAGAATAATTCAAGTTTCTAAGTGTGGTTTGAATTTCTGAAACTTCTAAATGGCCTGAATTCACTCAATATTCTCTTACAAGGATAAAAATGTCAACTTTTGCCTCCTCGCTTTTAGAGAGCTTCCAAGTTTGGTCTGACTTCAGCCAGTGTCTGCTCCCAAGCTAAACAGAGGTCAGCAAAGTTGCATGCTGTAGTAACGTGGCTACAGTTGGGGTAAATGGAATGTGCATAAGAGGTTTGAAACTTTTAGATAAGTCGCATTTTCTTCCTTGAGTTAATTAATTTCTTAGGTCTGTTTGCAAAGTCCAACTTCTCTGAATATTTGCCCAACTTCCCACCTTTTCTGTCTCATTAACACACATCATGTGGGAAGGGCGGGTTTTACGGGGAACTGCGTTAATCGCAAGTGACTTTAACCACCACTTCCTCCCTTCTCTTTCCTTCTGCATCTTACCCAAGCTTACATTTGGAGTGTGAAGGATTTCACCTCTCTCTCTCTCTCTCTCTCTCTCTCTCTCTCTCTCTCTCTCTCTC
>JANHMN010000017.1:18118908-18135707 GCA_030674055.1 Rhabdomys pumilio
CTCTCTCTCTCTCTCTCTCTCTCTCTCTCTCTCTCTCTCTCTCTCTCAGACAGGACTTCACTGTGTAGTCCTTGCTGTCCAAACTGGCCTCGAGCTCAGAGATGAGCATGCCTCCTGAGCACTGGGTATGTATCACCATGCCAGAACTTACACCATAAAACTGATCCTGGCTCACCTCACAGCCTGTCATTCATGACATAAGCTGCCATTATAACTACCAAGGTAAAGATATCTTTAATTCTAGCATTCAGGAGATAGAAGCAGTTGGGTATCTATAAATTGAAGGCCGTTGAGATCCACATAGCAAATTCCCTACCAGCCAAGGGTTCATAGTGACACCTTGTCTCCAAAAGAAACAAAAGTAAAATAAAATGAAATGAAAACAAAATTCTGTTACAAATGAGAAATTGCACTGGGCGGTGGTGGCACACGCCTTTAATCCCAGCACTTGGGAGGCAGAGGCAGGCAGATTTCTGAGTTCGAGGCCAGCCTGGTCTACTGAGTGAGTTCCAGGACAGCCAGGACTACACAGAGAAACCCTGTCTCTTGAAAAACCAAAAAAAAAAAAAAAAAGAAAGCCACACACAAGAATCATGTGTTATTGACTTAGAGACGAGAACCTAGGAGGTGAGAAAATGGGGAGGAGATGTATTTTCACTAACGTTATCAAGTTTCTTAAATTTTATGCCACATACTCCAAATCTGAAAAATATTAAGTTTGGATTTGGAGGTATAAAACTACCAACTAATGTTACAATCGAAAATCATGAGATCTAGGACTTACACGTGAGTTAAGTGTGGTCACCTTTTTTTTTTTTTTAACTTGACTTCCTGGACCGAGAGGGGGGAGGGAAGTATGTTTTAAAAAGATTTATTCTTATTATTTTCAATTATTTTTGATAATATAATTATATCATTCCCCCCTTCCCTTTGCTCCCTCCAAGTCCTCCCATGTACCCCTCTTTGCTCATTTTCAGATTCGTATATAATGTCACTTGTTTTCAGGTGGACTGAATTTGGATAACCGTTTGGTGCACTCTTCCTAGGGAAGACTGTTTCTCTTGCTCTCAGAATTCCTTAGTTGCCTGTAGTTCTTTGTGCCGGGTTGAAGCCTCCTGGTTTTGCCTATGCATGTTAGCATGTCAAACTTCCTGATTCAGCTAACGTGTTGACAGTCATGTTGGTGAGATGAGGCTTTATGGGTATAGTTTCTGACATCCCTAGAGATACAATCTCACAGGCAACTCCCTGTTCCTCTGGCTTGCACGTCGTCATTATTATTATTATTATTATTATTATTATTATTATTATTATTACTATTATTGTTTTTATTTAAATGGAATGATATCAGTTCCCCCCTTCCTTCCTCCGACCCTTCTCAGTTAACCTCCTCCAAACCCCTCCCATGTTTCCCACTTTTCTTTGATTATTGTTGTTACGTATTGTGGATGTTTGAATGGTAATGGTCCTCATAGGCTCATATATTTGAATGCTTGGTCATTAGGGAGTCTGTGACAGGAACTAGAAGATGGTGTCAGGTCCTCACTCACAGCTGCCTAATGTGAGTGTTAGGAGCTGAACCCATGGCTCCTATAAAAGAGGAATATGTACTCTTAAACTGCTGAGCCGTTTCTCCAGCCCTAATTCTCAAGGTGTTTTAATATGTCAATGCAAAGATCCTAGCTTTGTGGTGCAAGAGTTTGTAGAAAGGCACCTCTTTCCAGTTGGCCGTTCTCTTTCATCATTAAGTACCTAAAGTCTACCAGGCACTGAGTTAAATACTGCTGAGTGCTGCTAAGTACTACTGCCTTAGGCAAAGGAAGGAAGGAAGATCTAGAGCCTGCCCTTGAAGAAATGGTAAAGCTTTGTTTCTTAAGATTGGGGTTGCAGGAAGAGGCAAACACCTAGAGAAGAGACAAGCAACTGAGGACTGGGGACATAGTTCCAAATACCTGCTTAGCATATACAAGTACTCCAGCTCTCAAACTGAGAGGAGAGAATGGAGGAGGGAAGAGGAGAACTTAAAACCATCGAAGAGTGTAGGCAGGACACAGAATTTCTAGAATCTGATAGTAAGGATGGCCCCAGGACTGTAGAATGTGGTCAGAGTGGTGGATAAGAAAGACGATCTCCTCCAAAGCCTGGTGTCCAGACCCAAAGTAAAGGAGAGCTCAGGTCTGGCTTTCTAAGGTAATTGGTTTGGCTCTTAAAAATGAAAAAGTTGGGTTGGCAAGATAACTCAGCAGGTAAGGGATTCACCTTGAAAGCCTGACTACCACACAAAGAAACCTACATAAGAGGAAGACAGAACCAAGTCTTAAAGGTTGTCCTCTGGCCTACACACACACACACACACACACACACACACACACACAGAGAGAGAGAGAGAGAGAGAGAGAGAGAGAGAGAGAGAGAGAGAGAGAGAGAGAGTGTTCTTGGTTCTGGTTTCATTGGAAAGTCAGTTGTGTCACATGGTGTTTTGCTGGAGCAAACACATGAAAGGTACACAGGTGAAAGGATGTTTTGCTAAAGCAGACATGTGAAAAGACTCATGATGTTAAGAAGGACCCAGCGGACAAAGGATGACGCTGGATGCTATTGGTACACCTTACCCTTGTTTATTGGTCATTGTTTGTCCTGACTCCATTGAGAGAAACACACTAAAAAAAACTTCTGGTGATGTGCTAGAGGCTTCTTGCCGCTTTCGTGGACTCCAGCCGATTGGCAGAGTGATGTCAGCTGATACAGACTCACGTGGAGTTTTGCTAAGACAGACTCACATGCTGAGGCAAGATACGTGGTGAGGCAAGACCTGTGGAGGTCATGTGATGTTTGGAGGGAGTACAAATAGGACTCAACAGACTGTAAGAAAGGCTTGCTTGTAGAGCTAACTCTGCAAGGCTTTTTAGTCTTGGCTGATCTTTGTTTCATTGAGAGAGGCATGGCAAAGAACTTCTCCTGATGTCCCTGGTGGTCCTGGTTCCTCCTGGTGACTCATGCTGACTCATCTGAGGCCTAGCTGGCTCTGCTAGGTCATGCCGCTGCTGCTGATTCATGTTTGCTATCCCGACACTACCATCTGGTAGTTCGTGGAGTGTTTGCAAATGGATCAAGCTGCCACTGATGATTCCTGTGAATTGAACTGCTGATTTCCTGACAACACAAATGGGATTTGCTCCAAAAAACAATTTCTAAGCAGGTCCACTGCCCCGTATTCTGATAACTTTTCTTTTCCACTACCTCTGGTGGGTGGTAGGCTAGAAGGGAGATTAAAGCATTTAAGAACCCATATTAAAAGTAGGATTTGAAAAATCTAAAACTATAAATTCTTTTTAATTTTTTAAGATACATGATTACTCTATGCAAAAAATATGCAAAAAAAAAAAAGTTATGAGAATGGCAAGATTTAGAGCCTCCTAGGCTCATGTAATTCTTTTCTCAACCCCAGTTTGTCTCTTTTGTAAATCAAGAACTATTACAAAATTGTTATGAGGATTTGATGTAGTGTAAATGGCTTGCATAGTGTGGGGAACGTAATGCCCAACAGTGCCTGCCATCTTTGATGTCATTATAATCTGTAAATAAAACTATGTGTAGTAAGAGGGGCCCATGGGTTGGCTCCTTCAGTTCTCACTCATTCCCCCTAGTGAGGTAACTTCTCACACTGCCAAATCAATAACACTAAGAACTACATTTCCCAGACTCCTTTGCTTTTAGGGTCTCAATGGCCAGTTAGGTTCCACCAATTATGGGCAAGTATGTGACATATTGAAGATGGAAGGAGGTATAAGACATCCTGTTGCTGTTTCTCCCGACAAAAACAACAAAGTTGTCAAGATGTGAGCATCCAATGCCTACAGCTACTTGGCTCATGTGACCTCCACAGTCCATGACTGCTGGGTCTATCCTTGACACCAACCAGTTGGGATCTCTGACTTCGTTTCCTCTAGCCTTTCCAGTGACTTCATTACCACGTGATTCCTATATTCCATCCTTTATGGTAGGCTGCAGTAGGGTAGGCCATAAGAAATGTTCATCTTGGTTTAGAGTTAAAGGCACTGGTTGGTCATACTGAGGTACAACAGAGAAGTCTGCAGAACTTTTGAAACCAAATCAAGGCAACAGTTTTGAGTTTAACACGAGTCAAGCCCTAGTTAGCACACCCATTAAGCCTGGTGTTACTCCGAAGAGCTGAATTTTTGTATAAGCCAGCCCCTTCTTTTTAAGCCAGCAGCTTCTTCCAACAGCACAGCCAAGGGTACAGTTTGCTCTGCAGGTCTCTGTTGCTGAGCCCGTAGACCAGAGGGTTGAAACACTGCGCAAAAGCGAAGATACCAAAAAGTACCAGATTTAGAGCAAAGAAAAACACCCCACACCGCTTTCCCAACCCTACGAGTATCAGGGTGGGTATCACATGTAAGCTTATCTGCAGTAAATGAACCAGGACAGTTCTCCGAGCCTTGATGTTTGACCTGTTAAAATGGCCAGCCTGCTTCCCTTCTCGGTATATCATACAGTAACTCACGAGAATGACAGATAGAAGAAAGGCAAGGAAAAACATGCCAATGACTCTGGCAGGCGTACCATTCAAAATCACAGGACAGAGCGGGGCAGACTGAAAAACAGAGGCCGGCATAGGGTTAGTACCCTCTATGAGGAATAAGCCAACATTCTTGAGTATGACACTAGTCCAAGTCCCAGCTAGAATTCTATACTTAGCAGAATCCACGAAAGATGAAGACCGCAAGGGGTAACAAATAGCAAGGTAGGTATGGAGAGCCATCAAGGTCAGGGTAAGAAGGATCCCTTCCCCCACACTTAGCTGCGCCCCAAATACCAGCCAGCACAGCAGGAGGGGGCTGTTGGCCTGCAAGGCCCGCATTCCTTGGAAGACGACCCCCAGGCCACAGTAGGAGGAGATACAAAGCAGGTGCTGGCAGAGGAGGACCAGTCGCACCTCTTTCCTCAGCCGCAGACTCTGTGACACTATTGCGATAATGACAACGGTGATAGATGTGGCTATTGAGAAAGCCACCACATACACAGAGGCCTTCACTGTTGCCTCTAGCCTCAGCCAGTCAGATATGTTGCAATGCTCAGAAGAGGAGTTCATGGTCTTCAGGGCTGGCTTGGCTCCTGGAAGAGAGAAAGAGTGAAATGGGTGACTCTGCCTGAAGCTCCTTGTGTGCCTTCCAGCTCTGATCTGTGTTTAGGCGCAAGGACTAGACAGTGCCTCTGCAAGGGGAGAATGACTTCAGATAGCATCATGCAGGTCCAAGGCAAGAGTTAAGATCAGGACTAGGGGGAAGGTAAGCAACTTATTAGGCCAGGGTCTTCACTCATTTGTAAGTCTCTAAGACATGAGGAGGCTAACAGGGGTGGGCTGCAGTCACAGGTGACATTTCCTGGGTACTTTCTAGGAAGCAAACTATTCTCATAGTATTCCTCTTAGTTCCCCGGTGGGTGTTTCATGTCTCATAAAGTGGTTTTATTATGCACCTTTTCCAGATGAGAAAACAAAGCTTAGGAAAGCTAAAGGCTTGAGAGTCCCTCAGAGGCCCCTGTGCTTTAGGCTTAGTCCCCAGGATGACCCTACTGGGAGATGGTGAAACCTGTGCAATAGAGGCCTGGGTTGGAGGATGGAGCTTGGTTAACAGAGTGTTCACCTAGCATGTACAAAGTCCTAGGTTTGATCCCAGCACCGCACATACACCAGGGCTCACCATAGCTGGGGACACCCCACTGAAGAGCTACATTCTCTGTATTTTATCCTACTTGCCACCCTTCGTTTTGCCTAGAATCCCAGCCAGCCCCCTCCCCCCAGGTTTCCCCCATTCTACTCAGCAGGCCTCCCTGTACCTGCCTGGGATCACATGTTGGGCACACAGCTGCTCCATTCCATGTGAGCCAGGCAGTCAGCCATGATCAGGGCCCTAGCCGAGTGTGTTCCAAGACTCCAGCCCAGTCACTGCATACTCCATAGAATGAAACTCTAAAGAACGGTCTTTCCTACCCACATGGATGTGTCTGCAGCTGCCATCATGGCTAAGCTGCCCATCTCCCCACCCCTAATCTAAAATAGCTTCTGGGAAACTACTGTTGGTGAGACCAAGTGGTGGCAGGTTTCTTCACTTGTCTGATACATTTAGCACATGAATCAACACAGTGAACTGGTTTGTCATTGTTCCCAACCGGCCTTTACTGAGCACAGACACAGACAATGTCTAATCCTGAACAGTGCAGGGGACAGATGGTAAGACAGTCACTGGGCCAACAGAAACTTATTGTTCAATGGCTGATGCAGATTCCAGTTTAATCAAATAATGAGGCACCAAAGACACCGTCTGTAGCTTTATTTATTTACTCAATCAGTAAGAAAATCAGGGGCAGTGTGGGAAATCAAAGCAAGCTGCCCTGATTGGCTGCAGTCAGAGAATGCTTCGGGGCTTGAAGGGAGGCTTGAGCCTCTCAAGGGTTATGACTGGAGTGGAGCAGGGTAGGAGTGTGAGCAAGGCAGAAAAAACAATGCAGATTCCGTGCAAACTAAAACAGCCCGGACCGAGGTAGTTACACCTACAACTTTCAAACGATAATGTGCCATTTTGTAGGCAAGGAGACACACATGAGTAAAATCAAGAACAGGACACATCTGAAGTGGAGAGCGGATGAGGCAGACAGGCACCCCAGCAAAGTGGGGGTGGGCTGTGTGGACACCATTACCAGAGCGAGTGACTTAGCACACTTTATGTGATAGGAGTTGGAAATCTGCAGAAGAAAGGAAGGAAGGCTTTATTGCTCTTATTATGAGACCCGGGAAGATCAGCCACTTCCCCCCACCAAACCCCCCACCTCCGCCTTGATTTTCATGCCTTCTCTGAGGTATATTTGCATATCAAGAGCTCTGGCAGCCAGGCCCAAATAATCAGCTTCATCTATTAACCTACTTAGTGGCAGTTCTTAGGGCTTTGTCCTTTTTCTGAAATTTTAAAATGAGGAACACCTGCTGCCTGCCAGCCCAAAGCTTCAGTGTTGAATAAGCCTCTGGAACTAAAGGACTTGAGTGGATTCTTACAGCTACAAATTCCCTGACAAAATCAGAACCAGCCACTCTTCTGCAAAAAAAAGTTTCACCGAACGAACATCTGGCCAGAGATGTCCGTCTGTCTAGACTATATAAAGAACTGAAAGACTGAATGTGTAGAGCTGAGTCTGCCAGGTAGGCACAAAGTCCTGAGCTCCATCCCTGTGCTATATAAAACCCATGCAACATGTAATTGTAACCCCAGCACCTAGGAGATGGAGGCAGGAAGGGCTTATGTTCAAGGTTGTCCTCAGATATACAGCAAGTTGGAAGCCAACCTGGGTTACATAAAATTCTGCCCAAAAAAAAAAAAAAAAAAAAAAAAAAAAAGTAAATATAGCTCCAAATGGCCCCTAAGTCAGCATACTACAGAGATACCTGTGCCCCTGTGTTTATTGCACCATGATACAGCTAAGTTAAGGCACTGGATGGAGAGGGAGCATGGGTCCCTTTAAGGGGCATCCTAGAGATGTGACCCAGAGCACCTGTCCTGGTACAGAGCAACCAGCACCCTCAACCTAGGTGCCCATCAACTAAGGGATGGATAAAGAGACATATGCAACAGGATTCAGCAGCAGGGTATGCCGGGAAATTGGAGTAGATGACACAGGTCCTTTCTTCCACAGATGGCGGCTACCGCCTTGTTCTCCTCATAGGCCCAGGGCATCAAGCTGAGAGGATTTCTCACTCCTCTGACCTCTGAGCAGACAGCTCGTCCCCATGGGAGAGTGGGCTTCCGATGAAACCCAGAAATAAAGACTAGATGGGAGCGGGGCTGGAGAGATGGCTCAGCAGTTAAGATGGCTGCTCTTCTGGGGGTCCTGAGTTCAATTCCCAGCAACCACATGGTGGCTCACAACCATCTGTAATGGGATCCGATGCCCTCTTCTGGTGTGTGTCTGAAGACAGCTATGGTGCACTCATATACATAAAATAAATGAATTGTTCTTTTTTAAAAATGAAAGACTAGGCTGGGAAGACGCTAAAAGGGGGCAGTGACGTCTACAAAACACTGTAGCCGATGATACCCCACTGAAACACTGTAGCCAATGATACCCCACCGACTGTTTCCTATGGGCAGCTTTAGGAAACACTGAGATCCTAATCCACACAACAAACCTACTATGCTCACATTTTTAAAAAAAGGAAAGAGAGGAGGAAGAAGGAAGAAAAGCAGGCTGAGGGCAGCCGGGTCCTGGCAGTGATTCTAGGATTTGCAGATGAAAGAGTGACTCCAGGACCCTACTTCTGTACTCCAGCACCTGGTGCCCCAAGCCACGGGTGATGGGCATTTCACAGATCTGAAGTGTGCTCCTCACATCCTATCACTCTGTTTTCCCAACAGACTGCAGGCTGAAACCAGTAGAATTCCAATCCCTCTGTCAGGAGAGATATGAGGCGCTGATGTAAAGAGACTCCTTGTCTGAGAGGGAGGGTACCTTTAAACTCAGCCTCTTCTGCTTTCTGAGACCACGTTAGGTTACTGTGATTTCTTTAGTTTTGGTTTTCTGGTTTGTTTGGGTTTTGTTTGTTTTGATTTTTCTCAGAACGTCACCGTAGTGAATTATATGCTTAGAAAGAAAAACTGATGGGCCAACAAGATGGCTTCACAGGTAAGGTGACAAGTCTCATAATCTGAGTTCAAGCCCAGACCCACACAGAAGAGGGAGAGAACAGGTTCCTGAAAGCTTCCGTGTGACCTCCATGTGTACATCACAGCACAAGCACACACCACACACACACACCCCACACAAATATATAATAAGTAAATATAAAATTTTTAAAAAGCTGAATGTCGGGTTTTGTACTCTGATTTGCACTCCTCCAAATTTCCTATGTTGAATCCTCCAGTGCCTGGTCCAAGCTGACTGGAGTCTTTGATTCTTTCAATAATAGGTGACTGGGCCATGAAGAGAGTCCAGCAGTGCCCCCATTGAAAGAAATAATCATATGAAGAGATAGGAAGAAGGTAGCCACCTGCAAGCTGAGGAGAGCAGACTCAGAGGACACTATCCCTGAGAACTCTCCAACCAGCATGAGACATGATGTGTGGCTTGGGGCGTTAGCTGCATCCAGTCTGTACTTGTGAACAGAAGTTCAGGTGCACTAATGCAGCTTCCAACCTATTTCTAGAGGCTTCCATGGTCGCTAGCCTTCCGGAACTCAGGCAGCCAAGAGGGCTCAGTGAGTAAGGAAGCTTGCCGTCAAAGCCAGGAAGACCTGAGTTCAATCCCCAGGACCAACATGGTGGAAAGAGAGAACTGACTCTTTCATGTTGTCCTCCACATATGTACTATACGGCACACCCGTGCACACTTACAGACAGTAAATAAATAAATGTATACTTCCTGGAGCCCACACATGGAGATTCCTACAGGGGTAAGCACTGTGAATTCTGGGGAGGCAGGGGAGCTTTCTTTAAGATCAATTGGACAGTGTCTGTCACCAAGGTCAGGACCAATATCTGACTCCTCACCAGTGAGGGAGAACCCATGTGCAGAGGAGCTAGGACAGAAGTGATTCTCCTTGCTCAAATCTATTGAAGAAGGACAATGAGTGGAATGGAGCCTTCTAGAATGATTCCTGAAGTCTTCTTCCGTAGTCAGCATGTCCCTTTCCCTTTAAGTATATCTCTCCTATTCTATACTTTCTTCTTTGGTTTCTGTCTTGCTTTGTTCTAGTTTTGTTTTGTTTAGTTTTGGTTGTTTTGTTTTGTTTTGTTTGGTTTTTTTTGGTTTTTGTTTTGTTTTGTTTTGTTTTGAGACAGTGTTTGCTGTACAGCCTGGGCTAGCTTTGAACTTGTATCGATCCTCCTACCACTGACTCTGGAGAGCTGGGAATCCAAGCAAGTACTGCCACACAGAGCTTCTGTGGTATTTTGAAAATCATTCCTGGTACAATCACAGCACTCAAAGGCTGAGGCAGGGGGACAGGGGAGAATTCAAGGCCAGCCTAAGGCATACATGTGAGTCCTGGTTCGTAAAAAAAAATAAAATAAAATAAAATTCACCCCACCACGAAGCTTCTGCCTCCTCTTGTCTTACAGGGAACAGGAGAGAGAGGGAGCTAGCACCAAATGTTAGCTGTGCTTGTTCACCGTCTGGGGACAGCTCACAGAGGTAGCATGAGGTCCAAACAAAGCCTCAGGCATCCTTAGGGAAATGTGCTGATTTCAAAGAACAGAAGAATCACATTCCCTCACGTCTCCCCGGGCGCCTGCCTCTTCTCACAACCACCTTCCTTCTTTTCTTTTGATCAGAATTTTGTTTAATCTGTGATCCATCTTCTAGTTCCTCACCAAGTGTGTTATTCTAGAGGCACACTGCTTTAATGGACTGTTATCCTTTTCTGCATACTTCTGTCTAGAAGACATCTCACATCCCAGGGGCCTGGGGAGATGGCGCAGTCAGTAAGACCTCACAAGTCTGAAATATGAGTTTGATCCCCAGAACCCAAGTCAAAATGCCAGACATGATTGTTAAGCTTGTCATCTCAGCACTGGGGAGATGTAGTTTTGCTGAGAAAGGCACCTATAACCAATTTAAAAGGGAAGCTCAAGCCATGCATGACAGTACACACCTATAATCCCAGCCCTCAGAGGTAGGGGATGGGAAGAGTGGGCAGATGCAGGTGAGTTCTAGGCTAGATTGGTTTTCATTGACAGTTCCAGACCAGCATGGGCTACACAGTGAGGTTCTATCTCAATATATATATTGCAATGTCCACAATTATACAGTCTTTCAGGGAGCGGGAGAAAATGGAAAACGTCGATGTAGTAGATGCCTCAGCTCAAGTGCTGTGAGACCTCGGCAGCGGGACCTAATCTTCCTAAGAGAATCAGAAGAGAATTAATTCCTATTGGAGGGGCATCATGGAGCTTGGTTGGTACAGTGTTTGCCTACTGAGTGCAAAATCATAGGTTCAGTCCCCAGGAGCATATAAAAACAGACAGGGTAGCACAAGTCTGTAATCTCACCAGTCTAATAATTGGGGGGCTCAAGGTCATCCTCAGCTACACGGTAAGTTCAAGGCCAACCTGGGCTACATGAGCCCCTGTCTCAAATAAATAAAACAAAGCAACAGAAAAAGGGATGGTAGGATGGCTCAGTAGGTAGAGGCGTTTGCAGCCATGCCCGACAGCCAGGCCCACTCCGTAAAAGGAGAGACCTGATTCACAAACACCGTAGCACAGGTAGATAAATATAAGAATTACTTTTTTAAAATGTTTAAAGAAATCCCACAGAATGTGTCCCTAGAAAAATATAGATTTCTTTATCCAGCTAGCTAGCCTTCTGCTCATCAAGCATATGAATACTTTTGACTATTTTTTTATTTTGGTTTGGTTCGGTTCAGTTTGTCAAGACAGGGTTTCTCTGTGTAGCCCTGGCTGTCCTGGAACTCACTCAGTAGACCAGGCTGGCTTTGAACTCAGCCTGGTTTCCCAAGTGCTATTAAAAGCATACACCACCACTGCCCGGCACTTTTGGCTATTTTAGATGCTACAAATACAACATCCAACAAGACTGGCAAGGTCTTCACTTTAGTGGCATTTCCACGTGGGGGTGGTGGATAGATACGTTAACAGGAAAGATAAAATGATCCTTTGTCTTTTGCCTCATTTCTTCCCCAACATGGATTCTCCCCCTGACACCAGCGTACCTTAACTGTTCAGCTTGGAGTAGTCCAATCCTTTTGGTAAGTACAACTTTCAAAGTGACACTAACATGTCAGTTCATCTCAACAAGATGACTCCAAAAGGGTCTGGTCGGCTCTGAAAATCTTAGGACTGAGACTCAGCTTCATGTAGAGATCAAAACGAGACTTCCAATGCGGGTCAGACGGAGAAACCTTACCTCACCGACAGATCCTTTCTACCGACCCAACCACTAACGAGTGCGTTTTCCAGGAAGAGGTACTGGAAACAGTGGCAAGTCCTAGGAAGAATTCCCGATGGCAATGGCCAGTTCCTCACAGCTGGAACCAAGTTCCCTGAGCCATCAGACCCAGGAGCCACTGCCACAGGTCTGCAGCCAGTGTCACACAGGCATCTGAGAAAGCAAAGAGCACTCAGCACCTTCTGTCCAAGGAAGTGGAGGACCAAGCCACTCCTTCACTTCTGCATTCGCATCCCTCTGATGATGCACGTGGCCTCTGTGTCCACATTCCGTGGTGTATAAAGAAGACTAAGAAAGGTGTCTCTGGAGAAAGCAGAAATGACTTCCTCCTCACACTAGTACAGGGGAAATACAACAGGGATGTTGTAATGGGGGCAAGAGAAAGGCAGTTCTGAGCTTCTATAAGGCTCGGCCAGTACTTCCCATTTGCCAACACCTCTACTGGAAACCCACAAGCATCTATTACCAGAGGACAGCCTTTCTCTTTGAAATTGTTCGAGTAACATGCTGTTGCCCAAAAAAATGTAAAATATAGATGATAAGCATTTTTTTTAAAGAAAAAAATCCCTCCCCCTTAGAGTCCCCATTTGACAATGAGCACTGAGGGCAAGTGACATAACATGCTGTGGTTCTCTCTCTCTCTCTCTCTCTCTCTCTCTCTCTCTCTCTCTCTCTTTCTCTTCAGTTTAGCAGGTAAGAGTCTCAGCATCCTTTGCATCCTTACTCCACCAGTGAGCAGATCTTGCTATAATTTTCCCATTTCCATCTCCAGTAAAGGATATGGTATGGAAACAATATTTGTTTGGGGAACCAGAATATACTAGACCTAAGCCAATCTATAAATGATGTTAAAACACACATGATTACCCAGCTACAGTCATGTATATCTATAATCCTAGGGGCTGAGCAAGAGTGCAAGAGATCATGGAGCTGGCCTGGTCTAGCTGGCATGAGGTGCATGTGTCATAGGTTGGTCAAGTTGGAGTCTGTGGCTCCTGGGGCACTGTGTGCCTTTCAGTTCCTAAAATAGGAGCATTCCCTCAAGCAGTGACGCATTCAGGCCACCTCTGTTTCTCCCTTGTGGTGGTTTGAATAGCTATGACTAACAGTTTTGAATGCTTGGCCCATAGAAAGTGACACTATTAGAAGGTGTGACCTGGTTAGAGTGGGTGTGACCTTGTTGGAGGAAGTTATGTCACTGTTGGGGGATGGTCTTTGAGGTCTCCCATGCTCTAGCTATGCCCAATGTGGCACAGAGACTCTTCTTGCTACCTGCAGACCAAGATGTAGATCTCTCAGCTCTACCTCCAACACCACGTCTGCGTGGACACTGCTGTTTCCTGCCATGGTGAGAATGGACTGAGTCTCTGAAACTGTGAGACAGCCCCAGTTACATGTTTTCCTTTGTAAGAATTGCCACGGTCATGGTGTCTCCTCACAGCAATACAACCCAAACTAAGATATTTGTGTTTCTTAGAAATCGGTGAAGCCTATAGACCGATTGACAGGATGATTGGTCTCAGACACTAATCTTGTGTATCCCGTACAGCTTGCAAGTGTCATCACTGTATCTTGGCAAGTACCATTGTATTCTTCCTCTCAGCTGCCATTATATTTTGTTTCTGATAAAGGTAGAAAGAGTCTGATCACTTGCAATAAACTTGTCACAGCCTCAGTCTTGCTGTGATGCCTCCAACCTGTGCCTGGTCAAGATTCATTTCTCACTGGCCATACCAGGCAACCTCAGCCTGTTAAGTAAGCACTGGTACTCATACAGGAAGATCTTAAATTCAAGGTCAGCCTGATCTAAGCTGTATAGTGTGATTCAGACTCAAATAAGAAAGAGGACAAGCCAGTGGCAGTGTTGGTGGCACAGGCATTAGATCTCTGAGTTTAAGGCCAGCCTAGTGGTCTACAGAGAGAGTTCTAGGACAGCCAGGGCTACACAGAGAAAACTCTGTCTCAACACACACACACACACACACACACACACACACACACACACACGAAGAAGAAGAAGGAGAAGAAGAAGAAGAAGAAGAAGAAGAAGAAGAAGAAGAAGGAGAAGGAGAAGGAGAAGGAGAAGGAGAAGGAGAAGGAGAAGGAGAAGGAGAAGAAAAAGAAGGGAAGAAGAAACTGGGGGAGGAGGGAGGGCATGACTCCTCTATGGTAGAAAATTTGCTTAGCTTTCATAAAGAGTGGGTTTGATCCCAAGTTCAGCAAAACAAGAAAGCACATGATCAAGGTGGTCCAGTCAGAGGATTTGCTAGATGAGGAGAGACAACCCTCTAGGTCTGGAAAAGGCTGTCCTCAACACTATCAGTCAGCGTCTTGCCACCACAGAGAAACTAGCTTTAGGCATTGAGGGAGAGGAAGAAAGAAAAGAGAGATAGAGAGAGAGAGAGAGAGAGAGAGAGAGAGAGAGAGAGAGAGGAAAAAATGAAATTAAGACATATGGATTTTTTCAAGAGGGCCAGAGAGATAGGTCCATGGTAAAGAACACTGGCTGCTGTTCTAGAGGACTCAGGTTTGAGTTCTAATACTTAGATGACAGTTAGCAACCATCTATTATTCTAGTTCCAAGGTATTCATCGCCCTCTTCTGGCCTTCTCAGGTACTGCACATTCATGATGAACATACATATATTCAGAGAAAACACTCATACACATAAAATAAAAATAAATAAATCTAAAACAATGGGAAAGGGTTTTCTCCAGCTGATCACAATGGCACAGATCTGTAATTTGAGCATCTCGAGAAACTAAAGCAACAGAATCATAAGTCTGAAGCAAATGTAAGCCAATAACAAGACTCTTGTCTCAAAAGAAACTGAAACAAAGAGAAACAAAAACAACTTCTGGGGCTGAAAAGATGGCTCAGCAATTAAAAGCCCATTCTGCTCCCACAGAGGCCCTCTGTGAGCTGTCTTCAGATGGTTAGCAAGCACAGCTAACATCTGGCACACACACACACACATGCAAGCCCGTATACACACATGTGAACCTTCACACATACTAAGAGGGCTAAAGTTATCTTTTAAGTTTACATTACGGTGGTTAAAAGATCTATAAAACAGAAATGCCTCTAACCTGTAAACCCCACTTGTCCAAGGACAGATAATTTCCTGGAATGCTAGGAGCTATTGTTCATGTAAGAAAGCAAGCTGCATGTTTTCACTTTTGTAAACAAGGTTGGTTGCCCAAACTGACAGGATGTGCTTGATCACACATGGGCAGGAAGTATGTCAGAATGTATGCTCGCCCCTAATAGTTGAAGGCAGAAAATGTGTACCCTTGTGGGTTTTGCCTTTATAAGCACCTAGTATAATTCTTGCCATTCTGTGGGAATCCTAGGTATGGACCTAGCCACTATCCATCTTCCTGGACAATATTTAATAAAACTTGCATTAAATTTAGCTTAAAAATTGTGGTAGTCATCTTAGTCTCATCCTGTGGGATTAACAGTATAAGCTATGGCACAGAGAAACTACCAAACTACAATGTTCTGTGGGGGGAAAAGGTTTAGTGACGATCAAATTGCAGAGGCCTCCTCAGGGTAGGTAGAGGGTGGGAGTAGGCAGGAAGAAGAACAAATGACAGAAAAGCAACCAGATTTTACATGGCTGTCAGCAGGAAGGGGATCTGAGTGGATGCAGGCTGTTTAGACTGACTGCCCTGACCTGAGGTAGTTGACCTTTGTGGGAAGAAGGATTAAGGATGCTTCCTGGCAAACAGAAACCCACTTTAGGAAGCCTGTTCTTCTGATAAACAGAAACCTGCCTTTAGGATTACTTACCAATAACAATCCTTCTGTTTACCTGGCCAAAGTCTTTCTATTTAGGACAAAGTGTCACCAGCACTGCCACATGGGGGTGGGAGAAGAGCTTTGGAACTAACAGTGTAGTTGGCTGATACAAATCAGACTCCGTGTTTTTTTGTGGTGTGGGAATGTTGGGGTGTTAAGATAGAAAAAGAACAATAAGTTGGGTGAATAGGGAGGCTGGAGAGGAGTTGGGAAATGGGAAAAAATATAATCAAAATATGTTGTTTGAAAACACGTTTAAAAAGAAAGAAAGCAGGAAGGGAGGTAGGCAAGGAGGAAGGAACAAAGAAGGAGAGAGAAGACAGGGTGATCGGCAGGTAAAGGCATCTGGATGTCGCATGATGGGAGAGAACCAACTCCTGAAAGTTATCCTCTGACCTCCACATGCATACAGTGACACATATGTGAACATGCTTGTGGCGTACATGCACTACACACACACACACACACACACACACACACACACACACACACCAGCAAATAATGCAATCTTATAAAGGAAAGAAGATAGGAAGAAAGGGAGGGACAGAAGGAGGGAGGGACAGAGGGAGAGAGGGATAGAGGGAGGGAGGAAGGAAAGGAGGGAGGGAGGAAGGAAGAGAGGGAGGGAGGGAGGAAAAGAGGGAAGGAGGGAGGGGGGAGGAGAGAGGGTTTGGGGAACAGTGACTGAGCTCCAGAGCTCTTGGAAGAAACTAAGCCCCTCCAGCCTGACTGGCTAGAATGAGCACAGCCTTTTTCTGAGCCAACCATGGCAAGAGATTAAGGGAGCTACCATATTTGACTAAAAACCAAAGCATCAACTTTGAGGGAAAAAACTAGAAACTAAGCCAAACAATTGTGCGAGTTTAGTCTTCTACACTGACTTCACTACTGTTAGCAGATTTATAATTATTGACTTACTGATTGCTTTAAAACCAACAACTGCAAGGCTGTGAAAAGTCCTGGTAAGCAGAGATAGATAGATAGATAGATAGATAGATAGATAGATAGATAGATAGATA
>JANHMN010000017.1:18161206-18174616 GCA_030674055.1 Rhabdomys pumilio
CATGGCATGTGTGTGTGTAGTGTATGTTTCATGGCACTTGTGTAGATCAGAGGACAACTTGCAGAAGCTGATTCACTCCTTGTGCCCTCTCGGTCCTGGGATTGAAGCTCTGGTTACCAGGCTTGTCACTGAGAGCCTTTACCTGCTGAGACATCTCACTGTCCCAACACTGATCCTATAACTGATGATTCATCCCTTCTGCTCATCTAACATTGTTGTTGGGATTAGCCTTCGCTCGGTGGTTTCTTAGAGACTACCACAATTCTGTTGTTTTGAGACAGGGTTTCATGTAGCCCAGGCTGGCCTTAAACCTAGTACATAGTCAAGATTGACCTAAACTTCCGATACCCCTGTTCACTTTCAACACCTGTGAATGTGTTTTGGCAACGTTAGGAACCGGAGCCAGGGCCTCACACATGCTAAGCAAGCAGCCTCCCCCAGCAATGCATCTCCGGCCAATCAAGATGAAGGCCGAGCTGGGACTGGCTACTTTTCTGTTGCTGTAATAAAACACCAGAGTCAAGAGAAGCTCATGGAAGAAAGTGTTTATTTTGGATTACAGTTCCAGAGGGATAAGAGTCCATTGCAGATCACCAGCGGGTATGAGAGCAGGAACAGAGAGCTGGGGGATCGCTATTCACATGCCAGAAACAGAGAGAGCAAGCTGGAAATGCACTGAGGCTGTACGCCCTCAAAGCCCACCCCCAGTAATGGACTTCCTTCAACCAGCCTCCACCTCCTAAAGGTTCTATAACTTCCCAAATAGCACCACCCACCAGGAATGAAGTGTACAGATACAGAGCCTCAGGGGGAAATGTCCCACTCAAACCATCACACAGTGGGGTTAGGATTTCAAAGCCAGCCTCAGCTGCATAGTGAGTTCACGAGCAAAGGATACCCAAGGGCACAAATGTATGTGCAAAGATTCTTGATAAATGTCTGTGAAACGGTTGACTCCTTCAGTTCTTCATGGATCTTCTTAAAGACTGGGCTGGAGGGATAGATAGCTCAGTGCTCTTCCAGAGGGCCAGGGTTCAGTTCCCAGCACCTACTTACAACTACCTGTTCCCAAACAAGAGTCATAGAGAAAGAACTAGGTTTGGGTTATATTGTTCCTTTCCTGCTGTTTTGGAACTCACTGGCTTTGAACTCCTAATCCTTCTGCCACATGATGGTTTGAGTGTGAGGCAAGTGTTCTTTATTAGCATGAGGTAGGTGTGGGGAGGGGGAGGGAAGAAGGGAGAGAGAGAAAGGGAGAGAGAGGAGGGGGAGGGAGAGAGAGAGGCACAGAGAGAGAGGAGGGGGAGAAAGACCCAGATAGAGAGAGAGGAGGGGAGGAGGAAAAAGGGAGGAGGGGAGGGAGAGAAAGAAGAGGGGGAAGGAGAGAAGATGGGAAGGGAGGGAGGAAGGAAGGGAGGGGGAGAGAGAGAGGTGGGGGAGGAAGAGAGAGGAGAGGAAGGGAGGAAAAGGAGGGGGAAGGAAAGAGGATGAGGAGGAAGGGAGGGAGACAGAGAGAGAGAGAGAGAGAGAGAGAAAGAGAGAGAGAGAGAGAGAGACTGACTTACAGATGATGTTAGGTCTTATCAATTTTGCCAGAATGGTAGTTAGGAGCTCCTGCCCCATTACCTTAAATGTAGTTAAATCCTAACTACAGAGGAGTTACAGTATTTATCATTTACAAAGCATGAATGACTGAAGCTTCAGCAAGCAACAGTCACTTAACTAGAAAGCCAGGCAGGTACCAACTCAGTGCCGGCAGCTATTGTCCACTTAATGAATGCTCCTGTAAGGACAGCAGTTTACCCCTCTGTCTGGCTTGTGAAATCCTTCAACTAGGAATATTCACACAGACTTGTGGCTTTTTTTTTTCTCTAATGTCTTCGGATATTTCATAAACTTGCATATCAGAAAAGCTTGCCTCTGAACTCTTTCTGTTACGTAGGAAACAGCATATTGTGGCTGTCAGTAGCAAAGCCATGAGTCACATCTGTTCCAATTTGGGTCACTTGGCCACTCCATTACAGCATGGTCAAGTGAGTGTGAATATATAAGAATTAAAACGTGGGGCTGGAGATCGGGCTCTGTGGTTAAGAGCATTGATTGGCTGCTCTTCCATATGACCCATATTTGATTTTATTCTTTAATGTATATAGAGAAATATCTTCAAACTTATGGTATCTCAGTTTCAGTTACTTCCAAGAATTCTCTCAGATGTCCATACCAATAGTCTAACTTTATGTTATTTATATAGTAGACATATTTAATATATAGCATGTGCTGCTGTATAAATATATTTAGTAGGTAGGAGGTCTGTTATAAGAAGCTAACTGAATTGGTGTCATTAATGTTAGAATTTATTAAGTCTTTATATTCGTGTTTCAAATTATACACTTTCAGACACGGAGCTGAAGAAATGGCTCCACAGTTAAGAACATTTGCTGCTCTTGAAAGGGTTCTGGGTTCAGTTCCCAGCACCCAACTAAGATGGTGCACACCTGCCGTAACTCCAGCTCCAGGAATATCAGACACCTCTGGCCTTCACAGGCACCTGCGCTCACATGCACACGCCCATACACAGATACATATAACTAAAAACAAATTAATGAAGCTGGAGTGATATCAGTGATTAAGAGCACTAGCTGCTCTTAGAGAGGACCTGGGTTCAATTCCCAACACCCACAAGTACCTCATAATCTAAAACTCAAGTTCTAGGGCATCTGATGCCCTCTGCTGAACTCTGCAGACAACAGACATACACAGCGTGCGCATACATACATGCAGGCAAAACACTCATACCTATAAAATAAATGCACTTTTTTTTTTTTTTGGTTTTTTTCGAGACAGAGTTTCTCTGTGTAGCCCTGGCTGTCCTGGAACTCACTCTGTAGACCAGGCTGGCCTCGAACTCAGAAATCCGCCTGCCTCTGCCTCCCAAGTGCTGGGATTAAAGGTGTGTGCCACCACCGCCCGGCATAAATGCACTTTTAAAACAAATAAAATAAATGTTGCCAGCTGTCTCAGTGAACACCTGTAATTCCAGCACTTTAGAGTCAGAGGCAGGAGGAACTTTGTGAGTTCCAGGCCAACCTGGTCTATATAGCAAGCTCCAGGCCAGCTGGGACTACATAGTGAATAAATAAATATGAAAAGTGAAATAAATCTTTAAACACATACACACAAAGCAGACAAGGCTGGGCTGTAGCTGAATGGTAGAGCACTTGCCCAGGACAATGCTCCGTCTTCACTGTCAGCCTGACAAATTTGGACTCAAACTCTGTGGGAGTTTCTGAGGGAGTTTCTGGGTTGATTTGACTGAGGAGGTTAAGACCCACCACAAACGTGAGTGGCCTGATTCTGGGACTGGAGGAAGCTGGCCGAGCCCCAGTATTGTTTCTCTCCACTTCCTGATGACAGACACAATGTGACCAGGCACTATAATGGGACCATGTGATCTTGATAAACTAAGCCTTCTAACCCAAGCCCAAACAACCCTTCCTTTAAATTGTTTTTATCAGGATTGGTCACAGCAAGACAAAAGTAACTAATGTGCCAGGGGTGTGGGAGGCACCGGTTCCTTCTCGGGCCAGAAGAAAGAGACCTCACAGAGTTAAGCAGAGGAAGTCTTAGGAGCTCAATTATTGTGTGTGGATGTATCTTGAGGATGCATCTGAGTATGTGTATGACTGTGGGCCCCAGCCTGTGTGTAAGGTCAGAGGACAGCTTTCAGGAGGTGGCTTTCTCCTTCCATTGTAAATTCTAGGAATTGAATTAGGGTCACCAAGCTTTTCTGTTTTTTTACCCACTGAACCATCTCTCCAGCCCTAAATTAGCTATTACATCAAAAGGCTCCACCCAAGGACAACACTCAGTAACTATATAAAGTGATGACAACTGTCCTCGATCTCTACACAGTGTCAAAAATGCACATCCTGGGGGCTGGGATGCAGTTTGACTGCAGTGTGCCTACCTAGCGTGCATGGAGCCCTAGGGTCCAATCCCCAGCACTTAATAAACTAAGCATGGTGGCACAAGCCTGTAGTCCCAGCATTTGGGAGGTAGAGGCAGGAGCATCAAAAAATGCAAGGTCATCCTTGGTTACTTGGGCAAACTGAGGCCACCCTAGGCTGCACGAAACCAAAAACATTGCAGCCTAGTTGTCTCAGAGGAGGACTGGAAGAGAATGAAGGGCCTGAGTGTATTGAAGACAGCAAGTCCTTTTAAGAGTTGCTTGCATTGGGCGCTCTGTGATAGACTGTAGGAACCCCTTGTGAGAATCCTTTTCCAGTGTTTCCTTTCGAACCGGAGTCAAAACCTCTGATGGGGGAATCTGTGAGATGGTTTAGTGGGCACTTGCTACCAAGCATGACAACCCATATGGTAGGAGAGAATGGACTCCCATTAGTCATTCTCCAGACTCCACTCTGCAGCACATTCACACACAGGGACACGCCCACACTTCGTAAGTAAATGTAGTAAGTGAAAGTTAACCTTGTCTGCATATAACAGCTAGAGGGCCCGGAAGAAAACAAGTGGCAGGGGTAGAAACTGCTACCAGCCTGAGAGGGTGAGAGCAAGCCACAGGGCCAGCCATCACGTACCCCAGTTGGTTGGGGATAGGAGGGAGGGAAACTAGTCAGTGTTGCTGCTACTGGATTTGTGTGTGTGATTTCTCTGACACACTCTCTCTCTTTCTCTCTTCCTCTTCTTCCTCCTCCTCCTCCTCCTCCTCTTCTTCCTCCTCCTCTTCCTCCTCCTCCTTCCTCTTCTTCCTCCTCTTGTCACTTGTACTCAATGACCTGCTGACCTCTATGCTATCTCTGTTAAAGACCACACCAGATCCTGAGTCTTTCAGCTATAGAATTCACCTTCATGGTCACATGTACTTTGTAAAGGAGTTTCTCCTCTTCCTCCTCTTCCTCCTCTTCCTCCTCCTCCTCCTCCTCCTCCTTCCACTTCTTCCTCTTCTTCCTCCTTCTTCCTCCTCCTCCTCCTTCCACTTCTTCCTCCTCTTCCTCCTTCTTCCTCTTCCTCCTCCTCATTCTTCTTCCTCCTCCTCCTTATTCCTCTTCTTCTTCCTCTTCCTCTTCCTCCTTCTTCTTCTTCCTCCTCTTCCTTCTCCTCCTCCTCCTCCACCTCTTCCTCTTCTTCCTCTTTCTTCCTGGCCATCCTGGAACTCACTCTGTTAACCTCAAACTTGGGAGAGCCTGTCTTCCGAGTGTTGGCATTAAAGGCATGCACCACCACTGCCGGGCTGATTTCTTTTATTTTCAAGTGTTTGCTTATCCCACACATTTGCAAACTTTGTGTGAACCCAAAAGGCTGGGTCCTGTTAGACCACTAGCCAAGGGCTTCTGTTGTAGGCAGATTGAACCTGACGGCTTGCTGCCAGTCTAGAAGTGTGTGTTCTCTGATGAGATCATGTACATCTGAAAGGTTTTTATACTTTAAGATTGTTGGGGACACAAAGGTCCTTGTGCCCTTAGATTCTAGGAAAACCAGATGTTCATCACTCAGGGATGTCTCCTCAATACAAGAAATAAAATATCTGCTTTCCTTCCAGAAAGCTAGGAGTGGACGCTAATAACCTGCTGAGCGCTTTTGTTATCTGTAGATTACAAACCACCCAGAAATGACTATCCCAGACTCTCCCTCCCTAGACTTTTATCCTTAGCTCCCAGTCAATAGAACCCATCCTTAGGGGAGATGTCACTTGTACTCGATGACCTGCTGACCTCTATGCTATCTCTGTTAGAGACCACACCAGATCCTGAGCCTTTCAGCTATAGAATTCACCTTCATGGTCACATGTACTTTGTAAAGGAGTTTCTTAAGCTTTATTGTGCACCTGGAATTGGAATGGTTGTCACCTGGAAACCTCTGTCTAAATTCTACTGTGTTTAAGTGTGCCTACAGTAAGCCGCCTGGCATCAGACTCCCTGAAATTTGATCCAGGCTGATGAAGTCATTCTGAACCCGAGTTTGCATCCTCGCCTCCTTTCAGATCGCTGCCTGTCTCGACACCTGCAGGGACCCCCCTCCCCACAAGATGTTTTGGATTTGCCTGCTTTATTAAATATTATATTATGAATTTTTACTGAGGGGTGCATGTGTGGAGGTCAACAAGCTTTAGGAGTTTGTTCTCTTTCTACCATGTGGGTTCTGGGATTTGAACTCAGGTTAGCAGCTTTGGCTGCAAGCCCCTTTCCTGCTGAACCATCTCGATAGTCCCGGTTTGGAGTTTTTTAAGCAGCCCTGGTGATGCTTTGTTCTTTACCGTCTGTGTGGGGACCTAAAAATGACAAGAAGCCTCCTTTTCTACTGCTCTGTGGCAGGACCTTTCATCGGCTTGTTCATTAACACCTGCGGATGCCGCCAGACAGCCATCATTGGAGGGTTGGTGAACTCCCTGGGCTGGGTGTTGAGTGCCTATGCAGCCAACGTGCAGTCTCTCTTTATTACCTTTGGAGTGGCAGCAGGTAAGCATAGTTTAAATTTTTTCATTTCAGTGTTTTGTGCATTTGGATGACGAATTTAACTGTGGAGAAAAATAGAGCCATTGAGACATCCGGTGGATGACCTAGAGAGACAGCTCAGCAGTTAAGCATTAGTTCCTCAAAGGACCCAGGTTCCATTTCCAGCACTCTCGAGGCAGCTCATAGCCATGTGTAACTTCAGTTCCAGAGGATCTGGGTAACCTCTTCTGATCTTTATAGATCACACACACACACACACACACACACACACACACACACACACACACACACGGTTTATGGTTTACATGCATGCATGAAGATAAAACATACAAATAAAATAAACAAATCTAAAAAAATAATTTTTAAGACATTACTTTTTTTAAAAAAAGACATTCCATTTTTGTCTTAGATGTGTGTGTGTGTGTGTGTGTGTGTGTGTGTGTGTGTGTGTGTGTGCCTGCCATTCTATCATCCCCTGCCTTATTCTTTGACACAGGGTCTCCCTGACTCTGGAACTAGGCTGGCAGCCAAGAGGCCCCAGAGATTCTATTGTCTGTGACAAGACCCCTCCCCTTCCCCACCCTCACCCCTGCACTGGTGTTTCAGGCACACAAAGCCCCTTCAAGCTTTTTATTTGGATGTTGTGAATTCAAACTCGGATCCTTGTGTTTCTGCAAGGCAAGCATCCTTACCCATTGAGCTATCTCTCAGACCCAAGAGACACTTTCCTGGATGTTAAGTGTCCTTTAAGAGTGGGAAACTCGCTGGCACCTGTAGTTGGCTTTCCAAATAGAACCAAATTCAAACTTGAATGCCAGCTCCTAAGTGCTAGGGTAGACCTTTCTCCTTTAAGGAATGAAAAAGCAGGATAATGACACAGACCTAAGAGAGTAAACAAAAATGCTAGGAAATGAGTGAGTTCTTTCATTAGTAAGTGTAGGACTGGATGTGACTCAACGAATAATCTTTATTCTTGAGCACTGTTCAGATGGATAAATTAGCACAAACCACAGGCACATCCCGATTCTCAGAAGCCAATCTAGCACACAGGCAGGGGACAGATTAAAACTGAACACCATGCAGAGTGGTTTGCATTCTGAAAAATTATTCCTGGCCATAATTTCCTTTACCCACAGGTTGTGGGGTTCACACAGTGAGCAGCTACTTCCCTGAACACCTGTGCTCTGGCCTAGCCTGACTCTGTGGGAACAGAACTCTGATCCTCCTCTAAAATGAATTGTTGAGTCAGAGTTGAAAACTATTTTGATCAGGAAAGTAAGGTGTAACAGCACATGTATTCACAGCATTTGCCAGTAAGAGGCAGGGGCATCACTGAAAGTTTAAAGTCAGTTTGGGCAACATAGAGAATTTCAGGTCAACCAGGCCATATAGTGAGTCTCTCGAAAAAAAATCTCAGTGCTCAGAAGACAGACAGAAGGATTTCTATTAGTTCAAAGCCAGTGTGATCTACAGAATGGTTCCAGTTCAGCCAGGGATAGACCCTGTCTCGAAAAACAAAATCACAAAATAAAATGTCCAGATGCATAGGGGTAATTATAGACCTCAGGAGGTGGAGGCAGGGAGATCCATAATACAGGGCCATCCTCGGCTATGTACATAGTAAGTTCAAGACCAGCCTGGCCTACACAAGGCCCTCTCTCAAAAAACAAAGCAATGAACGTTATGTTGGTTGAGATGTGGAGGTACCTAGCATGTCTGTAATGCTAACACGTGGGATCTTGAGACAAGACAATACAAAGATTAAAACTAGCTTGGGCTATGTAACAAGACCTTGTCTCAGTTGAGTGACAGTGTTGCACACCTTTAATACCAGCAATTAAAAGGCAGAGGCAGGTGGATCTCTGTGAGTTCGAGGCCAGCTTGGTCTCAGAACAAGTTTCCAAGACAGCCAGGACTACACAGAGAAATCCCCATCATGAAAGAGAAAAAAATGTTAATGAGGATTTGTGTCTACTTATTTCCTTATTTCTGTTATGACATGGATTTTCATGTATTCCCCAGGCTGGCCTTGAGTTGACTTGTGTAGCAGAGAGGGACCTTGAACCTTTGATCCTCCTGCCTTCACTCCTGAGTGTTGGGATTGCAGCAGTGTGATACCAGGCCCCGTTTATTAAGTGCTTCATTCATGCGGGGCAAGCACACTTAGCGCCGAGCTACACTTGTCCTCTTTTTGTGGCCATGATATTTGTGTGACATTAGGCACATTAAACTCATCATTGAACCTCCTTATAACTCAGTTTCCTTCTGTGAGAATTGGAGACTGTGGTGATTTGAGTAAGTTTGGCCCAGGAGAGGTGGCATTATTAGGAGGTGTGGCCTTATTGGAGGAGGTGGAGCCTTGTTAGAGGACTTGTGTCACTGTGGAGGCGGGACTTTGAGGGCTCATATATGTGCTCAAGTCTGGCCAGTGTGATTCAAAGCCTCCTGGTTGCCGGCAGAAGACAGCCTCCTTTTGCTGCCTTCAGATCAAGATGTAGAACTCTCAACACCGTGTCTGCCTACAGGCTGCCATGCTTCCTATTGTGATAATAATGGACGAACCTCTTAGAACTGTAAGCTAACTAAATGTTATCTTTCAGAAGAGTTGTCTTGGTCATGGTATCTCTTCACAGCAATAAAACCCTAAGTAAGATTTAAGGCAAATAAGTCTACCAGAGTAACACATTGAAAAGACTGAAGTAATTCGCAAAAAACACTTAGCATGGTGGTACATGCTAACATTCTTGAAAAACATACGATTGGTATAAATATGACTATAAATTCAAGTATATAACTTAAGACAAGAGGAGTGAACACTGAAACCTGGTGTTAGATGCTGGTGGATGGCTCACAGGTAAAAGTATTACTTATGGCAAGCACAAGCCTGGACAGCCCGAGTGGGTCTCAGATCCCCAGGTGGAAGGACAAACCCACATCCTAAAACAGTGGTTCTCAACCTTCCTAATGCTCCAACCCTTTAATGCAAGTCCTCATGTGACCCGTAACCATCAAATGATTTTCATTGCTACTTTATAACTGTAACTTTGCTACTGTTATGAATCATAAAGTAAATCTCTGTTATGCAGAATATCTGATATGTGCGCCCTGTGAAAGGGTCATTCTACCCCAAAGGGGTTGCAGCCCCCAAACTGAGAACCACTGTCTTGTCTTCTGGCCTCCATGTGTATGGCATAACATGTGTGTATGTATAGTCTCGCATACACACACACACACACACACACACACACACACAGATCATATACACACAGAGATCATATACACACAATAAAAGATATTAATAATTATTACTACAGTAATAAACTTTTAAAGGATATCAGGAAAAAATTTTTGGTTTTTCAATTCAGGGTTTTTCTGTGTAGCCTTGACTGTCCTGGAAACTTGCTCTGTAGACCAGGCTGACCTTGAACTCACAGAGATCTGTTTCTACCTCTCCATTGCTGGGATTAAAAGTGTGTGACACCAGCCGGGCGGTGGTGGTGCACACCTTTAATCCCAGCACTTGGGAGGCAGAGGCAGGCGGATTTCTGAGTTTGAGGCCAGCCTGGTCTACAGAGTGAGTTCCAGGACAGCCAGGGCTACACAGAGAAACCCTGTCTTGAAAAACCAAAAAAGAAAAAAAAAAAAAAGTATGTGACACCACCACTTGGCTAGGACAGAATTTCAAGGCTATCTTTAACTAAAATTCCAGGCCAGCCTGGGCTACAAGAGACCCTGTGTAAACTAAGTAAACTTAATTTGTTCCATCATCACAATCCAGAGTATGAGAGTTCTACAGAGCAAGTCACCCAATGACTGCAGCAAATAAATTACAAGAGGCGCTGGGGTTGAGAGACTAAAAAACTTAAAGTAGACGCCAACAGACAGCCGTGTGTGGACCTCTTTTAGATTGTGGTTTAAACATACAAGTTTGGGGCTTTATTTTTTTTTTTCAAGAATAGTCATTCATAAGACATTTGGAAATTGGAGCACTTTCTGGATATTTAGTGGTATCAAGAGATTATTTTTTTTCCAATAAGATAATCATATGAGAAGCATGCTATTTAAATGATTTTTACATTTGGAAATTTATACTAAAATATGCACACATGTGATAAAATATTCTCCATTTGCTTCCAAATAATATGTGGTATTTACAAAATTGGCCGTGAGCTGAGATTTGTTGAAGTTAAGTGATGGCAGAAAGAGTCATTAAATCGATCTGTTTTTAAAAGCTTCCCTCTGATTTGATTTAAACTGTTCTGTTAGAAGCTGGAAAGATGGCTCAGCAGTTCAGAGTGCCGCTCTTCCAAAGGACTGGAGTTCTGGTCCCACCCCCAACATTGGGCAGCTTACAACCTCCTGTAGCACCTGCTGAGGGACCCATTGCCCTCTTCTGGCCACTCATACACAGAGAGACATGACCCTATGGATGCAGTCATCTTAGATTTGAGGGTTTGTCTGTTTTTGAGGCAGGCTCTCATGCAGCACAGGCTAGCCAGACTCTCTTGTATTCAAATTCTGATTTGTGTCAAGAATGACCTTGATACTCTTGTCTGGGATTAGTGGTGTGTATCACAAAACGTGGTTTATGTGGTGCTGGGGATCGATCTGAAGGTCCTCATGCATGCTGGGCAAGAACTTCTTGTATGTGTGGTGTGTGTTACTCAGACCGCACAACATCCTCATGCTACAATTTTGGGCGTGTCCCCTGTGGTTCATTCACATGGGGCTTTTTTTTCTTTAATAGACTTTATCTTTGTTGAGTGATGGTGCATGCCTTTAATCCCAGCATTTTGGAAGACTGAGGCAGGCTGATCTCTGGCTGATCTCTGTGTTAGAGGGCAGCCAGGTCTACAGAGAGAATTCCAGGACAACCAGGGCTACACAGAGAAAGCCTGTCTTGAAAAGCAAAACACGCCGGGCAGTGGTGGCGCACACCTTTAATCTCATCACTTGGGAGGCAGAGGCAGAGGCAGGTGGATTTCTGAGTTCGAGGGACAAGGTCTCAAAAGTCCATACTAGCCCCAGAAATCAATGCAAGTTTCTCATTTCTTGAAGGGTCAAGCTAGGGTTTTGCATAAAGATACAGCAGCCATCTAGATATGTCATTTTCTTATTTTTTACTTGGTTTTCTCAAGTAGCAGGCAGATGTTACAGATGATTCAAAGTCAATCAGCTCACAAGGAAGATATGGACCTGGTGACAGACCATGGAATGATGTCTTTTAATTTTTTTAGTTACTTTATTTAAAGATGTATTTATTTTTACTTTATGTGAATTTTGCCAGCATGTGTACTGTGCCTCATGAGTGCAGTGCCCTCGGAGGTCAGAAGAAGGTGTCAGATCCCTGGAACTAGAATGGATGTTAGTCATTGTATGGGTGCTGAGAACCAAACCTGCTCTTAACCATTGAGCCATCTCTCAGTGGTTAAAAAAAAAAGTTTATTTTGTGTGTATGAGTGCTTTGCTTGCATGTGTGTATATGAACCACAAGTATATGTGGTGACCACAGAAGTCAGGAAGGGACAGGAAGTGGTCAAACCACTAGGTACCAGGAACCAACCCAGGTCCTCTACCATAGCAACAAATGTTCCCAACCACTGAGTCATCTCTCCAGCCCCCTTCTGTGTGTGTGTGTGTGTGTGTGTGTGTGTGTATGTATGTATGTATCATATATCCTTGCAGGAGTAAGTTCTCTCCTTCCACCACGTGCATACTAGGGATCAAACTTGGGTTGTTAGGTTTGGGCAGCAAGTTCCTCCATTCTGTTAGCTATCTTGCTGGGTCTCTAAAAGCTGTTTTCTCTGTTTTACATTCTAAGAAATTCTAGATTTCTACCATTGTGATCATAAGCTTTGTAAAGATTGATCTAGAGTTTGACCCAAATTTGAGGGCTGTGTCTTGCCCTCACTGACATGGGTAGGAGGTTCAGGGACAGTTATTGCTCTAGTTGGCCTGAACCTGGGAGAGTGGAGCCTGGAGAAGAGATGGACCAGTCTCATGCAATAGCCATCTTTGTTCAGAATATCAAACAATTTATATTCTGAGGGCATTCTGAGGGTGAGGCAAAGTCATATGAGCAAAAGTTACTTGAGCTCAAGCTGTCTACAGTCACAAGGACAAGGTCACATGAGTTTAGGCTGTATAAAGTCATGAGGACAGCTGTGCTCGGAAACACCATTCTGAATAGTAACCGGTAAGATGATGAGTAATCTAAAGTAAGGCCCACTCCTATTATTACTCCTGGGAGGGGCACTAAAGTGCATTCCAAGAACAAATCCCTGTTATGAAGGAACAGAGATTGAATACACTCTTGTATGGTTTACATGAAGTTGTCTTATAAGGTCTTAAAAAGTCACACAGCTTCTTTCATGGACTGTGCAAGGGACTTGTCACTTTCTTCTTCTGAGACAGGGCCTTCTCTGTAGGTGGGGTTGGCTTGATCCTACAGGAGGGATCTGCTCTGATATTATTGGTGGAAACTACTGCAAAGCATGATGGGAAAAAATGGCTACTCTGATGTTGTTGGTGGAAACTACTGCAAAGCCTGATGGGAAAAATGGCAGCTCCTCCTGGCAACCCTCCTCAGAGCGTCTTCACTTACTGATATTCCTTCATTAGAATGGTAAAGTACAATGGTGTAGCAGATGAAGATGGCACAGTTTACATCACTTTTTGTTTTTTTCTGGGGTTTTTTTTTTTCTGACAGGGTTTTGTTGTGTTCCCCTAGCTGTCCTGGAACTCGCTCTGTAGACCAGGGTGGTTTCAAACTCACAGAGATCCACTGCCTCTGCCTCCCAAGTGCTGAGATTGAAGGAGTGCTCCACCACCACCCTGCACAATTTGGATCTTAAATGTCCCTGAAGGCTGTGTAGTGAAGACAGGATATTGAGAGGTGGTGGCATCTTTAGGGAGTGGGGCCTAATGGAAGAAGTAG
>JANHMN010000017.1:18178370-18205469 GCA_030674055.1 Rhabdomys pumilio
GTGTGTGTGTGTGTGTGTGTGTGTGTGTGTGTGTGTGTGTGTGTGTGATGGTTGGCTAATTTTGGCTAACTTTCATTTTGAGACAGGGTCACATTAAATTGCCCAGGCTGAGTCTGTGAAGTCACCCTGTAGCTCTGGTGACCTTTAATTTATGTTCTCCCTATAGCTGGGATGACAAACCTGTGCCCCTAGAGCCTGTCCTAATTGTCTAACTTTTAGATGATAGACCCCCTATTCACTGTTCTACAGGTAATTACAGACTGCTCTACAGCAGCATCACCTAGTCATGTGACCGTCACCCATACGAGTCCATTGTAGACAGCTGGTGTCACTGAGCAGAAGTTGGTGGGGATGGTTGAGATGTATCCATGTGGCTTTCAGGTTCTGAAGCTGAACCATTACGGTTGGATTATGTGTTTAGTCGTGTTTTAGATTGTAGATGGAGAAAGGGCAGAGCATTTTACTAATTGGCATCTAAAGAAAATGCCCTTTAGCTGGGCAGTGGTGGTACATGCCTTTAGTTCTAGCATTTGGGAGGCAGAGGCAGGTGGATCTGGTCTACAGAGCTTTAGGACAGCCAGGGCTACACAAAGAAACCCTGTCTCCAAAAACAAAACAACAACAACAATATCAAAAAAAAATCTTTTATTGTCTTCTTTTATTATCTTTTGTTTTTGTTTTTGTTTTTTTGTTTTTATGTTTTTGTTTTTTTCGAGACAGGGTTTCTCTGTGTAGCCCTGGCTGTCCTGGAACTCACTCTGTAGACCAGGCTGGCCTCAAACTCAGAAATCCGCCTGCCTCTGCCTCCCAAGTGCTGGGATTAAAGGCATGCGCCACCACCGCCAGCTTATTATCTTTTGTTTTGTTTTGTTTTGTTTTTCCTCTTTATTTATTGTCTGTTTTGTTCTGTATGGTTTAGGACGGGCTCTCACTAGGTAGCTCCAGCTGGCCTGGGACTTGCTGTGACCAGGCTGGCCTGGAACTCACAGAGATCACCTGTCTCTGCCACACTGCGGTCCCATATTTTTAAGTTAAATGGTATACTGAACAAGGCTGATTGTTTGGGTCAGTGGGTAAAGTGCTTGATAAACTAGTTTGGCATGCTGGATGACCTGAGTTTGATCCCTGGGACTCACATAAAGGTGGAAGGAGAGAACTGACATCCCCAGTCCAAACTCTTATTTAAAGAAAGAAAGAAAAAAAGAAAGAAAGAAAGAAAGAAAGAAAGAAAGAAAGAAAGAAAGAAAGGAAGAAAATTGAAGTAGCAATAAATGCCTGGTTTGTATCTTTGAGTTTTGTCTTAAACTGTGTTATACTGAATATCTATGCATTTTTTGTTTTGTTTTCATAGGATGGATCTTCGACATCACCCAAAAATATGATTTTTCCTTTTATATATGTGGTTTGCTTTACACGGTAGGGATACTCTTTTTGCTCATTCAACCGTGTATTCAGATGATAGAACAATCCAGAAGGAAGTGCATAGATGGTACACATGTTTAGTGTCCTGTAACATTTCCTATGGGTTCCCTCCTCGTGCCTACCTCACCTGGCTCCTAGAGGAACACTCTGTGTGATGATGGATGGTGTCACTCGTGAATGCCATTGTCATCGCTTCATCTGTAAGCAGAGTGGCCTCTCTTCAGAGGTGGCAGAAGTGATTAGAACTGCGTATGTCTTAGAGGTGACAGTGTTTATAGCTTATTAAATAGTTGATACAGATACCCTTATGAAAACTTTCACGACAGGCATAGTGGCAAATGCCTGTAATCCCAGCTCTAGGTGGAGGCTGGAGGGTCAAAGGTTCAAAGTTAGTCTGGGCTACAGAAGACCGTGTATCAAAAAAACAAAACCACAAAAAAAAAAAGCCCTCCTTCTCTTTTCCTTCCTCCCACTCTTTCTACTCCTCTCCCCTCCCTCACTCCATCTCTCTCTCCTTCCTTCCCTTTTTCTCCTCCCCTTTTTTCTTCCCTCTCTCCTTTCTCTCTCCCTCTCCTTACCTCTTCCCATTCACTGAGACTAGGGTTTTATGTGCAAAGACTGGAAATAAAAGCTCTGCCACTCAATCACTTCTTTGTAAGGTAAAACCCAAGTGTCTGTATTTCCACAGAAGGTCCAGATATGTGGGCTTTGAACATGAGAGTATGACTGAGTTTTGTAAATTCTTACAAGGCATTGTTGGTCTGCTAGTATCATGCAAAGACAGGTTATCATTTCAGAAGCAGTGTGATCTGTGGCCTGGAGAAATAGCTAAGAAGTTAAGAGGTGCTTGCTGCTCTTACAGAGGACCGGAATTCAGTTCCCAGCACCTACATGTTGGTTCACAACCATCTGTAACTCAGTTCCAGGGGAGTCAGATGCCCTCTTCTGGTCTATGTGGTACACATACATACACTCAGACAAAACACCCATACACATAAAATTCAAAAAAAAATTTAAAAAAAAATACAAATTAGTACAATTTTGAAAAACAGTTTATATTTTTATGAAAGATTCTGTAGCTAAGAAGTACAATTTCTAACTCTTGTAAGAAATGAAACTGGCCATCCTTTGTAACTCAGTAACCATGTTGTTGAAGATGATACGATGTCAGCCATAAACTGAACTCAGTGCACATCCTTCCCATCCGGTCTGTGAGTGATATCTTTAATCTTAGGAGTATTTCTTAACGAACTTCACGATTGAATTAAGGGCTATGATTCAGATACTTGAGTTCATACCATTATCTTAAATTCAAACATCTTTTTTTAGAGCCTGGTGTGGTGGCACACGAGGTGTTCACTCCTGAACTCGGATGGCAGGTGGATCTCTAAATTAAATACCAGCCTGGTCTACAGAATAACTTCAAGGACAGTTTCCTTGTGAAACCCTGTCTCAAAAACAAAGCAAAACAAAGAACAAAAACAAACAAACAACCCCATCTTTTTGTAGTTTCTCTTGCCCAGTGAGGTTCAAGGTTAAGGTTTAAGTCCCTTGTACAGTATGTGGCTAATCCCAAGCAGGACTGAAGCTGTGAAGGCCAGAAGATGTCCCAGTGGGTAAGGGCACTCTTGCTTTTGAAGTAGACCTGAATTTGGTTCCCAGCACCCATATGGGGTGTCCACAACTACCTATAACTCCAGTTCCAGGGGATCTGCCACCCTCTTCGGGACTAATGGGTACACAACACCCCCTAGACAGACAGACAGACAGACAGACAGACACACACACACACACACACACACACACACACACACACACACACACAATTTCTTTTAAGAGTCAAGCTGTAGGGTCACAGATGGATTTCCTTGTAGTTGGCCATGTACCTCACACTGGAGCAATGGTGTCAAACGGCCCGGCTCTGGTGCCTCTTGCCATATAGAGTTGTCTGGACTTGGCACAATTTTTAAAATAGTTCTCTTTGTAGATTTCACACATAAAGATGTCTTATCTGGGATATCATAAAAACAAAACACTCTCCCTTAGCTGAGATCTCTATTTTTCTAAAGCTAAACGAGTTTTAGACTACAGAATGCACCTCCCAGGATCATTTTGAAATTTCTGACTGCCTTACTTGTTTATACATACCTTTAAATGACTTAACTATCTATCTGCTGGTTTCAAGGCATAGCTCAGCAGTAAGAGCACTTGCCTAATGTGTACGAGACCCTAGGATTCATCTCCACACCATAAAGCAAGAAACATGTACTCGAAATTTGCTCATCAAACCAATTTGCCAGTGTCTTGGGCCAAATTTACCTAAAATGAATCCTCCACTCTCAATTATCTTTGGTAATTAAAAGCAAGAATGCTGGGAACTGGATTTGCAGACTGCTCCCAAGGTCTAACTTGCCGTCAGAATGTGAGCAGAGCTTCCCAGATGTATCAGGTAATTAAATGAACAGTTTCCTTCTGCCTCATCTCCATGGTCTCCTACCCTTAAGGACTATTGGAAAGGTCTCTCTATGAAACTTCCCGGATAACACCAATAGTAAGCAAGCTGGCTAATAGGAAGGAGTCCCAAAGGTCCTACTAATGCACACATTTGGTATTACTTCCAGTGACTTGTGCATTGCCTGGAAGTTATATAGGTAATAATTTGTAGGCCATATTTCATTTGGCCTAGCAGAAAGATGTGTTTGGGTTTTATTTTGTTTTGCTTTGAGACAGGGTCTCACTACGTTAACAAGGCTGACCTTGAAGTCATAGAGACTTGCCTTCCTCTGCCTCCTTGCCTCTGTCTCCACCCCTGGCCAAAGACCTGCTTAGTGTCATCATACCTGTAGTACAACCTGATGTTTTAACAAAGGTAATATCAGCCAGACATGGTGGTGCATACTTTTAATCCCAGCACTTGGGAGGCAGAGGCAGGCAGATCTCTGTGAGTTAGAGGCCAGCCTGCTCACATAGTGAATTCCAGGTCAGTCAGAGCTCCATGGCAAAAATCTGTCTCATAAATAAATAAATAAATAAATAAATAAATAATAAAAGATGAACTTTAAAACCGAAGCCGTGATATTTATTTTCATCTTAAATGCACACGGTTAGGAATGGTTAAACAGTATGTTATGTATTTTGGAAACTATGTTACTCCCTTCCTTTTGTTGTCTACAATATCAGTTAACAGGAGGCAATGATAACAACCGCTGAGTGGTGCTATGGGGATGCTTGTATTGCTGACCAGGCGTCAGAAACCCCAACTTTCCACCTCCTGACCCGGCTGGGCTGGCATCGGGTCAGATTGCTCACGCCTCTATTTGTGGACTTAACTGTACTTGAGGGTGCAGTGGCTTCTACTGAATCGGAGGTCCCTGCAAGACTGAAGTAAGACCTGCTTGCAACGAACGGCTCCTGTTCCAAACCTGAAGTGTTCTGAAGACACTCTCAAGGGTTAACTGTGTCGTCAGTCGTATCATACGCTTTATAGTTTGCCATTTGCAGACCTGTGTTGTTTTGTTTTTTATTTACCTGCAACTAAATAAATGTCTTCTTTAAAGGTGGTCAGTGGGGTTTTGTTTTGTTTTGTTTTGTTTTTATAAAACTAATCTCTCTAGTTTTTAAGAGTGCTGGGATTACAGGTAGGCAGCAATTTTTTCATACAGAACCACTATTGTGTGCAACTACTCTCAGTGAATACGGAACTACCCGAGAACTATTCTCAATGTATTTAAGAACAAAACATTTTAATCAGTTTTAAATATTTGTCTTCAGTCATGTTCCTTCCATTTACGTGTTGATGGACTGTCGGAGAAATAGTCTCATTATGTAGCCCTAGGATGGTCTTGAACTCTAGTCCCAAGTTCTGAGCAGTGCCACTATGTCTGGTCTACCTACTAACTTCTGTACTGCACTCTGGTCAAGTACAATCTGCAGAGCCCTCGATGATCTGGCCTTCTGTGGACATGGGGCAGGCTAATACAAAAATTACCTGCAGGCCATATGGTAATGGCACAATCCTTTAATCCTAGCACAAGGGAGATTGGGGCAGGAGGATCTTTGTGAGTTCAAGGCCAGCCTGGTAAACAAAATGAGTTCCAGGACAGCTAGAGTTATACAGAGAAACCATGTCTTGAAAAAAATATATATCCCTTGCAAGCCTAGGTAGGCTTTTATTACAGTCACCAAGGTAACAGTGATACAAAGCTAAGGGAAATTTCCTTGTAACCTGTTCAAATGGAAACTCTCACCAGCAATATACAACATGGAAAGACTTTTGAAATGATACTGAGGGTTGGAGAGATGGCTCCGCCATTAAGGGCACTGGCTGCTCCTCCAGAGGACCTAGGTGCAGTTCGCAGCAACCAGATGGTAGCTCACAATGTTACACCTTTCTTCACCACTGTGGGAATAGGGATCCAGGAGAGGTGAAGGAGGCGGAGCCACAAACACAGGAAACAGACTCCGGAGATCAACATCAAGGTGCAGACCTACTGCGATGCGCAGCAGCAAGCATTTTTATACAGCCTTTGGACCAGACTCGAGCTCTGGAGTAGGCAACCATCCCTTTGGCACTATGGGGAGGTGCCAGACTGCCAGTATCAGATGGGACTTCCGTAAAGACCGGGGAAGCAGCCACCTGGTAGAACAGTCTACCGTCCTGTTCCGGGCCCATTCAGAGGTTCCACTGGTTTGCTAGAATCCTCTATTTTATGTAATGCACAAGAAATGCTTTTATTATTCCCACCACATAAGCAGAGTCTCTGAAGCAGGGTTTCTAAGCATAAAACTCGCAAGCATCTGAGCCAAGTTACAATTTTACCACCAGAACTCAGGTATTAGGGACTTTCCCCCAGTGTTCCATCATTGTCAACTGAGACTGAACGTGTTTTGTTTTTTGACACAGGGTTTCTCTGTGTAGCCCTGGCTGTCCTGGAACTCACTCTGTAGACCAGGCTGGCCTCTAGCTCAGAAATCCGCCTGCCTTTGCTTCCCAAGCGCTGGGATTAAAGTGCGCCACCACCTCCTGGCTGAGACTGAATGTGGTTTTGCCCAGCCAATCAAATCCATTCATTCTTTCTGTTGTTAGGAGCAAGCATTATGTTTTGGGTGACTAGTTTTGCTTAGAGAGGAGGTTGATAACAGGTATGTTTTGGGGAACTATTGTTACTTAGAGATGGAGTTAGTTGGTCAGCTTAGGTAAAATGGAATCCGAAGTCAAAATAACAGTACTCAAAACAAGTTCCTTTTATCTGCTCCCAACAACAACAGTCTGTAACTCCAGTTGTAGGTGATCAGACAGCTTCTTCTGGCCTCTGTGGACACCAGACATGCAACTGATGTACAGGCATACTTGCAGGCAAAGCCCACGTACACATACTATGAAAAACAATCTTTATAAAAAAGAAAGAAAAAAAAAGATTCAGAACTTCCAGAATTTTTTCTGACTACTTGTCAAATGAAAGATTCGGTCTACAAGCACTGGATTTTCAGTTCTCTCTTGGATCTCAGGAGAACCTAGTAACAACAGTGCCACCGAGTCATCTCTCCGACCTTCCGCCTCTATTTATTATTTTATTTATACAACACACACACACACACACACACACACACACACACACACACACACATAGCGGGAAATTTTCCCCACAAGTTGGGAGGAGATAAGATGGGAGGAGTAAGGAGAGGAAGAGGACTGAGGAGAAGAAGAGAAGAAAGAGGAGGATCAAGGGAGGGACAGAGATGTAGGAGGATGGAGAACCACGCTTGGACCGAGAGCAGTCCTGGGTAACAACTTATATCTAGGTTAGTTAATTAGTTAACACTTCTAATTGTGTGAGCATCTTTTTAATTGACCAGTACCAAACATATAAAGCCTTTGCTTAATCATTAAGCTTTAGAGTCTCATTTTATGCCTAGTACCTCGTGGATGGCAGGATGGTCTGGGCTCAGTCCAGCCTTGTGGAGACAGCATGGAAGACTGGCAGAGCCATCTCTCACGCTGGTGTCTTTGTGGGTGGCAGGGCTGGTGTTTCTGGCTGGCTGTTCCTAGCTGCAGCATGCACGTGGCCTCTGGCCTTGAAACATGGTGGCAGAGCTAAGCAGAACCTCTGCCGCATAGATAGTTGGTCAGTCCAGCGGCCTTCATTAAATTATTACATCAACATACATATATGTATTTACATTTAGTTTTTTCAAAACAGGATTGTTCTGTGTAGCCCTGGCTATCCTGGAATTCAACTCACTCTGTAGACCAAGCAGACCTCAGACTCAAAGATCATCTGCCTCTGCCTTCTGAGTGCTGAGACTAAAGGCATGTGCTGCCACCACCACCCGACGCTCTGCATCTTTATAAAAAACAAGGTCTCCTGTACCCCCGGTCAGTCTCCAACTTGCTATGTGGCAGAGGTCTGGGCCATGCTAACTAACTACATGTGAACTGCTTACACTGCACTCCCACAGTCTCTGCTCTTACAAAAAAGCAGTGAACCTCCTCTAAGAACTGGCAGTTTGTTGAGCAGTGGTCCCCTCCTCTGAGTAAGGACTGCCCACAGCTGTCTGGGCTCTCCCAGCCATGGTCCAGTGCCAGGTCAGGGGGTGTTTGTGTGGTACATGACACCCTAGGCCCACATGGACAGTGACTGAATACAAGCTGCTGGATGAAGTGAAGGAGAAGCTGTGATCTCCTGGGGTGCCTCCTGTGGCACCTGCACCTCCAAGTGTTGGGTGGAGATTCCCAGCCACCCACTCCACAGAGGGATGCAGGTAACACATCAGGGGGAAATAAAATCCAAAAGCCAAGTCGCCATTTTGAATGCCTAGATAGAATAGATATTTAACAAAACTCAGCAATGTATTGTGGGGAATATGACTCGGTGGAGAGTACGCTTACTTGGCACATAGGTCAGTACCTTATGAACTGGGCATGGGGTCGAATAAATAAATGGCTGTAATCCTGGCAGTGGAGAGGTGGAGGCAACAGGGTCAGAAGTTCAAAGTCATCCTTAGAGTCCAGCTGGGGATCCTTGTGTGATTACAAACCAGAACACAAGCCTGCTAATAACACAAGCCTGCTAATAACTCTTTATTGTTAGTTCACACACAACAGGTGCCTCTTTCCTCAGGGGCAACAGGGGACCAGGGAGGTGGAGGTCTGAGAGGCTTCCTGTCTCAAAGCCCTTAGTACTTGGGCCGTGGGTTGGCCTGAGCAAGACAGGGGAGGTTGCTCAAGCAAGGCACTAGGTAGATTTGCATGTATGTATAAAATCTGATTTTCAAGTGATGCCTGGCATCAGCAAAACCTGTTGTTAAGAGACAGTGAGATTTGGACCTGAAGAGGCGGGTACAACTGTGGCCCCACTGGTGGGAATGGCCGTCCCCTAAGTGTGCTTCTCCATCTCGTTTTCCCGTCTTTGCTTCTTCTTGCGGATCTGCCTCTGGAGCTGGATCTTGTCGGTGAAGAACATCTGTTTCCAGCCCACGTCATTTGCCAGGGCCCGCATGTCAGGCGTGATGGTGTCACAGGTGGACTGGACTATCTGCTCCCACAGTGAGTCACTCTTGCACAACTGCAGGTGGAAAGAGCCAGAGTGGGGTTAAGACGCACCACCCATTAGCTCACACTGCCACTATCAAACAAACCCCTGCTATTCGGGAGCCGTCATGTGACGGTGAATGCCATGAAGGTTTGGCCTCCAGAAACTGCTCCTGTCAGAGAAGAGGTAAATACAGCAGTATCCCAGTATCTACAGAAGGGCAATGGGACAAAGCAAGCCCTGCACTCAGTTAAGATGTGAAACGTGGGGCTCAAGGGATGGCTCTGCAGTTAAGAGCACTGGCTGCTCTTCCAGAAGACCTGGGTTCAATCCCCAGCACCCACATGGCAGCTCACAACTGTCTGTAACTCAGTTTCAGGGGATCCAACAGCCTTACACAGACCTACATGTGGGCAAACACCAGTGCATATAAAATCAAAAATAAATTATAATTAAAAAAAAAAAAAAAAAGACCTGTAACCCAAGGCTCAGTTGGCAGAGTGTTAGTGCTTGTCTGGCATACGTGAGGGACCTGCTCTACATTAACTAGACATGGAGGAGCTTAGGAGGATCAGAAATCAAAGGGTGGCCTCAGATAGCTGGTGAGGTGGAGTGCAGTGCTGAATACTCTTCCCCCCTCCCTCCCCCCTGACATGACTCAGGGTCGGCCTGTGAAGGATATGAGCTGGCTGCACTGGCATCGCTGTGCTGTTACGGTATGGGTGAGTCCACTGCTTTTCAACAGCCCAAGGTCATCCTCAGCCACATAGAGAATTTGAGGCCAACCTGAACTCCATGAGACTGGGTCCCTAAAATGTCATGAACCATAGCTGTTTTAAGTCCTGTCTACACAAACAGCAACAGAACTGCCATCACAAGTCACACAGTTAAGCAGTGGTACTGAGTTGTGTGTTTCATCCCTTAAACATTTGTGGAGGGTTTTGTTGCTGTCACTGTTGTTTTTAAAAAGGCTCTCACTATGTAGCCTTAGCCTGCCTAGAACTTGCTATTAGACCAAGCTGACCTTGAACTCAAAGAAATCTGCCTGCCTCTGCTCCGAAGTGCTGAGATTAAAGCCGTGCACCACCACCTGGTTTTTGTTTTTTTTTAAGGCAGAGCCTTGCTATGTGCACCAGGCTGGTCTCCAGCCCTCAGCGATCCTACCTCAGCCTCCAGAGCACAGGCAGAGCTGTACAGAGTACAGAGTTCATCCTCGGCTCCAAAACACACTTTTCTGTTCTGTAGGCCACTCAATATCTAATCCCAGTCTCAACCTTCCTCTACTCTGGCTATGTATCTAACCATAAACAGCAAAGGCAAAGTCTTAGGGAATATCTTTTTGGAAAAAAAAAAATTAAGCTAGATGGTGGTGACGCATACCTTTAAACCCAGTGCTTGGGAGGCAGAAGCAGGTAGATCTCAGAGTTTGAAGCCAGCTTGGTCTACAATGCAAGTTCCAGGACAGCTAGGGCTATATAGAGAAATCATGTCTCAAAAAATCAGAACAATAATAATAACAATAATAATAATAATAATAATAATAATAATAATAATTTATATTTTATGTGCATATTATTTTGCCTACATGTGTAAATGTGTACACCACACAAATGCCCGGTGCTGATGGAGGGCAGAGACATTGGCTCCTCTAGAACTGGTTACGAATGCTTGTAAGCCACCATGCGGGTGCTGGAAACTGAGCCTGGGTTCTCTGCAAGTGCTTTTAACTGCTGCAGTATCTCTCCAGCTCCCAAGACATGTCTTAATAGAAAAACAAATCAAAACAAAACAAACAAACAAACAAAAAGCCAGATGCTTTCAGTTCTAGCACTCAAGAGGCAGAGGCAGAAGGATCTCTCTGAGTTTGGGGCCTTCCATGTCTCAGAACAAACACCTGAACCTTTTCTTTGAAAGCTCAACTCTAACGTAGACGACTATCCTGTTGCTGATGTGATACACTTAAGAATATCTTGTCTTGTGTAACTGAGATTATGAGCGAAAATAACAAACTACAGTTCCCATTAGAGTAACTTCAGCACAAGTCCTCATACTTTAGACTGAAAACACTTATTTTTATCTACAAAATCTTCCCTATTGAACGTCCAAAACTTTGGACTTCAATTGCCAGGAGGCAAGAGCTAGTCGCCCCCTGGTGGTAATGTACGAAGTTGACACACAGGAATTCTAAAAGAGATTGAAGGAGTTCAAGAGAAAGCCTGACATTTTTACAAACTGGGCTCAGAAAAGACAAGCGTGTTCGCCAGCTTCCCAAGACTCATGATGGGGAGGAGCTAGAATAAACCCCAGTTCTCTGGCTGTGTGCTTGTTTAATGTGCCCCATTGCTGTGCAAGTATCTCACTATCCCATGAGACGTTTTCCTATTGGAGCCCAGGATGTCAGGGGCTGACCCAGAACCTCACAGATGCTGAGTCCAAGCTCTACAACTGAGCTCCATTCCCAGCATCCACACCGTAATCAGAACTGTATCAAGTGGGTCTTGGTTGAATTAGGTAGTCGTAACACACTGGACTGGGCTCACCTTTATCTCAGCACTTGGGAAGCAGAAGTGGGTAGATCTCTGCCATACAAAGAGTTCCAGGCCATTCTGGTCTACATGGTGAGTTCCAGGCTGGCTGTCAGGGAAGACCTGACAGCTGTGTGTTCACCTGCTCACTAGCTACATTGTCTACTTATCCAGAGTTGGGGATCCCCTTCAAAGGGAGTTGTGGACACAAGGAAAATAAATGTCATTGTGGGCTGGCAAGATGGTGCAGCTTGCTTGCTGAAAAAGCCCAAGGGCCTGACTTTGATCCCTGAAGTCTATGGTAGAAGATGAAAACCAACTCTGGTAAAGATGTCCCTTGACCTTTACATACATCCTGCAGAACACCCGCTCACACACATATCACACACACACACACACACACTTTAAAAATATTCCTAAATTTACCCCCTCTGGCTGAAGAGAAGGCTCAGCAGTTAAGAGCACCAACTGCTCTTCCAGAGGTCCTGAGTTCAATTCCCAGCAACCACATGGTGGCTCATGACCATCTGTAATGGGATCGGATATCCTCTTCTGGTGTGTCTGAAGAGAGTAATGGTGTACTCATATACATAAAATAAATAAATAAAATCTTTTTTAGAAAGAAAGAAAGAAAGAAAAGAAAGAAAAGAAAGAAAGGAAGAAAGAAAAGACCTACCCCCTCAGCTAAAATGTGACAATGGAGAATGTCTTCTTTTGTTTCCATGGTATTTGGTTGGTTGGTTGGTTGGTTGGTTGGTTGGTTGGTTGGTTGGTTGTGACAGGATCTCACTATGTAGCACTGGCTGTCCTGGAACTCACAGAGATCCTCCTGCCTCTGCCTCCCAGGTGTGAGACACCATGCTTGGCTATTTTTTTTGTTTCTGAGGCAGGTCTCACATACAAGCAAGCTTAGTGACTTCAGTTATTTCTAAGCCCCAAGGAACATGTCCACAGTCACATCCCTGGTGTCTGGACCTCTCTTCTCTCACTGCACTGGGGGTTTCTTTGGGTCATTTCTGGTGCATTTGGAGGGGAAAGGAGAGCAGGTACCCAGGCAGGTGGCCATGTGGCTGCGTATCTTGGAACTTCCTTCTGTTCAGGGCTGGCCCTCCATCTAACAGGTGTAGAACTCTGCCCTTCTGACAAACAAGCCATTTGCAGGGTTGCTCTCTTGCCAGTCAAGTTCTAAGGATGCTTCTCTGTTTGTTTATACAGAAAAAAAATACAGCCATGGAGCCCACCAGATCTGACTTGCTTGCTGTGATTAAAGGGATACACCAGCAATGTCTGTAGGCATATGCTGCTTGGTGAGGGTTCCTTGGAGGTCAGAAGAGGGTGTTGGATCTCCTGGAGCTGGAGTTACAAGTTACAGTAATCCACCTGACATGGATGCTGGGAACCAAACTTTAGTCTTCTAGAAGAGCAGCAAGCCCCCTTCGTCACTGAGCAATCTCCATATCCTTGGAGAAGACCCACACTAGGTCTGTCAAGGTAGACATAACTTAAGTGATAGGATTCTCTGGTCTGATAGGGATAAAAAAAATCAAGGGAGGAGATGCTAGTATACATGTCACATGGGTGTCTCACTATGTAGCCCGGAGCTCACTGTGTAGACTAGTCTGACCTCCAGCTCATAGGATCCTCTCACCTCAGCCTCTCAAAGCCTGGAATGGCAGGTGTGAGTCACCATACCTGGTATGAAAGTGCACGGCTTAGTATATATAAGGTCCTGGGTTCAACCCCTAGTGAACATGCATGCACATGCCTTTTAAGTGGGTATGGGGAGGCGATACCTAAAAGTCTGAGGGGCTGGCAAAATAGCTCAGCAGGTAAAGGTATTTACTCCCAAGCCTGACAACTTGAACTTGATTTCCCAGAACCCACAAAGTAGAAGTAAAGAAGCAATTCTCACAGGCTGTCCACTGGCCGCAACACTGTCACGACACACAACTGTGTGTGTGTCGACACACACATAAAATAAATAAATAAACAAATGCAATTTAAAAAAATTTAAATTTATAGATGGTCAAGCCTATCTTTAAATCCCGGCACTTGGAAGAAAGATGCAAGGAGCTTTCTGTGATTTTGAGGTTAGCTCGTCTACATAGCAAGTACCAGGTTGAGGCTGTGGCTCTGGTGGTAGACTGTTTATCCAGTATGCGTGAGGCCCCAGGTTTAATCCCTAGCACTGGGTAAACTGGTTATGGTGGCACACTGATGAAATCTCAGGACTTCTGAGGATAAGGAATTCAAGGTCCTCCATGGTTACACAGTGAGTTTTAAAAATGGCTGAGATGGTGAAGTAAGTACAGAAAGGCACTTGCCTTGCAAGCGTGGCAACCCCAGTTTAATGCCCAGAACCCGCATGGAGACGGAAGGTGAGGACTGATTCCACGACGTTGCCCTGTCTCCTTTCCACATCATGGCGCATGCGCACACCATCCACTGAGCACAGCCTGACCTTAGAGCCCTGGGATGGTACACAACGCAAGCTCAAGGCTGTACTGCAGTAACGGCAGGACAGAGAGCATGAGAGAAGCAAAGTGGACCTGAGAACTTGAAGGGAAGCACATGCCCAGTGGAAGGGCAGCCATCACCAGAGGCCACCAGGTCCGGCTGAGACCTTGCACTGACGTAAAGAAACAAATCAATCCGTGGCAGACACTTTCACTGAGTTCTGACCGCTACACTCTGGTCACTTCAGCATCTTCTTTAAAGCATGGCTACTTAGGCTGGGCTTGGTGGCAAACACCTGTAATCCTTGCACTTGAGAGGCAGAGGCAGGAGATTTCTATGAGTTCCAAGCCAGTCAAGGCTGCACAATAAAGCCTTATATCAAAATAACTAACTAATAATTAATATAAAAATAAGTCAGGCATTGATGGCACATGTCTTTAATCCCAGCACTCTGGAGACAGAGACACAGGGATTTCAGTGAGTTCAAGGACAGCCTGGTCTTCAGAGCAGCCAGGGCTACACAGAGAAACCCAATCTCAAAAAACAAAGTAGTAGTAGTAGTAGTAGTAGTAGTAGTAGTAGTAGTAGTAGTAATAATAATAATAATAATAATAATAACAATGAACTTTTAAAATTACTATTTCTGGTCCTGCACTTGTAGAAAATAAAAGTCAAGTATAAAAAAATGTCAGTCAGGGGTCGGGCGTTGGTGGCACATGCCTTTAATTCCAGCACTTGGGAGGCAGAGGCAGGCAGATTTCTGAGTTCGAGGCCAGCCTGGTCTACAGAGTGAGTTCCAGGACAGCCAGAGCTACACAGAGAAACCCGGTCTCAAAGAAAACAAAAAAAACAAAAAACAAAAAAAAAATGTCAGTCAGATGCGATGACACATCTGTAAGCCCAGCACTCAGGACACTGAACCAAGAGGATCATGCCTCAGTTACACAGTGAGTTCCATAGCAACTTAATTCATAACAGAATCTGGCCTCAAACAATAAACAGAATTAAATGAATTCTGCAGACTAATAAGTTTTATTACTGAAAATGAATTCCAGTCATGAAGACATTTTTACTGTATTATTGTAAGGGAAAAAATGTTAACTCTTTGGGTAACAGTGCAATTTGAACCATCTGGGAAAACCTGTTCTTTTATGAGCCAGTCAAAGTTCATCAGCTGCCAGCAACAATCTCCAACTCTGACTGACTCGAGCCAAAATGGGGATGCAATGGCACATTCTAATGTGCTTGCCTGTGGGATACAAAGGCTTTAGAACTGCAGGAATGGGTGAAGGGGCCCGGAATCAGGGCCCTGTCCTGAAAGATGGGAGTTAGTAGTGTTTTCAGCTGTCATCTGAGCACATGCTGCTAAGTATTGAGGCTACCAAGAGCCTGAATTTCTCTCATCAGCTTGGGGTGGAAAGACAGGAACAGAGAGCCCACCAAAAATGGCCTATGTTGGAAGAAATGAATATGGGCCAGTTACTCCTTAATAACTTTATAAAAGATTTATTTTATTGTGATGTGTGTGGGGAGGAGGACAGACAGATGGGGTGTTAGTTCCCCTAGAGTTAAAAGTGACTGTAAGCCTCCTGACACGGGTGCTGAGAAGAGAACTCCCGTCTACTGCAGGGTCTCACCCTGGCTGGCCTAGAACTTACTAAGTAGACCAAGATAGCCTCAAACTCACCTGCCTTTGCCTTGTGAAAGCTGGAAGCCAACAGCTAGCTGTACATACTCTTACTTCAGAGACACTCTCAGCTCATCCTTGAAGGGCCACCATGCTACCTCTGCCTCTGTTCCTTGGCTTGAAAGGTCCTTTGACTTAGAATGCCCGCTAATTTGCACTCAAAACCCACACAGAGTAGCCCACTTCTAAGAAGCGAGGCACAGGAAACCATTTGGCACACAGTCCTTGTGCCTTATACTAATGTTTCTTGTCAAACCCATCACATTATACTGTGGTGGTCACCTGAATCTGTTTAGCCCTCTGCTGTCTGATAGTAAGTTCCTTGAGGACAGGAATAATGCCATCTTAATTGCTTGTGTGCTGTGCCCAGGACAGTGGCTGTCACAGAGGCAGGACTCAGCAAATGGCTGTGGAGAGTAAACAGGAGTAGACCGGGCGTGGTGGTTCACATCTTTAATCCCAGAATTCAGGAGGCTTAGGCAGGAGGATTGCCATGAGTTCAAAGCCAGCCTGGACTACAAGGAGAGACACTGTCTCAACAGTCTCAAAGGAAAATATAAGCTGGTCATAATGGGATAGGCCTATAATCTAGTCCTTGGGAAGTAGAAACAGGAGGATTTGAAAATCAAGGCTAGCCGGGCAGTGGCTTCCCGCCTTTAATCCCAGCACTTGGGAGGCAGAGGCAGGCGGATTTCTGAGTTTGAGGCCAGCCTGGTCTACAGAGTGAGTTCTAGGACAGCCAGGGCTACACAGAGAAATCCTGTCTCGAAAAACCAAAAAAAAAAAAAAAAGAAAAATCAAGGCTAAGCCCACTGTGGGGGCGCACACCTTTAACCCAAGCACTAAGAAGGCAGAGGCCTCTTGGAGGCCAGCCTGGTCTATCAAGCAAGTTCCAGGGCAGCCAGGGCTACACGAAAAAAGCTTGTCTTAAAAAAACAAAACAAACAAAACAGAAGTTGTTCAAGGCTAGCATGTTCTTCACAAATCCTTATCTTGATACATACATACATATATATGTACCACACACACACATTCTTTAAAAAAAAAAAACAGGGTCAGGAGAGATGGCTCAGCAGGTAAGAACACTGGCTGCTCTTGCAAAGGACCTGGGTTTGGTTTCCAGTACCTACATGGCAAGGTGGCTCACAGCACAGCTGCCTATAATTTTAGTTCCAGAGGATCAGACGACCTCTTCTGACCTCCACGGGCACTACATGCACATAGTGCATAAACACACAGGTAGGCAAAACACCTATACACATCAAATAAACAAACAAGAAAATAAATGAATAAATGAATAAATAAATAAACCTAAATGAATAGGAAGAGGAGAACTATGGATCTCAGGGGTTGGCTCCGTGGCAGGGCTCTCGGTACAGCTGACGCAGCAATAGGGACTGTTACCTTCTCAAACCTGCTTGATGTCTGAGACAGCCTAGCGATATCTTCCAGGTCCAGGTAGCAGATAATCTTCAGCAGCAGTTTGTCGGAGAGCCGCTCCAGGTAGTCAAATTTACCTTCACACAGGTTGAAGACATAGTCTAATATTTTTGCACCAAATACTACGGCAACTTGAACTGCAAGCCAAACCACAAACCAACAGGTTCAGTCCCATGAAAACCATCATCAGGAAGAAACAAGCTTTAGGACATATCACAGACCCAGTTCTTCCTACTCTCTCCAAGCTGCTTTTGGCACTAAAGTAGAAGATGGTTGGAGGCAATTGTTTGCCGTCCTGTTGATAGGGTTGGCTCTCTGCCTTGGCAAAAAGGTAAGTTGGTCATGAATACATGAGAACAAAGAAAATGTGGTCTAATTATTGGCTAGCAGTCTCCCCCACCCCTCATGGCCAGACCGGCAACGTCTCAAGGTTGATATGACTGGTGACACTAACCCAGACTAACAGCTAACAAAGAATCAGCCAGAGACAGACAAGGGAGGGTGTCACCCATCCTGTGGGCAGAGCATGACCTCCTCCCTAACTGTCCAGGGGCTGGGTGGAGCATGCATAAAATGTGAAGGCCTTCCAAGGGCTCCATCCTTAAGCCTGGACTTTAGAGTTAAAAGGAAAAGAGCCTGGCTGGGTGTTTTGAATCCCAGCACTCAGGAGGCAGAGGTGGTGGGTCTCTATGAGTTTAAAGCCAGCCTGGTCTATAGGACAGAGTTCCAGGCAAAGGCAGCTTCCTCCTAGCTGCCTAAGGATGCCAGTCTCTCCTGATTCCTTGAGGACCAGGAGAATCAAGATGCAGAGCTCTCAGCTCCTTCTCCAACATCATGTCTGCCTGCATGCTGCCATACTTCCTGCTGTGATGATAATGGACTGAACCTCAGAAACTGTAAGCCAGCCCCAATTAAATGTTTGCCTTCATAAGAGTTGTCTTGTTCACTGTGTCTCTTCACAGCAATGGAAACCCTAACTGAGACAGTTGCCACACCTGACCACCTGAGTTTGATAACCAGGATCCATATAGTGTGGAAATAGAGAACTAACTTCTCTAAGTTATCCTTTCAGATAACTCAGATATCAACACACGTGCGGCACACACACACACACACACACTCATACATACATACATACATACATACACACATACATACCCACCCAAGAGGGTTAAGCAATGAGATTGAAAACATTAGGAATGAGAAGTAATAAGGGCTTGCAACTGTGTAGAAGCTAGAACCAGTATCAGCAGAGCTGCTGGCTACCCAGACCTTCTTCCTTGAGAAATCTATAAGACACTGCTGCCATTTACTGTTATTGGATTCAAATTTGGCTACTACCACTGTCAAAGGCTGAGAGACAAGGAGCCTGGCAAGTAAAACAAGCTTTATTGCAAGACTGGCAGACCAACAGATGGAGACCCTGTCACCAAGATCTTCTGCCCTCGCCAACCCATGATAATGCTCAGAGCCATCTTTTCTCCAAATCCACCATCACATGGAGGAGGCAAAGCATGGGTCCTGATGAAGCTTGTCCCCACATCTCCACATAAGCTGTATGAAAATGACAGAAAGCTCTCTAGGCAGAAAACTCAACATTAAAAATAGCAAAGGGCTGGGTGTAAGTAGCTCACACCTGCAAATCCAGAACTAAAAGAGACAGAGGCCAGAAGAACATGAGTCCTAAGCCAGCCTGGGTGCTACACAGGAAATCCCAAGTCATTGTCAGCCACAGAGCTAGACCATCTCAAAGAGAGAAACAGAAGACCCAAGCATGATGCCACAGACCTGGAATCCTAGTACTTGAAACAGGGAGGTGTGTGGTGGTTTGAATGAGAACGATCCCCATAGAATCATATATTTGAGTGTTTAATCATTTTAAATTTGAGTGGAACTTTGAGGTTTCAAAAGCCCAGGCCCACACCAGACCCGGCTCTCCATCTCTCTGCTTTCAACATATGGATCAAATGTAAGGTCTTAGCAGTAGCATAAGGTCCAACATTCTGTCTGCCTGCTGCTGCCAAGATGGCCACGGACTCACTCTTGAAATTGTAATCAAGTCCCCAGGACAATGTTTTCTTCTCTAAGTTGCCTTGGTCTTGATCTCTCTTAACTGAAATTGAGAATAACCAAGCCAAGATGGAAGTAGATTAGTCAAGAGCTTGAGGCTTTTCTCAGCTAATGTTCAAGACCAGCCTGGGCTGCAAATGACCCTATCTCAAAAGAAAAAAAGAAAGAAAGAAAGAAAGAAAGAAAGAAAGAAAGAAAGAGAGAAAGAAAGAGAGAGAGAGAAAGAAAGAAAGATTAACTCAAAGCAAACAAATTATTATTAGCACATATAAAGATTCCTTCCTCCTGCATGTAACACAAGCACCTAGGTGTGGAATATGAAAATGGCCTATCCATTCCCCACTCCCTAACCACCACCACCACCCCACACACACTCACACACACACACACACACTCACACAGCATCCGTGCTGTATCTTACAGCCAACATTTGTCCTGTGACGCTAAGAATGCTGGAAGCCTTTGCCATCGGGTGCTTCCCCAAACCTCTGACTGGAGATTATTGATAACCCATGCTTGAGCATAGCTCTGATGGAGGGAGAGCATTCTCCCATGCTCCAGGCTGATCTAGAGTCCCATTGGGAGTCACCGGGGAACATTTGTGTCTTTTAACGAAAGCAAATCGTCTTGAATGTCCTATAGTAAACGTTCCTTCACCCAGCCACCTCCCTATCAAAGGGACACATACAACAGTACCTTGAGGCGCTAGACAATGGCAGTGGCTCACACATCCAACAACCAACCTTTTACAAGCTGTCAGCATACTGCTGGTCCAAGATACAGGTGAGTGTCCCTGTGGAGCGGCCTTCTCTAAGCCCCCACCCCCACCCCAGTGCAAATTTCCAGTAATACTCAACCTCAGACAGATCCCCACCATTAAGGGTTCAGAGTAGGGGGAAGGCTTCATAGCGAATAGCCATGTTTGGCTGCTCTGGGGTCCCTGCTGGATCTTCCCAACGGAGGCAGCTGGCTTCCTGGTGAGCCTTGGGTGAGATCATGTGCATCTTTTCTCTGCACAGCACCTTAGGGTGAGTGTGGCAAAGGTCCCAAGCAAATAGTCCCATCATCCTCTGAAGGTCACCCCTGTATTAAGGGCAGGCAGTGACTTTTTTTTTTAAGCTGTTAAGTCTGTGGTAAAAAGTGAGATATGTATCAAGTAAACAGGTCGTCCTTGCTGATCGCCACCTACCTGGTCTCAATGGGATCCACCAGGCCATACGGGGTGCACTATGGGGTATTGTAGTAATGTATGCACTGAGGGTGTGAATATACAGGCATGGGAGGAGGGTACAAACTGCCCTGATAAGGGGGTGGCACTGGCTGCAGAAAAGACATCAATGCTGGCTCTTCCTGTGGCAAGAAGAGGTACACACTGTTTTGATGAGAGAATGGACTTCATTTCAGGAAGAGGCAGGTCACTGCTGGTGTAGGCACAGTTCTTGTTCAAGGTGCCAATCTTACCCCAAATTGGGGGAATCAGTTTGGCCAAAACTGTGGGCTGTTCTCCGTCTGGACGGCAGTGGGTGAGGAAGGGGCACAGTTCACTGGGAGTGCACTTGTCTAGAATGTCCAGTGTCTGAAGCCAGTGGGTTCACTGCCTAGCACTGAAAGAAAAAAATGTGCAAAAGGAAGAAAGAAAAAGAGAGGAAAAAAATAAAAGAGATGGTAGGGGCCAGAGGCTTGGCTCACCCGACTGTGGGTCATAACCCTGAACAGCAAAGTACAATGACAGAGTTTTAAAACATTTTCCCAGTCATATAAATACTGTCTTTGCCTGCAATTAGAAGTTTTGAGGGCTACTCATCTAAGAAAGCGGGTCCTCATCCTCTGGATCTCATCAGCACCAGACTCCGATTTGTCTGGACCAGTGATTTAACCACCCTCCTCTCGGCCCCTCCCCACTCTCCTCTTGGCCCCTCCCCTTCCTCTTCGCGGCCCCTCCCCTGCACAGCTGCTTGTGAAGACGCCACTTTGTTCTTTAAGGAGTCTGTGTGGATACCTTGTTAGTGATTTTTTTTAGCTCTGAGTTAATCTTTCCCATACTACACAGTGTCAACACAAACAACACAGCTCTCCCCTTAAAGGGACTAAGAGATAGATAGTTTATTCGGGAGCCATATCTGAGTGACCATGGCCCAGGGACACAGATTAGGTTATCCCAAATTTCATGTTCCAATGTGGGAGCAGTTTCTTAAAATTTTATAGTTTTACAGAACAAAGAAAGTCAATCAAGGTGTTGTGGGATATTCACCAGAGAAGACTTCTCAGACATGGGTTTAAGCCAATAGAAAATCTTTATTAACGGTCCAGGAACTACACTGGGTGTTCAGAATGCCAGTGTAACCCCTAGCACTTCTCAGGGTGAGCTTTTAAGCAAAAAAAACCAACCAAACAAACAACAAAAAAAAACATGCTCTGGGTTGACATACTTCAGTCAACAAGAACAGTTAGCCAGAAGCAAAACTACAGAAGGCAAAAAGCAAGGTTAGTACATTTGGAGACTTTACCAAACCTCTATGGCCTTTGATGAACTGGGCCTGTTTTAGTTTTGGCTGGTGGTGCTGTCTACTGAGTCTTACAGCCTGAATGGTACTTCCATCATGGAGTTAGTCATGCTAAGGTCCACAGACCTACTAAGTCTATAGCCCTGTTACAAAGGCAAGCTCAAAACAAATTTGATAGGTACATCAGAGGTGGTTACAGCAAAATGTGGGGGCTTTTCTAGAGGCCTCGGATGTTATCTGATAATGTGGGGGGAGCTTTTCTAGAGGCCTCGGATGTTATCTGATGATGTGGGGAGCTTTTCTAGAGGCCTCGGATGTTATCTGATAATGTTCTTAGTTAGCTTTGGGGCTGGTAGAAGCTAGGTCTGCTAATTGATACATTCAAAAAGTTTTATCTGTTAGTCACGGGCCTCTAGAAATAGCTATCCATGGGGCAAAGCTAGTCCAAAATAAGGTGACTGGTGGCCTGGACCTGCAGCATTCCAACCTCTCACCTACTGCAGTTCTGAGTAATCAGTTCCTTTAGACAGAGCTTCTTTCTGGGAATCTCCTTGACAACAACAAGAAAAGGATTGTGAAGTGGCCTTAAAAGTCTGCAAATTATCCCCCTATGCATGCACACATACACACACACACACACACACACACACACACACACACACACACAGGCACGCTCACGCGCACACGCACACACGTACGTACACACACCATAACAATTTCTGGAGAAGGGCTGGAGAGGTGGGACAAGGTTAAGAGCACTGGCTGCTCTTCCAGAGGACTCAGGTTGAATTCCCAGCACCCACATAGCAGCTCACAACTGTCTGTAACTCCAGTTCCAGGGGATCCCGACACCCTCACACGGACAAACATGCAGCCACAACAACAATGCACATCAAATAAAAATAAAGACATTTTTTAGAGAAAAAATGAAGACTGGAGAGAGGCACAGCAGTTGAGAGAATGTGCTGCTCTTCCAGAGGACCTGAGTTCAGTTCCCATCATCAGTCAGCTCGTATCAGCCTTTAACTCCAACTCCAAGGGGTCCAATGCCCTCTTCTGACCTCCTCTGTCGGCCGCACACGTAGCCTTTGCTCACATAGACAGACGCATGGGCATGCACATAAATAAAATAACAAAAACGAATATTCACCTGCTTGCGGTGGCACACCCCTGTAACCCTAATGGGAAGCAAAGGCAGGTGGATATTTATGCTTCTGAGGCCAGCCTGGTCTTCCTTCAGTGTTTGAGGCCAGCCTGGTTTTCCTTCATAACAAGATCCAGACCAGCCAAGGCTAAATAAGAGACCATTTCAAAAACAAACAAACAAGCAAACAAAAAACAATAAATAAATAAATCTTTTTTTAAAATTAGTTTTCAAGGAGAAATGCAAGCCTCTAGCTTTGGTGTCCACAAACACCCCAGCTACTCAGAGAGGCAGAAAGACAAGGGGGAGGGGACCTTGGAGACAAAAGCCACCTGGCCAGAAGGATAAGCCTGGACCTTGAATTGATTTCTTAGTTCTTCTCTATAAAAATGCTAATGAGGAAAGGATTGTGGGGGCCGATTCCACCGGGGCTCTCTAGCCTGAGGGCTTTATGAATAAGGTACTTTCAGGATTCAATTCCTGGGTTTGCCTCTGTGATGGGCAGCAGGGGTCTTTGTGCTCTCCCCTCCCGCCCCCAAACCATGTGACACACAGCGCCCTGAATTCAGCTGCCTCCTATTATTTTACTTTTTCTTATTAAAATTCCTTCCTTTCCATGTTCTCTCAGCCCCATCTTTACCTAGTTTAGCAAATTATGAGGTGAAGATAGAAGCATTAATGGAGGAATATTTCACGAAAACCATTAGAGCTTTCCTTTGTGTATTTATTTTATTTGTACTTTTTAAAGTGGGGTTTGGGGGTTGAGACAGGATCTCTTTATGTCGTCTTGGCTGGGCTATGTAGATCAGACTGGCCCTAACTCGCTCACGTCTATGTGTTTATGCCTCTCCAGTGACGGGATTAAAGGCAGCAGCCACCATGCCCAGATCTGCCTTGTGATTTTTAGACACTTTAGTTACTTACAAAGGAGACAGTCTCCCACAAACAAGAGACTAATGGAATGCTCGACATAAACCGATTTGATATAGAGGCAAAAAAGATCAGCCAGCTGTATTTGAGGTGTTACAGTAAAGAAACTGCCTACCTGACTGCTATATCAGGGGTAAGGTTTTTATTGTGAATAAGAGAGAAAAGATCCAGAGGCATCTGGAGGAGTCCAGAACTGAGAGAAGAGCAGATGGGACATGGGACGGGGCCAGGGCTAGGGAACCAGGAGTAACGGAGACGGCAAGAGATGGAGCTTGGTGTGAAAGATGGGACATTGAGAAACAGCAGGAAAAAAAGCATCAGAGCAGAGAGACAGATTATTCGGATTATAAGCAGTGGCTGGGGGAGGGGTTTCGGCCTGACACCAGCAAGATGGTGCAGCAGACAGGGTGACTACTGAATTCAGTCCCTAAGCACCCACATGAAGAAAGGAGAGAGCTAGCTCCCACAAACTGTCCTTTGACTTCCAGACTTGTGCTGTGACTGTGATATGTATACTGTGCGTGCACACACGCACACAAACACGCACACGCACACATGCACATGCATGCATGCACGCACGCACACACACACACACAGACAAGCATATAAGCACACATATATAGCACACACAACACACATACATGCAAGCATAAACACACACACAAAGTATGACAAAAAATTAATAAAAAACAAGATCCCTTTCACTCCTCAGCTCCCTGGATAATCAAAAAATGAAAATGCATTTTGGGTTGGGTTGGGTTGGGTTTTTTTGTGACAGGGTCTCTCAGTGTCTCTCAAATTCATTATGTAGCCCAGGCTGGCCTCGAACTCAGAAACATCTTGTGAGTTCACAGACACCTGCCTTGGCCTTCCAAGTGCTGGAATTAAGGGCAAGCACCACCATACTGCCTACTCTGTTCTAATAACTCACTCCTTTCTTGCCTTACACACACCTAGCCCTCTCCAAACAATGTACCCAGCATCCAGGATCTGCCTACATCTGACTGCATGTGCCCCCTCTGAACAACAAAGTATTCGCCTCCTTTAACAACTATTAAACTTAAACAGTCTGTGGTCCACAGTATGCCCAATAAATGCTGATCTCAAGATTGAAGAACCAATCCAGCCTGAGCTGGTTTTGGATACCTGACCCATAGGGCAAAACTGTGTCCTTGGGTAAACTTTCAGGGAGAATCTATTATTTACCACCTTATGCCTATGCAAAATTAAAACTATAAAATACACATCATTCAAATGAGAGGCATCTTGGGAAGGACATTCTCAGTAGAGAAGTGATCACATGACCTAATCTGTCAAAACAGAAAATCACCTGCTATTGGCCAAACTCCTCCTTCTTTTGACCTCATCGGAGAAGATCCAAAATATTCAGGGTTCTTGCAAGGTTTCGTGGCACTCCTTTAATTCCAGCACTCCAGAGGCAGAGGCAGAAGCAGAGGCAGGCAGAACTCTCTGTGAGTTCAAGGCCATCCTAGTCTACAGAGTGAGTTCCAGGACCACCAAGGCTACACAGAAAAACCCTATCTTGGAATAACCCAAATCATCTTCTTTCTCTTCTTCTTCTTTCTTTCTCCTCCTCCTCCTCCTCCTCCTCCTCCTCTTCCTCCTCCTCCTTCTCTTTCTCCTCCTCCTCATCATCATCCTCTTCCTCATCTTCTTCCTCTTCTTCCTTCTCCTCTTCCTCCTCCTCCTTCTTTCTCTTCCCCCTTTCCTTCCCCTCCCCCTCCCCCTCTTCCTCTTCTTCCTCCTCCCCAGGGCCCTTGGGTACCTTCAGTGTCAAACTTGACAGTGGGATTCTGATTTTTTTAAGGTTTTATTTTATGTGTATGAGTGTTTACATGCATATATACATGTGTGCCACGTGCTTGTCTGGTGCCCACACAGTCCAGAAGGAGGCGGCAGATCCCCTGAAACCAGAATTAAGGGTGACTCGGGTCACCTTGTGGTGCTGTACCATTTCTTTAGCCCTGTGTCTCTGATCTTTACTATGGTGTTGGTGCATGTGTGTGAGCAATGTATGAGATATCTGCAGGAGCCAGAAGATGTAGGATGCCCTGGAGCTGAAGTTAAAGGTGGCTGGAATCCACCCAATGTGGGTGCTGGGTAACAAGCTTGGTTCTCTGGCAGAGCAGGAAGCACACGCTCTCATCTCCCAGCCTTTTATGTTGCCTTTACATCGAGTTCCCTTTATATATTTGTGTGAGCTCTTCTCTCAACCCTTTGAATTAGGAAACAGGACGGTGTGCGGGATGGCTCAGTGGGTAAAAGTGCTTAACACCCAGGGTGACAACCTGAGCTCCACCCTCAGGATCCACAGCATGACAGAAGGTGAGAGACAACTCCTGTAGGTCCTCTGACCTCCACGTGTGCATCCTGGCATGAGTGCACACACCTTCGAGCACACTCACAAACACAAATTTAATTTTTTAAAAAAATTCTAAAACCTGGAAACACCTGTTCAGATGTGGAGCACTTCTCAATAGTGTGAGAATTTTCCTTTTGTGTAACTGGAGTTTTTAGGGTCAAAGCCTGAACTCTGGTAGCCACAAGCAACTAGACTCCTCCATGTGCCCAAAGTTAGATATCTGAACAAGCATCAGCAGGGTTGGAGGCCAGAGGCCAGTTGGACACCTCCCTCTTGATCGTCTTGAACAGTTCCATAAGGTATCTCAGGAATGTGTTGCGTTCCATTCCTGCGAAGGCCATTCTCTCCTCCCAGTCAAAAGAACAGGATCTGAGTTCTGATCTGCCCAGTGATTAGAACATTACATCCCTCCCTTAAGATTTAATCCAACTGAGCCTGTCAATCGCCAGTCCAGAAGATGCCCGCCCTCAAAGCTAAAAACGTGCTAAGGAGACGGGAAGGCTGTCTCTTGGTGAGACAATATATACCCAGGGGCCTCTCCTTCACACTGGTTGCTTACTTACAATCATTACTAAGCCTCCCCGGGTCTCTGAGTTCTAACTCAGAGACATACTCTTTTCCTTTTCTCCTTTTCCTTTCTTCTTCGGGTACTGAGCATGTTGGCACTCTGCTTCTTCTCATTCCCACCTTCAGTTTTACAGCTGCTTACAGACCTCCACTGCTGAAGCTGCCCGCCTGCTCCCCACTCCTCTTCCTTCGCCCATCCCCATTTTCTTTTTCGAGACAAGGTTTCTCAGTGACGCCTTGGCCGTCTTGGAACTCGCTTTGCAGTCTGTTCTACGAAAATTTGCCTGCCTCTGCCTGCCTCCTGAATGCTGAAATTAAAGGCCTGTGCCACAAGGCTACTCTCACTCGTGTTTGCTCTCTGTGTCTCTCTGTCTCTCTCTCTCTCTCTATATGTGTGTGTGTGTGTGTGTGTGTGTGTGTGTGTGTGTGTGTGTGTGT
>JANHMN010000017.1:18205479-18285525 GCA_030674055.1 Rhabdomys pumilio
TGTGTGTGTGTGTGTGTGTGTGTGTGTGTGTGTGTGTGTGTGTGTGTGTGTGTCTGCAAGCTGAATATTTATGTATGTGCATGCAGTGCCCAAAGAAGCCATAAGAGGGCGCCAGGTCACATGCAACTGGAGTTAAGTGGTTATGAGTTCCTGAGTGCTGGAAATCAAAGCCAGGTTCTCCGAAAGAGAAGCCATCCTGCCTTAGCTCCAGCTATACGCATTCCTGGGTCCTCACTCAAACTCTATTTTCTCGGTCTCCCTTCACCTGGCTCACCTGCCCTGTGATTTTTCTCTCGACCTCTAATTGCCCTTGAGTTTCCTTCAGAGTCCATTCTTGAAAAATTCTTTTACCAATAAGACTAAGCTGCAGCTGGGCGGTGGTGGCGCACGCCTTTAATCCCAGCACTTGGGAGGCAGAGGCAGGTGGATTTCTGAGTTCGAGGCCAGCCTGGTCTACAGAGTGAGTTCCAGGACAGCCAGGGCTATACAGAGAAACCCTGTCTCGGGAAAAAAAAAAAAAAAAGACTAAGCTGCAACAGGAACCTAGATTATCCAGTAACACATGCCTTTCTCGATTCTTCTCAGGATTCAGGGACAGAGTCACAAAGATCTCCTTCAGTAACGCCTGTTAATGTAAAACCATAATGCCAACTTCAAAGGAGAGCAGAGTTTATTCTAGAGCCAAACATGAGTGAGCAGGTTGAGGGAGGACAAGTTCAGGTCACTCCACGTTCTTTTTATATGTATGGCTATGTGTCTGTACCAAGTATATGCAGTACCCATGGAGGCCAGAAGAGGGCAATGGATCCCCTAAAACTGGAATTAAATATAGTTATGGGTTGCCTTGTGGGTCCTAGGAATTAAACTCAGGTCCTCTGGAAGAGTAGTCAGTGCTCTTAACCCCTGAGCCTTCTCTCCAACCCCTCAAATTCCTGTGTTTTAACTTAACATTTTTATTAAGGTTTTAGAGTAACAGAACAAAGAAAGCTATATATCAAGGCTTTTTGCAAACACACTGGGGGGACCATCAGGCAGGTGCGGTGGTAGAAGGGCAAAGAAACTCTGCCTCGAACATCAACAACCGTCTGAGGACATTCCTAGTGGGTCCCTGAAGGCTAGTAAAATATATCTCAAAAGGTCTCACTGCAGCTCACAACCAACCACATCTGTAACAGTGGACACAGGGGAGCTGAAGGCCTATTGTGGACTCTGGTGGAACTGGTACTCACATATCACAAACCTACCCACAGATACACACATATAATTAAAAATAAAATAATCTAAAAAATAAAACAGGGGCTAGAGAGATGGCACAGTGGTTAAGAGCACTGACTGCTCTTCCAGAGGTCCTGAGTTCAATTCCCAGCAACCATATAATGGCTCACAACCATCTGTAATTGGATCCAATGCCCTCTTCTGGTGTGTCTGAAGACAGCTACAGTGTACTCATATACATAAAATAAATAAATAAATCTTTTTTTTTTTTTTTTTTTTTGAGACAGGGTTTCTCTGTGTAGCCCTGGCTGTCCTGGAACTCACTCTGTAGACCAGGCTGGCCTCCAACTCAGAAATCCACCTGCCTCTGCCTCCCAAGTGCTGGGATTAAAGGCGTGTGTTACCACCGCCCAGCCGGCAGGCACATTCTTAAACATTCTTTAATTCAACCATTTAGGAGCCAGAGGCAGGTAGTTCTCTGTGAGTTCAAAACCAACCTGGTCTACATAGTTAGATTCAGGACAGCCAAGGCTATATTCAGAGACCCCACCCCCCCCCCCCCCCAAAAAAAAAAAAAAAAGAAAAGAAAAAGGAAAACTAATAAAGAGAGACTTCTCATATAATTCATAAGAATGTACTTACTGAGCTGTGGCCCAGGCCATTGTTCTAAGTGGTATCAAAGACTCGTCAACAAACAGAGTTCCTACCACAATAAGATAGACAAGAAACAAATAACAGGACCCACAATGCCCCCTTTGACACCTAGTGTGTGGAGGCGGTTTTCCAGAGAAAGGCTGGGATTCTCTGTCTAGTGGTCGGAGGGAGCTAATAAGGCAGTATCAGCACAGACTGAATAATAGGCAAGCCAGAGGAGACATCCCAGAAAAAATGTCCCTTTTGTGTTTATTTTTGAAACAGAGTCTCCTGAGGTTGAGGTTGGGACTATGTCACTGTGTCACCTAAGGACTGGAAAGAGCTAGAAGATCTGCCTTCAAAAAAGCTCTTGGTGGGGATGGTGGTGGCGCACACCTTTAGTCCAGGCGCTTGGGAGGCAGAGGCAGGCAGATCTCTAAGTATGGGGTCTACAGAGTGAGGCCAGCCTGGTCTACAGGTCCTATCTTCCAGGACAGCCAGGGCTACACAGAGAAATCCTGTCTCAAAAAACAAACAAGCAGCTCCTGGGCATAGCTGTTTTGGGGAGCCCTTACATTCCTACAGATGGGCCTGTCTCCCAGTGTCCTGAAGCCATAGCACCTGACTACTCTAGAATCAGTGAGCAGGGTAAAAGAGACAGAGGAAGAAGGGGACACCAGGAGAGAAACGATAGTGTCACATCTAACTAAATCTTGAAAATGACATCCCATCGGGTACCCTGAATCCGACAGGTCATGTGGATCAGCCTACATGCAAGAGTGGTGTGAAACACTCAAGGGTCCTCCTTACAGTTTATCTCGGAACCAACTTACCACTGTGCAGACTGCAGGCTTAGGGATGGGCTAAACTCAATAAAAGAGAAAGAGAGAGAGAGAGAGAGAGAGAGAGAGAGAGAGAGAGAGAAATAACTTCAGGATTTGTGGCTCTTGAGGTCATCCCTCTCCCACCCATCACCCCACCCCATGGAAGGTGTGTGTTTGTGTGTGTGTGTAAGTCACAGGACAACTTACAGGAGTCAGTTCTCTCTTTCTACCATGTGGGTGAAAAGGATGGAATTTAAGTCATCAAGATTGGCAGCAGGCTCCTTTACCCGATGAACCCTCCACTGGAAGCTCTATTTGGATTCACTGGTGAGCAGATCCTCATATGGATTGATCACGGGCACAGTTATGCAACTGCCCGAGTGTGGGGTTTAGAGAAGTTCAGGTGAGACATATTTACTTAAGCCCTCTTGTGAAGACCAGTTTTTAAAATGTTTATTTCTTATTTTTATTGAGTGTGTGTGTGTGTGTGTGTGTGTGTGTGTGTGAGTCTGTGAATGTCACATGTGTGCCAAAAGGAGAAATTGGGTCTCTGGTAATTGGAGTTTACAGGAAATTGAGAGCCATTTGACATGAGTGCTGGGAACTGAACTTGGGTCCTCAGGAAGGGTGGTATGTGCTCCTAACCACTGAGCCATCTCGATAGCCCTAGGAATGAAGGGCACTGAAAGGCAGAGATTGAGTCAGCTGGTGGTAGAGCACTCTTTTAGTCCCAGGACTGAGGGGTGGGGAAGGGAGACAGAAATAGGTAGATCTCTGGATTCGAGGCCAGTCTGGTCAAGTTCTAAGATAGCCAGAGCTACACAGAGAAACCCTGTCTCAAATAACTAAATAAATAAATAAATAAATAAACCCAACAATAACAATAACAAAGAAAAAGAGAAAAGAAAAGAAAGCTAGAGATTGAATCAGAACCCCCAGGGCATAATTACAAACCGACTGGAGAAAGGCAGACAGGTTTTACTTCCCAGTCCCATTATCTTGATTTGAAGACTGAGGAGCCAGTAAGGGAGGAACAAGGTCAAAGGACAGAACCACCACCTTGCCAAGTACTGCTGAGAGGTCCAGGCAGCAAAAGTGATTTGCTCAGATCCCCTGCTGAGCTCTCGGGCATGAGGAAATCTTGTAGGGGACCTTGGTGAAAAGACCATGGGGAGACGGAAAAATAAGTCAAGCCAAACACCGTCTGCTTAACAATACAGCAAACAGTAATTAAGAGCTGATTATATAGATAGCCGAGGAAGCTGTGGAAGGCTCAGGATGACCAAATAATGTAACCATGATTATCTCAGCCCAGCACAAGGAAACTGACTCACAGAGGGGCTGAGATAGCACTGTGGCCACAGAGCTGGCTAGTAGCAGCACTGAGGCTCCAGCTACCTAAATGATACCCAAGACATGCTATGTGTAGCCATGAGCCTCCAATTTCAATCTCTCTCTCTGTCTCTCTCTCTCTTCTCTCTCTCTCTCCCCTACCCCCTCTGAGGGTAGAGATGAGCAACAGAGACTATTGGAGCTGCCTGCAAGATGTATGGAGACACAGGCTTTGTGAGTCATCAAACACTCAGGCTGGGCTTTTCAGTGACTTTGACAGCTAACTTTGAGTCATCCATATGCCTGTGACTAACCCCAGGACAGTCACAGTACTTGGGCGGAATCACATCTTTGGTCTGTGATTGTTCTCCTATCTGGGGTAAACAGACATTTGTCCACGCCTCTCCAAAAAGATGACACAACCCTAGAATGCAAGAGACTCTATCCCAGAAAAGTTGTAATTTTAAAAGATGTATCTTGTTTTTAATTGTGTATACGTGGGTATGTGCAATTGCCCACAGAGACCAGGAGAGGTCGCTGGATTCCATGGAGCTGGAGTTACAGGCAGTTGTAAGCCCCTCCTCCCATGGGTGCTAGGAATGGAATTCTGCAAGAGTGTACACTTAACCACTAAGCCACCTCTCCAGTCTTTAAAAGTAAAACTCAAATGTAACATCCCATTATTTCTAAGAACATAGTTGCGCAAGCATGCAGTGCGTTATACATCCCTGCCACGTGCTCTAGGGTGTGGTCACCTCACCTTGGAGATGGGAGTTATCCAGGAAGTCTTCGTGAGTTTCCTTTGTCTCTCCAGGTTTTGCTGACCGATACTCACTTCTCAGAGAAATCTTCCACCATCTAAAGATGATCTGTAATTAAACAGGAGTTGGTAGAAGTTAAAAATGACTCGGATTGGCCGGGTGGTGGTGGCGCACGCCTTTAATCCCAGCACTTGGGAGGCAGAGGCAGGCGGATTTCTGAGTTCGAGGCCAGCCTGGTCTACGAAGTGAGTTCCAGGACAGCCAGGGCTACACAGAGAAACCCTGTCTCAAAAAACCAAAAAAAAAAAAAAAAAAAAAAGACTCGGATTCTGGCAGCCATGTTAAGTTTAGGGTGTTTTGTTTTGTTGACACAGGGTCACATGTAGCCCAGGCTAGCTTTGAACTCACTATGAATCCCTGAGTACTTGATTCTCCTTTCTCTATCAAATGTTGGCAGCCATGGTCTACCTTAAACTTAGGGTTTTGAAAGGTGCCTGTGGTATGTGCATTGGAGTATGATTCCAATATCAACAATAACTTTACACTGGGGTAAATGTCTGGGCATCAGTGAATGTTTCCCTTAAATATTAATGTAAAAAATTCATAGTACTGGAAGGAATTTTAAGATGTTCTAGGTCACTGGGCTGAAGAGATAGGTCAGCTGTTAAGAGAGCTGGTTACTCTCCCATAAGACCCAGATTTAATTCCCCTACGATCCACTTAGCTGCTACCAACCATCTGTAACTCCAGTCCTAGGAGATCCAGCTCCCTCTTCTGGTCTCCTTGGACACTGCATACACGTGGTGCACAGACATGCATCCGCGGAGAACACACAGGACTACAAAGTGCTGCCATCACAGGCAATTCCTGCATCTCCCCACCTCCTAGGGGACTTGGCTGCATTTACTGTCCTGTTCTGCCCTTTGACCTCCCCAGCTCTAGGCTGAGCTTTCCTTTTGCCGTGGTTTCTAAACAAGACTCCACTACGAACTACTTTCTGGCTTGAAAAACACGTTCTGTTGGTTACTTTTAATTCCCTCCATCTCTTTAGATTTATGCTTTATCGTTTTAGTGGTGCTGAAGGGAAGGTTCTGTAAGTAGGCGATGCACTCTGTATAGTACTAAGATGCTTAAAATGTTAGACTATCCGATACGCTATCTTTTACAGGTTTTTTTTTTTTTTTACTTTGTTTTGTTTTTATCACTTTTAATCGTATGTATATGAGGGCTTTCCCTGTGTGTCAGCCTGCAAGTCACTGGCATGCTCCAGGCCTACAGGGGCCAGAAGGGGTTCAAATCCTTGGGAACTGCAGATACAGAGGTGGTGAATTGCCAAGTGGGTGCTGGGAATTGAACCTGTAACTGCAGCCCTCAAGAAGTAAAGGCAGGAGGATCAGAAATTCGAAGTTATCTTCAGCTTTCTAGAGTGTGAAGCCAGCCATGCCTCCTGGGAAGAAACAAATCTCAACTCTGTGATGCTTTAAGGCTATAAAATATCAAAAAAAATGAAATAATGTAAAGGATGTAAATTTCATTTACTTGAAGAATCAGGGTCTCATGAAGCTCTGACTGGACTTAAAATTGTTTTTTGTTTGATTTTTTTTTTTTTTTAGGATTTTGTTTTGGTCTCTCTTTTTTGTTCTTGTTTTTCTGGTGGGTTTTTGTTTTGTTTTCTTTTGTTTTTTGAGACAATGTTTCTCTGTGTAACAGCCATGGTTGTCCTGGAACTCACTTTGTAGAGCAGGCTGGCCTTGAATTCACAGAGATCTACCTGCCTCTGCCTCTGCCTCTGCCTCTGGAGTGCTGGGATTAAAGGCGTTTTAATCCACTGCTTAACCTTGAACATCTGGGCCTCACTCCATCTCCCAGATGCTGGGGTTGCTGGCCTGTAACACTCCTTTAGTGCCGTTTTTTTTTTTTCATTTTTCATTTTTCATTTTTCTTTTTGTCCCCCAAGACAAAGCCACACTATATAGCCCTAGCTGGCCTGGAACTTGCTATGTAGCCCCAAACTCTCAGAGACAATCTGCCTCTGCCTTCCCAGTGCTGCGACTAAAAGTGTGTGCCATCTCACCTGGCTTCTTCCTGGAACTCCCTTTATAGGCCAGGTTGGCCTTGAATTCGCAGAGATCCTCCTCCTCCTACGAGCTGGTGTTGCGGTTAGAAAGTATCCCACTGCACCTGGCTTTCCTCTGGCTTTTTAAAGGTTTGGGTTTTTGTTTTTGGTTTTTGACACAAAGTCTCAGGCTGGCCTCCTACTGGCTAAGTAGCTGTGGGTGAGCTTGATACCTTGTTGTCCAGCTCATTTTCTTGCCCCAACCCCCTAATACTGGTCTGACAGGTGTGCACAGTGAACCTCAGGTGGGTTTTGTTTGTTTTTGAGACTTTGTCTATGATAGTCCTGAAACTCACTACGTAGACCAGTTGGCCTCAAATTCACAGAGATCTGCCTGCCTTCATCCCCCAGAGGGCTGGAATTAAATGTGTATACCATTATTCCTAACTAAATTTATTCTTTTGAGATAAAGGGCTCATAAGTAGCTCAGGCTAGCTCAGAACCCCGAATGTAATACAAGCAGGCCTCAAGCTGAGAGAAATCCTCCTGTCTCTGACTCCTGGATGCTGGGATTACAAGAATGCACCACTATGTCCAACTTGATCTAATCTTGCTTTTTTGTTTGTTTGGTTGGTTGATTGGTTGGTATTTTGTGGTTGTTTTGTTTTTTGAGACAGGGTTTCTCTGTATAGCCCTGGCTGTCCTGGAACTCACTCTGTGGACCAGGCTGGCCTCAAACTCAGAAATCCGCCTGCCTCTGCCTCCTGTGTGCTGGGATTAAAGGCGTGCGCCACCACTGCCCCACAACTTGATTTAATCTCAATGGATTTAAAGTCTGTACCTGAACAAACTGAGAAATGTATCCCAGGATTTGAATCCATTTTTCATTAAAAGAAAAGCACTCCTTTCCAAATTAATAAAAATATAATGTCAATAACTATGTCAATTCATAAGACACAATAAATGTATGGGAATCCTGGGATAGCCCAAGAGGTAGGAAATTGGTAGACAAGAAAACTCTGAGAAGCAGCCCCCAAATTTTCAAATGCCGCTGGGGTGGTGGTATATCCTCGCACTTGGGAGTCTAAGGAAGGAGGAATTTCAGCCTAGACTACAGAGTGAAATACTCTCTCTAATCTACACACATACACACAACCTCAAACCCCTCAGAGCTTAACATTGCACTAAGGAGTTCTCAGGTTGCTCAAAGGTGCCTCAGTTAAATGTTAACCAGAAGGGGCTGGAGAGAGCTCAGAGCTCAAGCCTCAAGCGTGCTTGCTAGTCTCCCAGAGGACCTGAGTTCAGTTCCCAGAACCCACAGGGAAGGCTCACAATTACCTGTAACTCCAGGAGCTCCAAGACACCCCAGGAGATCTGATACCTTCCTCTGGTCTCCTCAGGCACTCTCAGGCATATATTAACAACAACAACACACACACACACACACAAGCATGCATGTGTGCACACATGTGCACACACAATTAAATCTTAAATTAAAAAAGTAAGTGATTTTAATTGTATGCAATTTTTTTTTTTTTTGGAACAGGAGCCCAGTATGTAGCCCTGGCTGACCTGGCACTCTTGTTTTGTAGACCAGGCTAACTTGAAATTCACAGAAATCCACCTGTCTTTGCTTCCTGAGTGTTGGATTATAGGTGTAACCCACTATGCCCTGCTGTATATTTGTTTATTTGAAAAATAAATCTTTAATTAAAAATCAAGAATGAACCAGAAGAGCCAGATTTGGTGGCATAAACCTGTAATGACAACATTTGTGGCAATATTGACCAGAAGATCTGGAGTTCAAAGTTATTCTCAACTACACAGGGAGTTTGAGGTCAAACAAAACTACACAAGGGTTATTGTGTCCCATGCCTTTAATCTCAGTACTTGGCAGAGACAGGTAGATGTCTATGAGTTAGAGGCTAGCCTAGTCTATGTACAGCAAGTTCCTAATTATTGTGGTAATAAATGTGGTTAACATCATGGTGTTTGGAGTATAAACAGACCCAACAGACAGTGGCTTGTTTATAGAGCCAGCTGAGTCAGCTCTCTATATCCTGGTAATTCTAGCACTCAAGAAGCTGAGACAGGAGGATGACTTTAATTTCTTTCATATCCTTTTTTTTAGGATTTTTAATAGTCATATGCAGAGATCTGGTTCATTTCGGCTCCTTCACAGTCAAACCCGGGGGTAGGGAGGGTAGAGACTGCTTCAGCTTCTCTGCCTTCTCCTTGTCTGTGATAACCAGGGTGTAAAGGTACCTGCTACAGCGAACCTTGAACTTCACGTTATTCTTGTTCTTCTTGATCTTGACAGATCTGGCATCCTTCCGCCAGGCTGTGAGCAGAAAGTCCTTGATTTCCTCAATTTTCCGAGGCATGGCGATGGGCGCTCGGCTCTGGCGTCCTCACAGGGGTGAGAACTCAGATCCTTTTTTTTTTCTTCTTCTTCTTCTTCTTCTTCTTCTTCTTCTTCTTCTTCTTCTTCTTCTTCTTCTTCTTCTTTTTTTTTAAATATCTATTTATTTATTTCATTTATATGAGTACACTATAGTTGTCTTCAGACACACCAGAAGAGGGCATCAGATCCCATTACAGATGGTTGTGAGCCACCATGTGGTTGCTGGGAATTGAACTCAGGACCTCTGGAAGAGCAGTCGGTGCTCTTAAAGATCCTATTTTTAATGATGATTCTTAAACGCTCTAACTTCTCTTTAGCCCACCACCCACCAGAGGGAGTGGAAAAAGAAAGGATGGGGGAGGGGACAGAAGTGGACTTGTTGAGAAAGGTGCTTTGGAGCAACTCCCATCTGTGTTGTCTGGAAATCAGTTCAGTTCACAGGTTAGCAGGCAGCAACAACAGCTGGACCCACTCGCAAACATCCCACAGATACCCCAGCAGTCCAATTCAGTAGAACCAGGTTAGCAATAGCAGTGACATGATCTAGCAGAGACAGCCAGGCCTCAGCCTCAGCTCTAGAAGTTGTGCCTCTCTCAGCGAATCGAAAGACTGGAGAAGATTCGAGAACCACAAGCCTGGCTCAGCTAGCCTTCTATAAGCAAGCCACTGTCTGTTGGGTTCTATTTATAACCTCCAAACATCACGTGTCCTCCATGGGTCTTTCCTCAGCACTTGTCTGTCCTCAGCACACGTATCTGTCTCAGCTGACATCACTCTGGCAATCAGCCCAAGCCCTTGGAAGCAGCAAGAACTGCAGCACACCACCAGAAGTTTTTTGGTGTGTTTCTCTCTATGGAGTCATGACAGGGCTCAGTGGTTAAGAGCACTGACTGCTCTTCCAGAGGACCTGAGTGCAATTCCCAGCACCCACATGGTGGCTTACATGCAGAGAGAGTCCTGACAAATGCAGCTCAACTATGCAATGTAAGGTGGACCAATGCATGTGTGTCAGCAGCAGACTCTTTAATCACGTGTCTTTTCACAAGCTTGCTTTAGCAGGACATCCTCTCTCTTGTGTCTGCTTCAGCTAAAGGTTCCTTCACGTTTGCTCCAGCAAAACACCATCCAAACGACTTTCCAAAAAACCCTTAAGTTTCCCCTTTAGATAACTGAGTTTGCCATCAGCCTATTGTTATAGTCTCAAAAACCAAACCAAGGAAGTGCACATCTCTGACATTTCTTTACATATTTGTCTTTTGTTCTGTCTTTAGGTTATGTTATTGTGGTTGTTGAGAGACATAGGATTTCTTTATGTCACCCTGGATGTCCTGGAACTCACTCTATAGACCATGCTGACCTCGAACTTAGATCCCTCTGCCTCTGCCTCCTGAGTGCTGGGATTAAAGGCGTGTCCCACCTCAGCTCAGCTTTACGCATTAGTTTTTAAAGCTGTGCTTTCCACAGCCGGCTCCTCCCACTTCCTTGTGTTGAGTCTTCTGGTTGCACAGCTGAACATATAGAAGTCGGCTGCCAGTAAATTAAAGAATCAGAGGGCCTAGCCTCCTCTTGATTGACTCTGTTAGGCAGTTAGACAGGTAATTAGCAGGATTGGAGGCCACCGATGATGTCCTCTGACTAGATCTCTCCCTCTCTCTGGGGTCACTTTTTTCTTCCTAGCTTACCTCAGATGCTAGGAATGAGAAGCCCTGCGGGCTTACACTCTCCAAGCCTCCTCCTCCTCCTCCTCTCCCAAACAGTGGTAATTACCTGCTGACAAGACCTAGTTCCCCATTCCCGATTCCCCAGTACTGGCAGAAGCAGACTTTGAAGTTGAGCAGCCGTGTCTTGGTTGAACAAAAACTGCTGACCACGCAGCCGCTGCATCTAGAGACAAAAGTCTACTTCAAGTGAAACAGGAGGAAAAGGGAGGTGTGTATGTGCTACCTGGTGCTTCCCAAGACACTCAGCAGCGTTTGGCCGTGTACATGCCACTTCTCCTCACTCTAGAGAGTTGTCTGAAAGCAGGGAAAACACACCTGTAATCCCAGTGGTTTATGGCCATCCTTGGCAATAATAGCAAATTCAAAACCACTGTGGGCTACAGGAGACCCTGTCTAAAAACAAGGCGAAACAAAAATCATTTTAAAAAAAATTGAAGCTGGGCAGTGGTGGGCACGCCTTTAATCCCAGCACTTGGGAGGCAGAGGCAGGCAGATTTCTGAGTTCGAGGCCAGCCTGGTCTACAGAGTGAGTTCCAGGACAGCCAAGGCTACACAGAGAAACCCTGTCTCGAAAACCAAAACCAAAACAAAACAAAGACTCAGTTCTACACAGAGAAACCCTGTCTTGAAAACCAAAAACTAAAAACTAAGACTAAAAATTTAATTAAAAAAGAATAATGAAAGACTCTATCACTTCAGCCATTTTACTATAGTATGAAGGTCTGTAAAAGCTCTTGGCCATTACTCCAGTGTCCTGGTGAATAATATTCCGCATTCTTTCTGAAGGGGGGGGGGAGATGGTTGGACTGGAGATGGCTCAGAAAGCAAAGGCATCTAGCTGTCCTTTGACCTCCACATACACCCTGCGGGCACGTCCCTCCCTTCCCCTCCCCAGGGGTGGTGGTAGAATTTTCTTGGCAGGAAGTTTGTTTGCTTTTTGCTTTCTTTTTTAAGGTTTTTAAATGTATGTGTATGTAAGTATATCTATCTACAGGAATGCATGCTCACTTGCGCGTCCCTGTGGAGGCCTATGGAGCTGAATCGCCTTTGCTGGATTGTTGAGAGGCAACTGAAGTGAGCCTTAGGAACTGAACTGCCGTCCTCTGAAAGGACAGCAAGTACTCTTAACAGCTGAGCCACCTCTCCGGCCACACCCACCCTGGGGGGGAAGGCGGAGGGGACAGAGAAAGACATTTTAAAGAAACACTTCTGTTCCCTCTTAGGGCTAACAGACAACTGAAACAATGGCTCTTAAGAAACTGGAATTCCCTGCAGTCTCTTGGTGAAGGAAATAGCAGAAGCCCTGGTCACAGCCAAAACCTGTTAAGCAGGGAAAAGACCTAACCGTCAGAGGACCTCCAAGGAGACATGGAGCTGACATAAATGACGTTGGCTCAAGCTACTTAGTTGTGTGTTCCTCTTGTCTCCTACTTAAACCTAAATCTCATGTTAAGACCCTGAAGACAGATGGGGAGCAGGGGTTTGGGGGGGCTGGGATCTTTTTGTTCTTTTCCCAGTGTTTGCTTTTCACTGTGACTTGTTAACTTAGTTAATGTCCAGCTCTGCCTCTGCCTCTGGCTCTGACCCTGACTCCAGTCACAAGGGCAAAGTGCACAAAGCTCCTGGACTGGACTACTGACACAACTTTACTCTCAGACTAGCTGTGAAGACATCAGAATCATAGAGGACTTTCCCTCAAGACCCAACTGAGAGAGACTGTCAGCTTTGACTTGTTAAATAGGCACCTCAGTCAGAGGTTAATGGAAGAACCCTAAATCTCTTTTTGCCAGAGATAAGGAGAAAGACTCCTCCTTTTAGCAAGTCGGGAGTATCTTAAGTCCCTGAGGGAGAGCTTGCTTGCTTTTGTCTAAAGGCCAGACTTTGGAAAAAGTTAGCTCCCTTTCTCTCGATTCTCCCCAGCAATCTCCGAGTTTGATGGTTCGGAGACTTAGGGAGACTCCCAGCATTTTCTGGTCAATCTATGATCTGTGGTAGATATTCTGAAGACCCCGCCCTTTACCCATAGTTTGGGTTTTAAATATTTAAAGTTCCTAGGTGTCTGCAGATCAGAGGTTAGGTGAAGAAATTCCCCTAAGGATATGATAAAGCAGGCTCGGCAGAACAAAACACATACTGGTAGTGAGAAAAGACAAGAAACCGAAAGACAAGGGCTGAAGCAAACCTAAATGTTACCTGAGCCCTGACACAGCACATGTTTAATACCAGCTGCTACCGAGATGAGGCAGGTGTTAGGTCCCAAGAAATTCCTTTTCCCAAAGTCTGGCATTTAAACAAAATCAAGCAGTCTCTCTTGAGTACTTAAGATAGTCCCAACTTGCTAAAAGGAGTCTTTTTCCTTATCTCTGGCAAAGGAGACATAGGGCTGAGGTGCCTATCTAACAAACCAGAGCTGAAGTTGACGGCCAGTCTCTCTCAGCTGATACCCGTTCCAAGTGACTACTTCTGGACACCTCTCACCTAGTCCCCTACCCAGAGTCTTTCCAGCTCCCGAGCTTCGCTTCCTCTCCTCCAGCGACTCTGATCCCTATATAACCTCAGTCATTTTGGCTACTTGGTTTCTTGGTTTCTTGCCCTCTTGCCTCCTGGCTGGCTCCGTTCCTGGATCTCCCTTGGTCCAAGGATTCTCTTTTGGCCTCTTGTTCTCCTGGTGCTCTCTTGGCTCCTGCTTCCTCCCTTTCCCTCTTCTCTCATTCCTCCCCCCACCCCACCCCCACACACACCAGCTGCCTCTAGCTGTTTTCTCTCTCTCTCTCTCTCTCTTTTTTTTTTTTTTTTTTTTGTCAAGGGGAAGGAGGTTTATTCAGGAGATAGGCGAAGGTGGGGTGGGGGGGAAGAAGGTGGAAGGATAAGAGAGAAGAGAAGTAGAGGCCGGCCATGACCACGTGGAGAGAGAGGAAGGGGGGAGGGGACAGAGAGGCAAGAGGGTAAGAGAGTAAGAGAGTAAGAGGTGTTTTCTCTCTGATGTCTACAATAAAGCTTCTCCTCTACCATATATAGGAGCCGTTATGGCCTCACTTTTTTTTCAGTTTCAAGGTGTGGCTGGCAATTTAGTGAGGCCATCTCAAAAAAAAAAAAAAAAAAAAGAAAGAAAGAAAGAAAGAAAGAAAGAAAAGAAAGGAGTTGGAACTGTGGCTTGCAGAAGGTCCCTTGGCTACCAAGTACAAGGTCCTGGGTTCAGTCCTCACCCACTACAGCTGGTTAAAACCAGAACAGCTAAGTGTCATTTGACCAGCAGTCCAATTATAATGGAAAGTCAAAATACTTTTGAAGCTCAGCAGTGGTGGCATACGCTTTTAATCGCAGCACTCAGGAGGCAGGGGCAGGTGAATCTCTAAGTTTGAGGCCAGCCTGGTCTAAAGAGTGAGTTCTGAGATATCCAGGACTACACAGAGAAACCCTGACTCCAAAACCAAAAACCATTGGAATATACAATTTAAAATGAAGGAATGCTGCATGCCTTTATATTAGGTACAGAATTAAAATAATTTATAGCTGGGGGTGGTAGCACATGCCTTTAATCCTGTCTAGAGGCAGGTGGCTCTATGTGAGTCCCAGGCCAGCCAGCAGCCAGGGCTACAAACTGACCCAGTCTAAAATAAATAAATAAATAACAACAACTACAACAATAATAAAACAAACTAGCAAATGTTTCATCCCCAGATTACATCAGTGCTGTAATGTCAGATTTTGTGATAACTTTTTGTCAGTATCTATGAGGGTCCAGTCTCAGGTTCAGCTGGCCCAAAATTCCCTGGCCTCTCTGTTTAGGCTAAATTGGAATTGTGCAAACATTGGTTAAGTCATGTATTCTAGAACATTCCTTGGTCTTATTCCTTATAGTCACCTCACCTGGTCATATTCCTCCTCTTTCTGATGGCTTTGAGATTTCCTTGGGATTCGGTAAACAATGGTTTAGTCTCTCCTTGTAAGGTCCCAGTTGATTGGAACAGAAGATAGAAAGACTGTTTAGAGCAGAGACCTCAGAGGCAACAGTTCCAGAAACATCCTTGGCTCTGTGTGCTGGAATGCCTGGAGGGAGTTCTGGGTTTTTCTCAGTGAGCAGCCTCCACCTGGAGGGTGGCAGCTTAGATTCCTTCTGTGAATGACTTTGGAACTGGCACCGGTGAAAATAGATTCATCCTGTCTCCTAAATGACTCCCAGACAGGGGAATGGAATCTCTTTCTAGATGGAGACACGACTTAGAAATTAGCAAAGTAGGGAGAGGCAGAGAGGCTACCCACATGGGAAAGGGCTTCCTAAAGCAACAGGCAGTGTCTCTTTAATGAGATAATGCACTATTCCTTTCCAGAATTCTAGCTCTGCTTAGTGCAGGCCTTACAAGCCTCCATGAGAAACTGCAACTCTTCAGCTTCTGAGTCCAGACTCAGAAAGGAGCTAATCCTCCTTCTCCTTCTTTTTCCTTCTCCTTCTGTTCCTCCTCTTCCTCCTCCTCTTCTTCCTCCTCTTCCTTTTTTCTTCTTTTCTCCTTCTCCTTGTTTGTTTGTTTTTCAAGGCAGAGTTTCTCTGTGTAGCCATGGCTGTCCTGGAACTCACTCTGTAGACCAGGCTTGCCTTGAACTCAGAAATCCTTCCACCTCTGCCTCCCAAGTGCTGGGATTAAAAGCATGCGCCACCACTGCCTGGCCTCTTTCTTCTCTTTTGAGGCTGGCCAGGCTGTCACACTCTCTCCCTTTCTTGTGCTCTGTATGTCCTGCTGCGGTGAAGGCAAACAACATAGCTTCCCCCCTTCTCTATTTACCCACTCTGGGAAGCCGCTTGAGATACAGATTGCCCACCTTGGGGATTTTCTTTTTACATTCTGCTAAAATCGGCCTCTACGAGTAAGCTTAGGCGTGATTCGACTCTCAAACTTTCCTTCAGCAGCGAGTATGATTCTAACAAAACTCAGCCTGGGGAAACTCATGAGTTTATTGGGCTTCCATACAGAACCTGGATGAGGAGTTGCTCACAGGAGTTTGGCTGACCACAAAGATAGAAATGCCTCGAAGAATGGATGCCTTCCTCTTCCCTATAAGGAAGTCTCCTGTTAACCTTACTTGGCCTATATATGATACCACCTCCTCCCCAGAGAGCCCCTCCCCCAGGCCTTGTGCAATCAGTCCAGGATTGCGTACAAACAGCTGGAGGGACAGCTGGGATCCCAGGTGAGCACCCAAAGCTCATCCCCCTCCCTTCTACTCCCCCCCCTCCAGGTCTCCTGCAAGCCTGCACTGGGGAATCTGATGATCTAATGATGATGGCTTTGCCTGGAGGACTGGTGTTCCATAACTCATTCGGTTCTCCCTCGGGTTTCCAGACTCTATTTGAGTGCAAGCTCTGAGTCCTCCTGCTTTGGTCGCCATCCCAAGGTAGTGGCTCTTGGCAGCATTGAAGCCACATGTAAGAATTCCTCTCTCCTGACACCAGGAGGTGTAAAATTTCCTCCAGTTGCCTATTGCCCAATATGGTTTTTTGGTCAGGTTTTTCAGTGTAACCTGAAAGTTGTCTTGAATTCCTCATATCCCCCACAGTATGTGACCGTCTGCACCTGGCTCCACATGTTCTTCATGGACATTTACTTACTGGTTAGGTGAATAATTCAGTAATTTAATGGAAAAACCAGTATTCCATTGACCAGGTCTGATGGCACTGGTAGGTGATTACAGCCATGAGGGAGGCTGAGTAAGTCAGATACTAAATTCAAGGCCAGCCTGAGTAACTTAAATACATAAAGCATTAAACAGGACTATAGGTTAGCTCAGTGGAAGGGTACTTCCCTAGCATGTGAAAAGCAGCAGCCCTTGGCTGAATCTCTACTATCATAGAAAGGAAAGAAGGAAGGAAGGAAGGAAGGGAGGGAGGAAGGAAGGAAGGAAGGAAGACAGACAGACAGACAGACAGACAGACAGATAGATTATGTTAACCAGTGTCTAGGAGTGGGTATTAGAGCAGGCTTGTATTCCCAGCACTCCAGAGGCTAAGGTAGGATCATCATAAATTCCAGGACTGCCTTGGCAAATCCCTGCCTCAAAGAAACAAAAATGTGCCGGGCAGTGATGCTGCATGCCTTTGATCCCAGCACTTGGGAGGCAGAGGCAGGTGGATTTCTGAGTTTGAGGCCAGCCTGGTCTACAGAGTGAATTCCAGGACAGCCAGGGCCACACAGAGAAACCCTGTCTTGAATAACCAATAATAATAATAATAATAATAATAATAATAATAATAATAATAAAAATCCCTGTCTCAATTATCTCAATGAAGCTTGCACCCCATCAGTAGAGGAAGAAAGAATACACAGCTTTTTTTTTCTTTTTTTCAAGTTATTTATTTAATGTATATGAATACAGTGTCACTGTCTTTAGACACACCAGAAGAGGGCATCAGATCCCATTACAGATGGTTGTGGGCTACCATGTGGTTGCTGGGAATTGAACTCAGGACCTTTGGAAGAGCAGCCAGTGCTCTTAACCACTGAACCACCTCTCCAGCCCCACAGCTTTTTTCCTGAGGCCACCCTCAGAGGGTTAAGCATGGTCTCTTGTACTCAGGTTGGTCTTGAACTTACTATGCAATAAAGGTTGGCCTTGAGCTCCTGAACTTCCAGCATCCGCTTTCCCCTTGCTGGGACTGCAGGTGTGTAGTGTGTGACACCGCTACAACACCAGGCATTGAACCCAGGGCTTTGAGTACACCACCAACTAAGCTACAGTCTCAGCTGTTATATTTGTTTCAGTGATAGCACCATCCCAGTCTCCAGAGGCAGAAATCTGCAAGACTCTTCCTTCATCTGTCCTTCATTCAGCCAGTTGGAAAGAACTAATGCCTGTGGTCCTAAATTCCTCTCTAACCTACTCTGTAGCCCAGACTGGTGATCCTCCTGCCTCCGCCTTCCCAAGTGCTAGGATTGCAGGTGCACACAACCATATCTACACACAGAGGTTTGCTGGCTCATCTCATTTTATGTTCTTAGCTGCTGCTAAGAGAATTCCTAAAAAAAGCCACAAGGGGGTTAGAGTACAGTGTAGCCCAGTGAGAGGTGCTTGGCTAGCATGTGCATGGCCCTGGGTCCCAGCACTGAGGAAAAATCAATGCTCTGCCTAAAGCTCAGATTTCCCCATTCTTTCTGGTTCACTAGGACAGTGTCAGGCGTGGTGCTATGTGCCTTTAATTCCAGCACTTAGGAGGCAGAAGCAGGCAGGTCTCTGTGAGTTGAAGGCCAACCTTGTCTACGATTTGAGTCCAGGACAGCCAGGGCTTGTTAAATACACAGAGAAACTATGTATCAAAAAAAATCTGGAAAAAAATGAAATTAAAAAAAAAAAAAAGTTCTGGTCCACCCTATCTGTGTCTCATCTCGTGCATTAGTCTGTCTGCAGACCAGCGCTCACTGTGTTTGCTCGCCACTGCTCCTGCCGGGAACAGTTGGCTATCTCCCAGAGTCTTAGACAGGGCGTCGGGAACTCTTTTCAAGCTCGGGCTGGTTTGCATGTTTTTCAGAAGGTTCTGCACATAAATCTCTCTCAGCTCTTAAGCTGCTGTGCCCAAGCTGGTTTTCTCTTCATATTCCTAGCCAGCCTGCTCAGGACTTGGTCCTGGGAAGGACAGGCCTCTGTTAGTTGTAGCCGTTTGCTTCCCTCATCTCTCTTCCTGCCTGTTGTCAGCCATCCCTCAGACTCCGTCCTTGGCTTCTGAATGCCTATGACTCAGAATTTATATCTCAGCCTACATCTCTTGGCTTATAAACATGTCTACCTGGATGTGCTACCCAAATCAACAATTTTCCTCCAAGTCTCTTCTTACAGAGTTGTTGACCTGGCAAACTCCAGCCAATAGACTATGAATGAATGAATATATATATTCATATATTATATATATATAACTCCAGCCAATAGACTATGAATGAATGAATATATATATATATATATATATATATATACACATATATACATGATATATATATATATATCACCCCATCACCAAAGAACAGTTTTTGTTGTTGATTTTATATTTTATGTTTTTAGATGCTGGCCTGCAAACTTCCAAGGACTCCCTTGCCTCTGCCTTAGGTCACACTTTAGGAACACTGGGATTACAGATATATGCTACCATGTCCCTTTACATAATTTCTGGGGATTTGAACTCAGGTCTTCAGGCTTGTTTAGCAAGCACTTTCCATAGTGAATCATTTCCCCAACCCCTGGCTCCTAGAGATTTAAAGGGGGAGAACTTGGTTTTGTTTCCACAAAGAAGAATATGTAACACAGACTGCGATGATCTACAAACTCAACGGGAACAAAAGATTCTGGAAGTCTCTAGACAGCACCTGGGAATCAGAAACAGTACTTAAGAACAGCAGAACCGGGAAGGTGAAAGTAGGAAATTCACAGGTTAAAGGTCACCCTCAGCTGCATAGAGATTTCAAGGCCAGCCTGGGATACACGGACCAGTTTCAACACAAAGAAGGAACACAAAACCCTGTTTAGGGGCTGTGGCATAGTGGCTCAGTGGGTAAAAGCCAGAAAAGGTACCAGGACTATCTGATTCCAGAACCCATGGTGGAAGGAGAGAGCTGACTTCTAAAAATTGTCCTCTGACCTCCACAAGTACAATATATTTTTTTTTTCTATTTCACTTTTGTATGATCTGCGAGGATGTTTTTGTAGCCCTCACCAGAGAATTCCCACAGGCTGATATGGGGCCTCATCAGGGAAGACTCAGATAGAAAGATCTGTAAAGTTGAAAGCTGTCATCAGGAAGTAAGGCCTTTCTATTGTTCTGCTTTTCCTGGCTCAGGCAGTGTGGGTTTCAAGTAAAGGCTGGTTACTGCATAGTCACAGGTTGGCAGCCACTGTGGTTACCTGTGTTCTCACTAACATCTGAGAGAGAAAATCCTGCCCCCACCCATCACACTCACAAAGAATAGAAGGTATTCCTGTCCTGTGCCACTAACCAGGCCAGGCAGCCACCCAGCTTTTACTGCACAGTTTTCTCTCTTAACCTAAATGGAAACAGTAACTAAGTATCAATTTTTTTTTTTTTTTTTTTTTTAATCAGACTAGAGAGACGGCTCTGAGTCTAAAAGCATTTGCTGCTGTCACAGAGAGCCAGAGTTTGGTTCCTCCCATCTGCCTTAGGCCACTCAGAATGCCCTGTAACTCTAGTTCTGAGGGAGCCAAGACCCTCTTCTGACTTCTGCAAGGCACTGCATACCTGTGGTAAACAGACAAGCAAACAAACTCACCAACACTTAAGAAGTCCTTGGCCAGGCGTGGTGGCACACAACTTTAGTAATACAATGTTTTAGACAGACTTTTACTATCTAGTGTAGCCTTGACACAGATATGAAAGATGAGTGGGCTGGTCTTGAACTCAGCTTTTCTTGTCTCAGATCCCTGTGTGCGGGGATTAATACATTAATACCGTGCTCAGCAAATGATTCTAATTATATCTGAGATGGGATATGGAAAAAAAAAACATGGAGGAATTATGTCGATATAGGGAGAAAAGGCTGGGAAAGGGCAGGGCTGAAAAGATGACCTGCCTTTATCACCTAGAAAGGCAGGAATCTTCAGACTCCAGGGAGAAGGACCCAAAGCCACAGAGACCATCTATGTCTTCCCGAAGGCATCATCAAAGGCAATAAATACCTTGCTCTCACAAAGGGTCAGATGGTGCTGTTTCTAGAGACACCTCAATCAAGGATGCCAAAGATGATAATTTGGCTGCATTTACTGCGGGCTAAAATGATACATAACCTTAGATTTCGAGCACTCTCCTCTCTTCCCTAAACCTAAATAGCACCCTTCATAAATCCTTTTTACAACCTGTTTACTGAGAAAATTTCCTTAGCTTTTAACTTTGTTATAAATTACATTCTTTAGACAATGCTAGAGAGAAGGAGGAGCCCTTAGCAACCTTTAGAGGTATAATTCAGAAAGCCACAAGAATACATATCCCCATTGTAAAGCCACTTACAGGCCTCCCTTAGAGAGGCTCACACTTGTCCTGTCCAGTCTCAGCCCCCTCCTTCTCCCATAAATCCAATCTTACTTCATTTTTGGCTCCCCCTTGAAATTAATCTCCTTATGGATGCCACAAATCCCAGGTTTGCTTGACTGGAAGCTTCTAAGAAATCAGGTAGCTGTAGATGCAGTGAGGAACTATGTCCCTGTCGCCAGTGACGGGTCTGACATACATATATATATATATATATATCACATCAATTGTACTCTGTACCTCCTGCTCTCTGTCTGGTCTTGTCTCCATTAACTCCTCCCTTTCAGCCTTTAAACAGCCTCACAAAATAGCTTGGCAGTAGAGAGTACCGTTCTTTTGTCAGAGGGCCTAGGTTTCGATTTCCACATGGTAGATCACAACCATCTCTAACTCTACTTCCAGACCAAGTCCATGCCCTCTCCTGACTTCCATGGGCATCAGACACCCATGCGGTTCACATTTACGCAGGCAAGACACCCATCCATACACATAAATGAAAATAAATAAACACCCTCACACTTTTCTAACTAAAATGACATCAGGGAAGAGATGGTTCGGAAGTTCAGAGCGCTTCCTGCTTTTCCAGAGGACCCAGGTTCGATTCTCAGCATCTGCACGGCAGCTCAAGGCTCGCGACCATCTGCAACTCAAGTTCTAGTATTTGATGCCTTGCCTCAGACTCAGTGACTCAGCTCCGTACCCTACTGTTGTTGATACATTCTATTCCAAGTCCTGCCCATCTGCTTGTCTGCCTCTCTGTATCTGGATCTGACCGGAAGCTTTCTGTTCCTACATCCTTTTCTGCAGCTTTGCTCACAAACCTGACTCCAGCCCCTCCACTTACTACCAGAGCTCTCCCGGAGCTTGACTCTGTCTCCGCCCACTTCTAACCCTCTGGAACACTGCTGCAGCTTCATAGTATTCATACTCTATCCCAGACATATGTATGTACATAGGAAGATATATCCATTGCGCGCTACATGAAGAGTGATATGAAGAGTTAGTGTCAGTAGTTAAGATTGGAATAAAGAACTCCAGTCTGCCTTTGGCCAGGCTACTCAGGTAGGCAGATTTTATGATGAGTTCCTGTCTTTGGATCCTTTAAACCTTGTCGATTTATTGTTATTCAATAACAGTCTGACAGTGTGGAAAAACAAACATGTTCTTTGCCTGTGTTTATGACACACAGTTTGCACAGGACCGTTTGCTTTCTCAAGACTGGGGCTCATTCTGTAGCTCAGGCTGGCCTCAAATTTGTGGTGGTACTCCCACCTTCTCCTCCAGAGTGGCTGGGACTGGTGATGGTGGGCGTGAGCCACCACTCCTGGCTTCATCCCGAAGACTCTTTGAAGGTCTTTGACTGTATTTTCCCTACAAGTTGAGACTTCTGTTTGTTCTTTTAGAAACAAGGTTGTTTTTATGTTGTTTAAAAAAAAAAAAAAGACTTTTTATTTTCACATGTCTGTCTAAGTTTTTTGTCTGCGCATATGTATCCTGCTAGACTCTGGCCCCCCTGGGGAGGTGAGGGAATGAAGAAAAGCCAGCCCCAGGGAAGCTCAGGTAGGGTTCTGTTACTGCTACTGCCTCACCAAGGAACCTCAGCGGTGTTTATTAGATACATCGGGATTGGGGCTGTGTGGGGGGGATCCCTGCTCGGCTCAGCAGGAGGTTTCTGTAGGCAAGCAGTCTCAGGTTGTAAACAGGAGGAGGCTACAGTTGCTAGTTTTTTTGTTTTTGTTTTTTGTTTCCGCACACCAATCCATAAACTCCATCTCCTGAGAAAAGTTGGCCAATTCTCTGGAGCCTGGCCCATATGGGTAATGGTTTTGCCAATTTCCCATGCGCCAGTTAGTCTCCGAGTCCTCTATAGGCCCGGCCCATGTCAAAATACACACTTACTCAGGACTTCATGAGAACTCCCTCCGCTTCCTACACACACCCCACAGGTGAGCCTGATGTCCTTAGAAGCCAAAGAAGAACATCAGATCTCTTGAAACTGGAATTACAGATCCGAGCTGGAGCTTTTAACCACTGAGCTGCCCAACAAGCAAATTTCCTACAACGAGGTGATTTCCTTATCCTCATTGCTCCTGTTTTCCATCCATATCTAGTTTGCAATCCAGGCTCTTCTTACTTTCCTTTCCACTCAATATTGTAGGATGACCTTGAACTTCTGATCTCCTGCGCTCAATTCCAGAGTGCAAAGAATATGGGCTTGTGCCACCACACCTGGTTTTCTTTTGTTTTGAGAATGACCTCTAGGGCTCCTTCTGCTAGGCATTCTACCTGCAGAGCAATGTCCCTTTTTCTCACTTCCGTGCATTATCTGACATAATCTGACCCCCTACCTGGGTTCTTTTCTGAGTTTTCCCAGGTTTTCAAGGGTAGTTTTCCCAGGATTCTTTGCCTCCTACTGTCTCCTCACAAGTGTGTAGGATGGCCTAGAATACCTGTTTTGAATCACAGTACAGTATTTTAACAGCCTAAGCTGCATTAATCTCCTTGGTATCTACTGGAGAGTTCCGCAGTGGGCATGGAGCCCAGAGACCTGTTTATCTTTTGGGCCCCAGTGCAAGTCTCTAAAGCATCTCATCCTTAGAGTTTTCTTTCATTATCTGCAGAGTCTTGGGTGGTGAAGGGCACAGAATCAACAAGTGATTCTGCCCCCAGTTCTAGAATAAATTAAGTCAACTGACATGTCTGATGCCACACAGCCATAAATGGAAGAAATCAAATCAAGAAAGGTCAGAGACTTTTCCATTAGACCATAGTGCTCAATAGGACAGTAAGGTTTCTAAGTACTAGGCCTCATCAATATGAGGACAGACATTATAGTTCAAATAATTTAACATTTTATTTATGTATAAGATTGGTATTTTAAATTTATAGACTTTGGTTTATGTTCATATACATTTAGAATTATTTAATATTAATGTATTTCTGCTTTGGGGAGTTTTGTTTTGTTTGTTTGTTTGAGACAGATTTTCTCTTATAGTAACACAGGCTGGCTCTGAAAGACCCCCGAGGGGACCCGAGCTCACCCAAGGACACACGAGAGACCTCCTTGATGTAATTGCATAAGGTAGTTTAATAGCAAGGGTTGAAACCCGTCCCATGCAGGAGACAAGGGATTTCCACACCAAACCCCAGAGGCTTGGGCTATTTATGGGTAGGGGTAGGGAAAGGCGGGAAAGTTTGGCACGGTTACAGGTTACACACGATTGGTTATTTCAAATATCAGCAACTTGCAGAGGCGGCAGGATGGCTAGTAATCCCGGACCTCCAAGAAAGGGAGGGAGAGAGAAGTAAACACTGGATGGCCCATTACTCACTTGGGCTAGTTTGGACTTGTCTGGGGCATGTCTTTTTATTTTTCTTTTGGTCACCTTGCCCCTGGAGGGGGCATGTCTGTTTTAAGTTGTTTTCAAATTTTATTTTCACAGCTCCAAACTTTTTTTTCCCCAAGACAGGGTTTCTCTGTGTAGTCTTGGCTATCCCAGAACCAGGCTGGCCTTGAACTCACAGTGGCTCTAAAGTCTTATCTTCTTATCCCACTCTTCTAAATTCTGGATTACTGGTGTGTAGGGGGGGGGGGCCTAGCTCCTGCGAATTATTAGTATTCACACGTACTTAATGTGTAGCTCAATGACAGGACAAGTGCCTAGCTAGCCTGCAGGAGGTCCTGGGTTCAATCTGCAGCCCTGGGGGTCAGGTGGGGAACAACAACTAGGTAAACATTTCTGTTCACAATACATTCACGTAGTTAATTATCTTAAAGTGTAAAAAGAATAAACCGAGGAGTCTGAGCTATCTTAAGAGTGGGGCAAAGCCAGGTGTGGTGACCCAGGCCTAGAAAGGGGGACTGAAGCAGGAGACTGTGGAGTGAGCGCTTGTCTTCAAAAGCAAAAGAACAGGAGACACTGGTGGCATTGCCACAAAGTACTTCTTTGTGTGTGAATAGCTAAGACGATTTTAAGTGACTGTAGTATTTTAATCATAGTAAAGACATTTAACGATCCAGACTGTAACTCGGCCACATCTCCTGCTTTCCTGCAGGCTAACATTAAAGGGCCAGAGCATTCTTGCCTGCTACTTTTCTGGTTTTGGAAAATGCTAAATGCAGGAGGGTGCTAGGCAAACCAGTGTGACCAGAGTGAAGAAGGGATTCTCACAGTGTGTGTCGCTTGCGTGGTAATGAAAGAGAAAGATTAGACACCACAAAAAGGATAAGATGCTCTAAGCTGGGCTTCTAATCAAACTCACAACGAGTCTCTCAAATAAAAAAGTGGGGATCACTTACTGTTGTACAATACCACTAAAAATATTTATCAGTGCTGGGGATCAAACCCATTTTGGATCAAACCCAATTTCAAACTCAATAAGTACTGAGATAAACAGGTTTATAGATAGTTTTTCTTATTTAAAATCTTACACTCTGCTTTTTAAATACAAGATATCACTATGTATCCTTAGCTGACCTAGAACTCACTATGGAGATCAGGCTGTCTCTAACTCTTAGAACTCTGTCTGCCTCTGTTGCCTGGGGGCTGGGATTAAAGGCATTCTGGGAGAACCAGGGCTATACAGAGAAACCCTGCCTTGAAAAAAATCCAAATAAAAGCAAAAATATATATTCACTTAAAAAAAAAAAAAAGCTATGGTTGGAAGGAGCTGAGAGATGGATGGTTCAGGGGCTAAGAGTGCTCGTGAGGCCCATTGAGATGGCTCAGCAGCTAAAGGTGTCTGCTACGGAGCCTCATGTTCTAAATTCAGTGCTCAAGACCCATAAGGTAGGAAATGAGCTGACTCTCATAAATTGTTCTCTGACCTCTAGATGCATGCTATGGCTCAATCATACATGGGCAAACATATGAAAATATAGTAAAGTACATATTTTTCAAAACAGATATGAAAGTATGAAGACCAGAGAGTGGATCTTAGCATCCACATAACAGGCAAAGTATGACCATTCATGCCTATAACCCAAGGGCTCTAGGGTGAAAATTGGACATCTCTCAGGCCCCTTTTTATTCCATGGCCCTAACTTAGCTATGTGGCTACAAGTAGCTACAGGGTGGTGGTGTGGCTTACAAATGTTGCCTTTTCTTTTTCTTTCTGAAGTTCTTTTGTTCAGCTACAAATAAGATGGCCTTTCATTACAAAAAAGAAAAATGGTTACTGGGGAGAATTAATGATTTCTGCCCCAGGAAGAACGTACCAGAATGTATCCAGTCACATTCCTATGGACTTCTTACAGAAAGAAACCTTTATTTCTCAGGTTTCAACTAAGGCTGTTTTATCACACAGTTCCTGCTACGGATACATTTTTTTTTTTTTGGTTTTTCGAGACAGGGTTTCTCTGTATAGCCTTGGCTGTCCTGATACGGATACATTTTATCATTTATTAGGAGAAATATTTAACTCTAACCCATCCTTACAACCCCTATAAGGGTAAGACATCAAGATGCTGTAACTCCCCAGTTCAACAAGGACATCCAAATGGAGATACACAAGTCTCTCTCTGTCTTGATTTTTTTTGTACTGACCTCACACATGCCAGAGATAAGCACTTTTTTTTTTTTTTTTTTTTTTTTTTGGTTTTTCGAGACAGGGTTTCTCTGTGTAGTCCTGGCTGTCCTGGAACTCACTCGGTAGACCAGGCTGGCCTCGAACTCAGAAATCCACCTGCCTCTGCCTCCCAAGTGCTGGGATTAAAGGCATGTGCCACCACCACCGGGCCAGACAAATACTTTAAGACTGAGCAACCTCCTGGTCCTGCCTTGCTCTTTAGTGGGTGAGTTCTATCCTTAGTTGCTTTCCATGCTCCTGTAATGTCTGTCATCTAGGTCTTTCTCACTGCCAAGTCATCCTTTTTGGTTGCTTTTTTTTTTCTTTTTAAAAATGATTCATTTATGTGCCTTGGTGTTTTGCCTTCATGTACGTCTGTGTGAAGCTATTGGATTACCTGGAACCGGAGTGACAGACAGTTGTGAGCTGCCTTATGGATACTGGGAATTGAACCCAGGTCCTCTGAAAGAACAGCCAGTGCTCTTAACTGTGGAACCATCTCTCTAGACCCCCATCTCCCCCCTTTTTGAAGACATTTTCTCTACATATTCTTTCTCTACATATCCTGGAACTTATTCTGTAAACTGGGCTGTCCTTGAACTCAGAGATCCTTCTGCCTCTGTCTCCTGGGTGGTGGGATTAAAGGAGTGTGATCGATGCCCCATTTAGATTTTATCCTTATTCTTGGGAGTCCTTGTAAATCACCCAGCTGCTTAAGGTGTACACCTGCCTGGGTAATCTACAGGCATTTTAGGTTCAACCCTAAGAAAAGGAATAACACCTCCCCCTCCATTTCTTAGGTAGGTGGCACTGGCTGGGTTTATTCTACATGTTCTCACTTTCAGTCATCCCATAATGTCAAGTTCATGACCAAATTCTATCATTTTCACACCTTTCATGTGGCTTGCCATCCCTTTCATCTGGAAACTGACCCCTTAATGGCGCTGAGCCAATCCATCCTTACAGAATAACACAAAGCCTCTTCCAGAGATGTGAATGCTATCTGTATTTATTCCTCCCAAGGCCATTACCCTGGGATGGTATGCAAGGTCCCACAGAGACAACCCCCCCCCCTCACTTTTTCCTCAGCCTCCCCTCATACCACTTCCTGCTCCTTCTCTGCAGGCCCATCAGCATCACCAGAAGGTGCCACTCCTATTGTCACAATGCAGTAACAGCTGAAAGAGATCCCTGCTTCCTACTTCCTTCTCTGGGAAATATGGAGCAGCGCCACATGGAGTGATTCAGAGCCTACTGTTACATCCTGCATAGAATACTGCTTTGTGTTGTTTCTTTAACAATGTTACAGCACGATGGAGGAGGAGATGAATAAGGAGGTGCAGGGTGCTTGCTGCCAAGTCTGATGACCCTCATGGTGGAAGGAAAGAACTGGGGATTCTTAAGAACTGGGAGGGAGGGAAAACTGAGGTCAGGATGTAATAAATGAGAGAATAAAAAAATTGACTTCTGATCTCCATACATAACTCTCTCACACATAAAATGATCAGATAAATGCAATAGAAATGATAGAACAGGAGCTGGGGAAACAGCTCAGTGGTAGTGCTGAGACTCTGGGCTTAATCCCAAGTCCTGAGGGGAAGTAAGGTAGAGAGAAAAAGCAAAGCAAAATCATACAAAACAAAATTTTAACAAATAAGACATTTCTGTTGGGTGGTGGCGGCACAGAGTGTTAGTACCAGCACCTGGGAGGCAGAGGCAGTGGATCTCTAAGTCAGAGACCAGCCTAGTCTACTGGATGAGTTCCAGGACAGCCAGGACTGCACAGAGAATCCATCTTGGAAAAAACAAAACAAAACAAACAAACAACAAGACATTTATCAACTTAACAACTGTTCATTGAATTCGCACTATAATCGGCTCCATGCTACGAGCTACCAGATGACCAGGGACCAGCTGAACATGAACCATCACAGACTTATAGTTTTTTATTCTGTACAGCTTTTTAAAAGACCAGTGCTCATCAGTCATCTCATTTGCTAGGAAGGAAATCTGCCTGTACTTGACTCTCTGATAATGCCGAGAAACTGATGCTGGCTGCTGCTGATCCTGTCAAGATGTATTGTCTTCAGTGTTTTGTCATGTATCCAAATGTCCATTTACTTCTGCTTTCATGACCCCCGTGTTGGCGGCTGTCATTCCAAGCCACTTAGATGGTTGGGATGGACATATTGGAGTGAATTCTTATTTCCTAAGCTTTTTCCTCACACTTTTCCCTGAAAAGGGCCATGTTAAGGGGCTCACTGGCAGAGAGGGGGTAGATCTGAATCTGAAAACTGGATGGATAGCTAAGTAAAGATTAGAGAAAAGGTGTTCTCAGAAGAAGAGTGGCCAAGTGGAGACAGAGCTTCTATCAGTTCAAGAGACAACATTTACATTGAGAAGGAACTGAGTTGGTTTTTATTATTATTATTATTTTATTTATTTGTGTGTGAATGAATTGTGCAGCTGTGTGTACAAGTGCACTATGCGTGCACAGAAATCAGAAAGAGGGCGTTGGACCCCTAGGAGCTGGAACTTAGTTGCAGGATGACAGGCTTGATAAGTGGTCGGTGGGATAAGAACACTGGTCCTCATAACTGTGGCAGCAAAATCCTTGAGAGCAGCCACAAGCATTGCATCAGCATACAGGGCAGGATAAATCTGAATGAAATCACCTCCACCACCTCCCCACCCACCTCAGGCGCTGATCACATTGTTTGGAGATTGTGTATCTAGGATTCTTCAGATGAAAAAAAAAACAAAACAGCAGTACTTGGGAATGGAAGTAAAATGAATTCTAAAAGCAAGAAAGCAGAAGGAATATTTGTGTAAACAGTTCCCACACTAACCTTCCACACTGAAATACTTGCATACTCTGGACTCTGGACGTGGTGGTACATACCTTTAATCTCAGCACTTGAGAGGCAGGGGCAAACGGATCTCTAGTTCTAGGCCAGCCTGGTCTACAGATCTAGTTCCAGGACAGTCAAGGCTACAGAGAGAGACTGTGTCTGGGGAAAACAAAACAAAAGCCCAGGAGCTAAGATGACAGCTAATGAGTAAAGGGCTTGCTGTACAAGTGAGAGCCCGAGTTTGTATCCCCAGCATCCACTTAAAAGCGGGGTTCAGAGATACACATCTATAACCCCAGAACTGGGATAAGGATGGACAGACGGCTCTTCAGTTTGGTACCCAGCCAGCCTAGCTGAGTGAGTTAGCTATAGGATGAGTGAGAGAGACTTGATGTGCCATAATGTGTTACAGAAAAGCTGCTTTGGGGGTGTGAATTGTAGTTGCTGGGCTGGGAGTTGGATCTTGTTTGATTTTTTTTTTTTTTTTTTTGTCTGTTTGGAAGTGACTTGTTTGTTTGTTTGTTTGTTTGTTTGTGAGGCGGAGTTCTCTTGTGTCTCCATGCCAGCTAAAAACTTTCCTATCACCACTTCCTAAGTACTGAGATTACCCTGTGTCACCAGGACCTGCGAAAACCGACATTAAGTCAACAGTATATATTCTATGTGGTATCTAACTAGAATCAGACATAAAACAAGCTGGTAAGTAGATGAAACTGTGACCAGAGGCTTATTGGAACCTCATCTGCCCTTCCCTAGAACAGGGGTTGGCAGTTTGCTACTTTGGTACCTGAAGTCCCTTAGTAGAGAGCAGCTTGCTATGAGCAATGAGATCATGCTGACCAATCACACGCTTCTCAAGGGGAGCACATGCTCAGTTATTTCTGAGGTCATTGACCCCGTCTGGTCCACCTCTCACTGAGAACTGGTCTAATAGTCCACACTGTCTCTGTTCCAACCAAACATTATTTTCTTGTTCTGCCCAAAATTCATTCCGCTCACTGCCTTTTCCGGCTCCTGTCTACCTACAAACCATTGGGATAACAATGGAAAGGATGAGACATGACCCAAGGCCTCCCAGAAACTGCTTTGTTAGTTCAGCCTGAACCAAGATAGTCAACCTTTCACCTCTGTGCATGGTGACAGGGATTAAACAGCACCTTCAACCCCAGGCCCCATCCCCCCACCCGGAAAGACCTCACCCTTGCTAGGCAGGAACTTTGCTACTTTCCCAGCCCCATCCTTTTCACTGTGGTACTCCCCTACACCCCAAGGCCTTCAGGTTCCTCAGTGCTTAAGAAATATGCTTCTGCAATCAGAGATAAAGAGGCCTGAGACAGAGGACAGCAAACTTGAAGGGCTGATTTTCCGATGGTCCTGGAGTGCCTGAGGCAAGCCACAGAGCTTCTCTCTTCTGTTGAAACAGGCAAGAATGCTCTCCTAAATCTAATAGGATTGAGCTTGTCTCTTTAGGCCAGTGGCCCTACGTTAATACATCCAGGATTTTATAGTATCTCAAATATACTGTAACTGTAATGTAAGCCCTTGTCGTCCCTGATTTTGTTCAAAATTTAGTGAGTTTGAATTTCAAACTGATTATCCTATATTTAATATATTTAGTACCACTCTTCTGGGACTAAATGACTTTTTTTTTTTTTTTTTTTTTTTTTTTTTTTTTTTTTTTTTTTTTTGGCTCAGATCAACTATGTGGTCATTTCTGTTTTGGACAAAGAAATGGAGAATGGCAAGATGAGCAGGAAGTAACACAGGAGCAAAACCTTGCAGTGTAGTCCTAGGCTGGGAAAGGAAGTGAAGGCAGATAAGTGAAGCCCAGGGACACACAGGATCCAGGTGGACATGCCAGTCTTCCCGTATGCCTTGAGGATTGTCAGGGAATTGGATCTTGGGCCAGCAAGATGACTTAGCAAGTAAAGAACAACTATAAATTCCAGCTCCCAGGGGTCCAACATCCTCTGACCTCTGTGCATGCACAAGGGTACCTACACACACAGCTGCACATACACTCACACACAAGTTAATTAATTAGCAAAAAGTAATTGGCTGGTCTTTCCCAATGTGAATGTTGTCTCTTGTCACCATGCCTGTCAACCTAAGCTAGCTTCCCCAGGACCCACATGGTAGAATGAGAGAATCAGCTCCTATAAGTTGTCTTCTGACCTCCACATCTGGGTGATGTTACATGTACACACACATTAATTGATTAAGTAATTAATTTACTAATGTGAAAAGTGTTTGACAAATAAACAAAAGGTCTTAGCAGCATTCAGGAGGCTGAGACAGGAGCATTACAGGTCTGAGGACAGATTAAGATGACGCAGTGAGTCGAAGGCCAGCTTATGCTACACAGCAAGACCTTACTGCAAAAGAACATTTTTTAAAGCCAAGCATCAAGGAAAATTGGCTCAGAGATTAAGAGTACTGGCTGCTCTTTCTGAGGACCTGGGTTCAATTCCCAGTACCCACATGGCAGCTCACAGCATCTATAACTCCAGTTCCAGGAAATCTAATGCCCTCTTTGGCCTCAGTAGACACCAGGCATACACACTGAACCTGCAACATATATGCAGTGCAAGAAAAAAAAAACCCATACACATTAAAAGGGAAGGAGGGACTAAAGAGAGAATTTAGAGGACCTGAATTCAGTTCCTAGACACTTGTGTCAGATAGCTTACAATGACTGGCCTCCACAGACACGTGGACTCAAATACACACATACACACACAGACACACACAGACACACACACACATACACACACACTAATAATGTGCGAAAAGCACTGAAAAGGCAAAGGAAAGTGGATCTCTATGAGTTTAAGGCCAGTCTGGTCTACATAGAGAGTTCCAGGCCAGCCTGGGTAACATAATTGAAACCCTATTTCAAGATAAAATAAAAACTGATGACTCTCAGAGAAACGTACACCCGTGTTGTTGAGTGCATCTTTCTTTCTTGAGGCTGGAGAACTGGTTCCGGGTGTAAGAGCACTTGCTGCTCTTGCAGAGCTCCTGAGTTCAGTTCCTACTCCCTACACTAAGCGGTTAACACTGCTTTTAATTCCAGCTCCAGGGGTATTGGAAGCCTCTGGCCTCCTCCGGTTCCTGCAGTCACGTGTAGATACAAAGACACAAACACAAACATAATGTACTTCAATTAAACATTTTTATTTTGAACAAATCTTTCTGTGTAGTCTCAGATGGCCTAGATTCTCTGTATAGGCCAGGCTGGGATTGGGATTGAAGGTGTGTACCACTATGCTCAGTCAATTCTTTTTAATTCTTCAATGACTTTTTTTTTTAAGATTTTTTTTTTTTTTTTTTTTGAGACAGGGTTTCTCTGTATAGCCCTGGCTGTCCTGGAACTCACTCTGTAGACCAGGCTGGCCTCAAACTCAGACATCCGCCTGCCTCTGCCTCCCAAGTGTTGGGATTAAAGGCATGCGCCACCACCGCCCGGACTTTTACATTTTTTTTAAAGATTTTTTTTTAATTATTTATTTTTATTGATGGGCATTGGTGTTTTGCCATTGTGTGTACCTGTGTGAGGGTGTTGGATCCTCTAGAACTAGAGTTACAGATAGTTGTGAGCTGCCTTATGGGTACTGGGAATTGAACCTGTGTCCTCTGGAAGAGCAGCCAGAACTCTTGTTTTTTTTTTTTTTGTTTTGTTTTTTTCGAGACAGGGTTTCTCTGTATAGCCTTGGCTGTCCTGGAACTCACTCTGTAGACCAGGCTGGCCTCGAACTCAGAAATCCGCCTGCCTCTGCCTCCCAAATTGGGATTTAAAGGTGTGCGCCACCACTGCCTCGCTGAATTGTATTAAAGGGTCTCAGCATTAGGAAGACTGACAGCCACTGCGCTAGGAAGAGAATAAACGCAGCAGTCTTATTGGAGGTGAGTCACTGGGGGCGGGCTTTGAGGGTTGAAAAGACCAGAGCCTTCTGTACTAGCGCTTCCTCTCTGCCTCTTGCTCTAAGAAGTGTTTGTGGTTCCCGACGTGAAAGCAGCTGTTCCTGCCGCCATGCCGTCAACCCTCTGGAACTGTAAGTCCAATGAACAGACTTCTTTTATAAGTTGCCTTGGTCATGGTTTATCACAGCAAAAGAAAAGTAACTAAGTTTTTCAAGGTTTTTATTTGTTTCATTTTGAGAAAGCAGGAATCTCGTGGGTCTCCGGACCACACCCACTGTGATTACAGAACTTTTTCAACCTTGTCTTGCATGCCCTTATTTATATCCAAAAAATATTGAACTTCAAATGGCCTGTTTATAGGTACCTATCTTTGGATTTTAAAAAAAAATTCCAATTTAAATTTTATTAAAAGAAATTTAAATACAACTTTAAAAATTTAAATCGAATTTAGAAAAAATTATTAAAGTTGTATTTTTGAGTGTGTATGTATGTGCTTGCGGGCATGTGTGTGTCACACCTGGTTGTGTGGAGGTCAGAAGATGCCCGGGCAAGATGTTCTCTCTTTTTTCTTTGTCTTGAGGCATCATTTCTTTGATTTCAGCCAATGTGAGCCTCGGAATGATTCGCCTGCCTCCTCAGCCTTCCATTTCCTTGTAGGAGTGCTTGGGTTACAGATGTATGGCCTCGTAACTGGCGTTTTACATGGCTACCTCAGACTGTATTTAGTTTGGGTGGACTTCGTCCTCTCTGCTAGCTCTCCAGCTTGAGTTGACACAGGCACCCCCTAGTTTTGCAGATAAGTTGGTTTCCCCTTGGTTGCCATAGTTGATCAGATGAGGGTGGCCATTTGCTTTGTTCTCCTGCAAGCGCCCTCCCGCCCCCTCCTGGTTTTTCTCTGTGTAGTCCTGGAACTCGATCTGTAGACCACATGTTGGCCTCAAACTCAGAGATCCATCCGCCTGCCTCTACCCGCTGGGATGAAAGGCGTGGCCCTCTTTCTCATTCCCTCTCTGGTGTGTGATATGGCCTGGGGTATAATAGAGTTTTATAAAAGTGCATTTGACTCACAAGTCTAAGGTCTGGGTTCATGCTACAGCAGAAATCCCAAGGAATCTCAGAAGTACATTTATTTATCTGCAACACCAGAGAACGGTTCGAAAACTGCTGAGTCATCTAATCCAAGTAGAATCTACTTATAATTCTTGATTCCCCAGACACCTTCCAATCTGTTCCTTTGGGGCTCCCATATCCTGCCACAGTAGCAAGGACCAGTAGAGTCAGGACAAGCTCTGCCCTTCCTCCTATTTTTCAGCTTTGGTTTCTTCACCCAGGGTTCCATGTCTGCCTTCTTGCTCTCCCAGCTCTCATTTTAGGACAATCCTCCCCATCACGCTACTGCCCTGACAGGATTGCTCATGACTGACTCATGTCTTTGCTGCCCAGAGCACCTGGCTGTTTCTGTCTATCTATTGGACTGCAAGCTTCCTGGGGGGAGGAACTTTGGACCGAGTGGCTAGACATGAATGCAGCAAGCATCACAAGGAAGCTTTCTGTCTTGCCTCAAATGGGGGGGGGAGTGTTTCTGTCTCTATTTTTTTTTTTTTTAAATTCCCTTCCACCTTCAGACCCCCACCCCCCTTACTCAACCCCATTTCCTTTCTCGTTGGTTTAATTTTTTTTCCAGACAGGGTTACTCTGTGTAGCCAGGGCTGTCTTGGAACTCACTCTGTAGACCAGTCTGGCCTGAAACTCAGAAATCCTCCTGCTTCTGCCTTCCACCTCCCAAGTGCTGGGATTAACGGCGTGCTCCACCACCGCCCGGCATTGGTTTAGTTTTTGAGATAGGATCTCCCATACCTAGGTTAGTGTTGAGTTTGCTCTGTAGCTGAAGATGACTTTGAAACATGGATCCTCTTGTCTAAGCCTCCAGAGTACTGGGATTAAGGCACGTGCCAACATAGAAGGTGCTGGGGATTGAATTTAGGGCTCTTCACATATCAGGCAAATATTCTATCAATTTAGTTTTGTCCCTTCCTTCTCCCCAATCTTCCTTTCCTTCTCTCTGAGATGGAGTGCTGCTGTGTTGCCCAGGCCGGTTTCAAAATTCCCAGGTTCAAGGGAAACTCCTGTCAGTCTTCTGTATACTGGAGTCTTTGGATAAGCCTGGCTAAGACTCATCTGTTGTTGTTCTGTCTTTTGTTTTTGTTTTTTTCTCCAGTGGGAAAAAAACTTTATCATGTAGTTTCAATTTTTCTTTTTTAAGGCATGTTTATCCTACTTAGCTCCTAGAACATGCTTAGCCCAATCCTCTCTTGGCCTCCTAACTGATGGGGTTACAGGTATGTGGCTAAGCCATAGGGGTTTGGGTCACTAGCCCACCACCAACTCTGGCTGATGCATTCTTTTGAAATGGCCAGGGCTGGTGAGATGGCTCAGCAGGGAAAGTGCGTACCAAGGAAGATGACAACCTGAATTAGATCCCTTGAACTTAAGGAAAAAAAGGAGAGAAAGGACTCAATTTTTATTGTTGTTCTCTAAACCAGGTATAGTAGTGCGCACCTTTAGTCCTAGCCTTGGGAGGCAGAGGCAGGCAGATGTTTGAGTCTGAAGTCTTGTGGCTGGCCTCAGATTAGCCTGCATCTGCCTCCCAAGTGCTGGGATTAAAGGCATTGCACCACCACCACAGGCAAAACAAACGAACAAGAACCACCAAACCAAACCAAAGACAAAAACCCTTAAAGAGCCCAAATCCAAATAACTTCTCACAAAGTACATCCTTCCCCAAATCCTGGAGACTAAATATGATTAAGAAGGGGAATGCCACCATGCACAGATGTGATGCACTAGTCATAGAAAATCTAAAATCATCCACAGGGAAAGCAGGGAATCTAACTAAGAAACACAAGTGAACTTTGGAGGGCTGGGGTCTGGCTCAGTGGTAGTGTGTCCACTTAGTTCCTGGGGTTAGTGCTGACCTCCAGTGCTAATTATTAGAAACAGTAGACACACTACTGGAGAAGCAATTACCAGTTACAAAAAGAACTGAAAAAAAAAAAAAAAAAGAAGAGGAAGAAACACTTAGAAACCTAAGAAAATAAATGTCTGATTTTGACCCTGCCACCTAGTAAAATGATACACCTAGAGATGTCACAAAGGAAGATTAACAAGAGTTCATCCGCACACTCTCGGACATACCAGTGAAAACGTCACATGGTATTCTTGTGGAGGCATAAGCTGATTCTGACAATAGAGGAGGGAAAGAAAGCCACTGACAGATGACTGAGTCGCTCCTCCAGTTCTGTTCACGGAAAAGGTGATGCTGGCTCCTTTGGTATTTCCTGCTCTGTAGTCCAAAGAACATTCGGAGCCTCTACTCCTGAAGAGCCCTCGGGAAGGAGATTCCACTGTCACATGACTGGGGAAGAAACACTTCAGTTTCAGTCTCCTCTTGGAAATCCGTGACGCACAACAGGGTTTTGTTCTGTTTTATTAGCATGTATTCGTTATGCAAAAGAACAGGTTTCCTTATGACAGCCTCATACACGTATGCAACAGCTTGCACCAGAGTCCTCTCTTCAACATTAGCCCTTTTTATATGCCAAATCATTCCCGTTTCACGGGAGGATCTGAAAGTTCCGAGAAATCCCAGAAAGAAGATGCATCTAGAATTTTGTTTCAGGCAAGGGTACCCAATCTTGACCATGAAAGCTGCCGTAGAGAAACACTGGCCCATTGTCTTTTCCATGTTATTTGGTTCTTGTCCTGTAAAGCAGCCGGGTGTGGAACTGCTCACCTCACAGATGAAAAGGCCGGAACATTAGGCAAGTGAAGGAGGTCTCACAGCTACCAACCACAGTCTCTGCCAATTCAATTATTCTAAGAAAAGAAAAAGTCTCTGCTTTCTCCAGGATCGAATGCCAGTCATAGGAAAGAATATTTTAGCTATGCACTCAACCTTAGTGTTCTTCTAAGCCTAGTGACCTTAGTGTGCTGATGAGGCCACTGGGGCACAGATAAATTAAGAGCTTTGCCCCAGGTCAGGAGCTTGCTAGGTAGCAGGAGGACTCAAAGGAGCCATGACTCAATGACTCCCAATTAAGTGTTCTACTGGCCCACATAATTATGCAACCAGTCTGTGGCAACGTGGGGTGAGACCAGATTGAGTAGGTGTTCACAGGTGCTGAGTGATGGCGTAGGAGATGCTGGGGACGTCTGAGCAGGGGTTATGGAATTCTGAAGTGAGGATGGCGGAGCCTCTCGGTGACTGTGACTGAGGTATTACACGGCAAAGGCACTGAACACTTCTTTTAGAGAGAGTTTAATCGCTTTGGTTGGACCATGTCACCTCTCTTTCTCCCCAAAGTGCCCTATGCCACTTAAAAGGAATTTAAAATTTCTGATTAAAAGCCATTTCACAACTCAAATGAGGCACATCCTGTAGTGTCACAGGGTTGGGAACCATTTTTCTGAAGTGTGTCAGACACGAATAGAAGAATAATGCTGTTTATTATTATAAACACCTGACCCAACCTGTGGGTTAGGAAAGGGTGCGTTTATCACAGCTGTTGGTGTCAGGAAGAGCAGGTGAAGATGTGACGGGCTTCAGTAGGTAAAATTAATGTGTACTGCATGAGGGATGGAGCAGAGCCAGACTCACTGTTCTCAGTCATAGGGAAGAAGGGGAAAGGTCTAAGAGGGTCAGACAGAAAGCAGAGAGGAGGCAGGGCAAGTTACAGACAGCAGGGCAGAGGACAAGAGAGCACAGCTTGACTTTGGACAGTAGTCTGCAGGTGGGGGAACACTGGGGCTGTGGCTGGTAAGCCAGTGGGTAAAATGGACATTGGAGCTAGGGCATAAGCGGGTTTCCCATGGGGATAAGGAAAAAAGGAGGCAGAAACACAGCAGATATGTTTCCTTGCTCTCTTCTGCCTGTATAGGTGGCTCCTGGGGACTCTGTGTGTGAGGGCAGGAGGGGGCGGGGCGGTGGTCAGAACAGCAGGATTCTCAGATTCCTGGGTCCTCTTGGAAAAAAAAATGCCAGATCTCAAGCTGACTGGTTTATCTACCTCCCCAAATGGGCTTATTTATTATGACTTTAATTTACCAGAGAAATCCCTTTATTTGGGGCCAAATTGAGCTCATCAGTGAATTCCACCCCACCCCCATTAGGGAAGCACTGTAAACCACACCCCCAGTTCCTACCTTCTTTTCTACTTGTCTCACATTTAACAAAGCAGAAAGAACAACCTTTTAGTTTTTCTTTTTCTTTTAGGCCTGAGCATTGAAACAGTGTTTGACATAGCCTAGGCTGGCCTAAAACCAAGACGGCCCTGAACTTTGTAACCTCCACCTGTATCTCCTTTGATGTGTTAGGTATCAAACTCAGGGCTTTGTGCAAGCTAGGTAAGCATCCTATCAATTGAACTAGATCCCCAGATCTTCAGGTTTCGTAGTTCGGGGGAGGATTTAGTAAAATAGATGAACAAGTCTACATTCCTCCGAGTCTTCCTTTTTCCATGTGTTGGAGTGACCATTACATATTGGTACTCCTAAGAGGATCATTTAAATTATTCAGTCTGTCACTTCTCATTTACTTGGTACAAGGTTAGTATTTCTAAAACTTTCTACATTAAACCTAAGTCACTAGCTTAAGGCCACTTCAAGCAACACTTCCGTTTGAGAATAAATATGTTCTATAGACAAGGTTGCTTCTACTTCCTGAGAGTATAGTATGTCACCACCACCAGGCTTTTATGTATTTTTTTTTTTAAACGGGCCCAGTGATTATAAGGATGCTTGTTGCTCTTCTAGAGGACTCGAGTTTGGTTCCCAGCATCCACGTCAGGTGGCTCATAACCACCTGTAATTCCAGGCACCATACCCAAATACAACTATACTTAATAATCCCAGCAGGGAAGCTGAGGCAGATGGATCTTCCCTCCATGAGCTCGAGGCTAGCCTGGTCTACATAGTGAGTTCCAGGCCAGCCAGAGCTACATAATAGAGAGATCCTGTCTTACCCCTACCCAATACCCCCTCTTTCTATTATGTGTATGATTGTGCCCACAAGTATATATGTGCAGCATGGGTGTGTCTATTGTTTGAGGAGGTCAAAAAAGGCATCAGATCCCCTGAAATTGAAGTTACAGAAGATTGTCAGCCATGATGTCCGTGCAGAATAGAACCTTGGTCCTCTGCAAGAACAGGTCATTTTCCTAGCCCCTGGAGGGGAAGTTTCCAGAAAACAAATACAAAACAGTAACAAAACCAGAATTTTTATATGAATTTGAGTGTTGGAGAGGATGAGCTACACTTTCAGTTCCAGTATTAGCCTCAACCTCTAGGCTTTCTTTGGAGTCACAGATTTTTTTTTTTTTTTTTTTTTTTTTTTTGGTTTTTCGAGACAGGGTTTCTCTGTATATATAGATAGCCTTGGCTGTCCTGGAACTCACTCTGTAGACCAGGCTAGCCTCGAACTCAGAAATCCACCTGCCTCTGCCTCCCAAGTGCTGGAATTAAAGGCGTGTGCCACCAACGCCCGGCTAGTATCTATGCTGTTAACTGAATGATGTATGCTATCCTGGGAACTATACTAAGTGGGAAGAAGGGCTCACACTTGTAACTTTACCACTCAGGAGTCTGGCGCAGGAGGATCTTGAGTTCAAGGCCAGCCTGGGGTAAGTAGTGAGCCTTAGTTTGTAACACTAACTTTTAATTGTTCCTAGTAGACTGAATGTTTCTTGAAAGGAAGTGGTTGTCACTGATATTTCCCCAGTTTCTAGAATAGAATAGTACCTGGCATATATAAGGTGTTGAATGGCCGGGCGGTGGTGGCGCACGCCTTTAATCCCAGCACTTGGGAGGCAGAGGCAGGTAGATTTCTGAGTTCGAGGCCAGAGGCAGGTGGATTTCTGAGTTAGAGGCCAGCCTGGTCTACAGAGTTGAGTTCCAGGACATCCAGGGCTATACAGAGAAACTCTGTCTCGAGAAAACAAAAACAAAACAAACAAACAAACAAAAAAGGTACTGAATGAATGGGGCATTCTTTGGAGGCAGGAATCCTCCATTTCTTCATCCCATAAGTAAGTGCTAAGTTGCTGATTAAGGAAAATTTCTGTATTCAGAAAAACAACTGAGAATTTCTTAGATGCCACATATAAAAATACCCCTGGCTTAAGTAGTATTTAAGATGTGTTTCTAGTCAGATATATGGGAAGGCAAAAACACCAATGCACATAAAGTAAAAATGAATCATTAAAAAAATTCAATAGATAAACAAATGAATCTTTGATTAAAAATACATTGTCTACCTCTGGTTGTCGTGGTAATACTAGCACTCAGAGGTAGAGGTAGGTGGATTTCTGTGAGTTCAAGGCTATTGTAATCAGTTCTAGACCTGCGTAGACAGAAAGACCCTGTCCACCTTCCTATCTCACCCCTCCAAAGAGAAATATGTTCATTTTTTTCTAAGCCTTAGGATTATCATAATAAAGGCGAGATTCATAAACAGAACTACCAATGGCCTGGAGCTGTGTTGGGAAAGTTGTTTTCTATTTATTGTAAATTTAAGATTGCATTTATTTGTGCGTATTTATGCGTGTGTACCATATATGGTACATATGTAAAAGTCAGAAGGTAGTAACTTTGGGAGCTGGTTGTCCTTCAGTCTTGTGGATCCTGGGGGTTTGAACTCAGGTCATTGAGTTTAGCAGTAAGTACATTTAATCACTGATCCATCTTGCTATGTAGGGCAAGTGGGCCTCAGACCTACTATGTAGCCTTCAAAAAGACCTTATACTTGAGAGCCTCCCACCTCAGCCTCCTGAGTGCTGGTATTACAGAGATATGTTATTTTTTTTGGTTGGTTTTTCAAGATAGGGTTTCTCTGTATAACCATGGCTGTCCTGGAACTAGTTTGTAGACCAGGGTAGCTTCAGAGATCCACCTGCCTCTGTCTCCCCTGTCTTGGCATTAAAGGTGAGTGCCACCACAGCTGATGACAAGAATGCCTTTTATAGCATCAAGTTGTTTGTTGACAATGCCTCTGGAAAAATAAAAGTATAAGCCAGTTCTGGCACTAAGACACACAAGTTTGAAACTAGCTAGGGACTTTGAGGACAGTACATGGCTAGGTGTAGAAGTGGTCGTACAAGGGCTATTTGGATTAGTGGTGTGTGTGTGTGTGTGTGTGTGTGTGTGTGTGTGTGTTAGTCAGGAGCACAGTCAGGAGCACATAGGCATGCACATGAAGGTCAGAAGACAGCTTATGGTAGTCCACTTTTTCCATCATGTGGGGGGATTTCATGGATTAAACCCAGGTTTGGTGGCAAGTGCACTTCCCCTCCTGAGACATCTGGCCAGCGCAAGAAGTTTTTTTTTTATTTTTCTGGGTTTGTTTTTAGAGACAGGGTCTCTCTACATAGCCCTGTCTATCCTGGAACTTGCTATATAGACCAGGCTGGCCTTGAACTTTATATGGTCTTGCTTTCTTGTCTACCATATGCTGGGATTACACAATATGTGCCACTCACTATGCCCACAAAAACAAAGCTCCCCCCCCCCCACTCTCCAGGATTTCTCTGTAGACTAGACTGGCCTCAAACTCACAGAGATTCATCTGCTTCTGCCTCCTGAGATTAGAGGCCTGTACCACCCAAAGTTTTGATATGGGTTAAACTGGACATCAACAGAGGAGACATCAAAAAAAAAAAAAGAAGTCCATTCCATAGTGTAGGTTTGGCTTTTTCCAGAGAGTGGACTATAGAACACAGATTTAGTTTTTTAAATACTTATGCCAGGCTACCTCTTACTAGGTATTCAGTTTCCAGTACTTAGATTTAGAAAAAAATTATCTTGTATATTAGTATAGTATGTTTCAAGTATATTACACATAGTTTATTTCAAGACTGAAAATTATTTTTTTACAAATTTATTTTGAAAAGAGGTCAATATAATCAGATTTGAACTGAACTTTTACTTGTAGAGTACTTGATAAAGAAAATGGATTCGATCTTGAGAAGGATTTTTATATGTAAATGCGTGATAAAGAGGCTAAGGTCCTAAATAACAGTTCTCTTAAAATATCTTCCTTACTAATTTTTGAGACAGGCCTCATTATGTATCCCTGGCTGGCCTGTAACTCACTGTGTAGACTAGACTGGCCTTGAACTCAAGATTGTCCTGCCTCTGCCTCTTACAGTGCCACAATTAAAGGTCTGTGCCACCTTTATTAGTTTAAAGAGCAATTATTGATCTGTTAGAAAAAAAAGAAAAAAAAAAGATAAAAAAAGGAATTAAAAAATAAAGACTGTCAGGCATTATGTTTCATGCTTATAATCTTAGCACCTGGGGGGGGGGGCAGAGGCAGGATGGTAAGGAGCTCAAGACATCCTGGGCTACAGGTCTTTTAAAAAATGAAAACGGAAGTTAAGAATATTGATGGAAGTTTTTAATATAGCAAATTAGTTGGAGGATGGTATCAGATACTGTCAATTCATTTCAGCTTAAAACACTAGAGAGATGGGGTGGGGAGGGAGAGAGAAGCCTCCTTGTGATACCAGACTTTCATGGACAAAACTTCAAAAGAGCAATTTTAAAGATACAGTAAAGACTGTAAAGTAAAAATCATCAACAGCTGAACTTACTTGCAATAGGTGAAAGTGGAAAAACAGAGTCCAAAAGATTAGGTCAGTCATACAAAGAGTGAAGAATTATCAGGATTACAGATCTTAAAGTTAACAGGAATATGTGTGTGGTGGGGTCTGGCACAAGTAGAAGGCTCTGGGTTCCACCCCTCATAGAGCCAAAGAAAAAAACGAAAAATCAACCCAGCCCAACCCAACCAAGACAAAGGATCCAACAAAACCATCCCCTCTCTTAGCTGGGTGTAATGCTTAATTCCTGAGGCAGAGGAGGGTGGATTTCTCAGGCTTAGGGCAAGCTTGGTCTATACCTTGGTTCTAGGCCACCCAGGCAATGCAGTAAGACTCTTATCTCAAAACAAAAAACAATCTGATCAAGGAAACAAAACAAAAACAAAACCCACTTCACGTACAAAACCAAACCAAACCTTCACAATCCTAATTGTCAAAAATTTTAAAAGGAGCTTAAAAATAAACTGACAGGGTATTACATTACAGTATTTTTGGGTCTTACATAGAGTAACTGCACACACTATTACTGTTTTACAGGTAAAAGAAACTAGTTCATTACTCTTTTGTTTAAGGGCTCCAGGAAAAACAGATGGGATAATCAATGCCTAGACCCAAACAAACACAAAGTTTTAAACTTAATTTTATAGGAATATGGCCTACTTAAACTATGGGGTGCACGAACAGCTTAAAGACCAGGATAAGCTCTGCCAGGAAGCTGCTACATGTTCAGCGGACGCCCAGCTCCACCAGTGCATTTCATAGGCACAATACATTATCTAAAGCCCACCCCTGACAACCAAAACACTTGAAAAAAAAAAAAAAAAGGCCCCCAGGGTTACTTTACTCCAGCGATAACATAATCCTGCTTCTTATTGTTGTGGAGCAGATGTCACTATGGGTGGGGCCGATGAGCAGAGCAGCTGAAACATTTTTTTGTATCCCCCGCCCCCTGCACACTTTCAATGGGATAGAAGAGGCTCCAACAAGGTAAGGGAAAATCTTTCAGTCAGTCATTCCTTCTAAAAAGAGGAATTTTGGTGTGGTAATTATAAAGGCCGTAGCGAGGTTCTTGAAAAAAATAAATGCCACAGGATTAAGTCCTATCCTGGAAGAGACCGTCCCTTTCTCCCCCTGCCGGCTTTTCCTTGGGACACTTAGCTGAGTCTTTCTTTCCCTCCTTCCCACGCTGAGGTGAGGCGGCACGCAAGCAGGGACGCCTGTTTTTCTTCGGCGCGTGGAGGGAACGCAGCGGGTAGGAAGCCGGGAGGCAGAAAGGGGAGCGGACGGCATTTGTGGGGAGGAAAGGAAGGCTCTCCAGGGACGAGCCCGCCTTAGGGAGAGAACGGACCTCGGGGCGCCGAGCAGAGGTGACGAGGGAAGATCTCTGGCTGTGAGCTGAGACGCGGCGCTTCCGGCAGGCCACAGTGGCTGTTTGCCTGGAGCGGCCCCCATCGGGTGGTCCTGCTGGGCAGGGAAGGGGTTAGGAAAGACAGGAAACCGTGGCTCGCACTTGCCTGAGTTCGGGTGATCAACAACTGGTAATAGTCTTTGCTCGGCGCCGGGCCTTGTCCTACAATTTCAAACAGAGTCTCCGGCAGCCACGACGCCATCTTGGGACGCCACTGCCGTCGCTAAGACAACCAGGAAGGGGCGGGGCTTGACCGGGGTCAGGGGGCCACAGCCTCACTTTAAAACGAAGTCCGCTTTTGAGTTGGCAGTGGGGGTTTTAACTTGGGGTGATGGTTTCCTTTACTAGGGGCCACAAGGAACCCTGCTTTGTGAAATTTCTACAGTCAGGTCCTGGGTGACCCGAAGTGGAATTTAGTTCCTGCTAGCGCGGAGGGGCGGGGGTGACCCCAGCGGAGGGATACCAAGTGGAGTGCCACAGTACCCTTCCTGGTCCCTTGAAGGGATCGGAAGGAGACTGGAGGCTGCTCGTCGTCTCGAGTTGAGCGTTGCGGAGGGAGGGGCGATAGGATGGGTTGTAAATAGGCAGCGGGGCTGGTCCTGCGGAGGATCCCGCAGGCCGAAGCCTCAGGACAAAGTAGTCCCCGGCTGGAGTAGAGCGGGCGGGGAGGGAGGCGGCGCGGGCGGAGGCGCACGGCGGCGCGGTGCTGCGGCTCAGCTGATAATTGAAGGGACGACAAGCCGCCGCCGTCGCCGCCGCCGCTGGGGGGGGTGGGGGGAGCCAGTGGAAGTTGCCGTCGCGCCACCGAGTCCGGACCGGAGACTTTGGGGCCTAACTAGGTAATTAGGACGCCGTTCCGAGCGGCAGGGTCGGGCTTTGGGGGAGGGGGCTGACGAGGACTGGGAAACCAGAGCCAAAAGTCTCAGGCAGCGCGCCCGTGTCATCGTAGTGACTGAGCTCCCGGCTCGACTTGCTGGCGGCGGCAGGGCCATGGAAGGAACAGCCCGAGGCTGACGGGTGAGGCGCTCGAGCGAGCCCGCGGCCTGAGGAGCCGGGGCCGACCGGCTTGGGGGGGGAGGGGGCTCTGAGTCTCTGCTCCGGCCTCCGGCGATGAGGAAGGCCCTAGGCGGAACCTGGGTAGGGCGTGCGGGTCTGGGGGAGCCCAGCGGGGGCCGGGAGGGGACCGGAAATGGTCTATGGAGCCTGGAGGGCGTCTAGGAAGAGAGAAAGTGGGGGGCCGGAAGTGCAGGTGGGGGGCGTGAAGACGGCAAGGGTTCCCCGGAAATGGGACGGGGGGCCCGGAAACAGGGAAAGGGAGGCTCTGAGCTGTGGACGGCCCGGAAATGGAAACTAGGGAGCTGCTCGAGTGACAACTGTTGTGAGGCGAGGGTCTGAGGAGGGAGAGGCGGGAGTGACTTTGGACGGCGGTAAGGGTCTTCCTGCTGTGAGGGGGACGGTTGGGGGCGGACGAGCCGGGCCGAGCCGGCACGGGGCGGCTTTTCCAGCCGGGGAAGTCGAGGCTGAGGAAGACGACGCGCCGAGCTGGCAGGGGCCGCGGTAGAGGCCGAGAAACTTGGCTGAGGGAAAGCAGGGTCCTCTAAGAGGACTAGCAGGGGAGGAATAGGACGGAGAGGTTAACTGGGGCTTGGGTGAGGGAGGTGGGCCAATTGTCACCCCAATCGTATTAACATTCAAAGCGAGTTAGGAGATTAATATATGTGGATTACATAAAACCTATTACACTGTCCGTCAGTTCAACTCTTGTGCCTATCGAGTGGGTTTCTTGTAGAGAAACAAGTTTACAAGGATGTTCAGAAAACGAAGGTTTTAAGACCCAGTCTTCTGTCTAGGACTTCCTTGGAATAACAGCCTTCATTAGAACGCAGAAACATTACTAGAACTAAAAAAAAAAAAGTGCAGGTGGGGGTGGTGGCGGCTAAATTACACCTTGTAACTATTCTAGGTGGACTTGAGGGAATTGATCCGCGGTGAGAGGAAAACGGGAAGGGGCGGCTTCCCACCTCTAGCAGATTTGTTTCTGTTAACGCGTTTTAGTCTGTCTCGGAGAGGTTTTAGTTTTTAGCTTCTTCTGAGGCTGAGTTTTAGTTTGCTGGCTCCGTTAATTGGGGGCGGGGATGTTACTAGGTAAACGGGGTGGGGGTGGGGTGGGGGTGGGGGGCGGTTGATAGCGCAGTGACTCTGTTCCGAGTGGTCTAACCGCTCTCCTGTCTCCCTTCCTAGTTTGAGCTCGCGATCTGGCCTGGGCTGCCAAATCACCCGATCTCCAGGCTTTCTTCGGTTTGTAGGCCCCAGTGATGTCTTTAACTTTTTCTTGCTCTCGAATCTTATTTTTGGCATCTCTCTTTTTTTTTTTTAAGACTCGGCAAGTTGAGGCTTAGAATCTCATCTCTAAAAAACAACAAAAATACGTGGTAGAAAGTTGAAAGAGCTGTTATTGAGTAGGGTAAAAAAAAAAAAACTGATGCTGGGAACAAAGGTCTTAGTTGTGTTAGAAAAAAGGCAAGAGGCCTGTATATGAGGCCTTGTGTGAGTCGCGTTTGAAGTTACTACATGTTTATGGATGGTAAATTGTGGAGGGCATTACTGTTTTCTTAGGCTTATGTGGTTACTTTAGTATTACATTTTAAGACTACTTAATTTACTCCTAGTTCCATGTTTAGTCCCAGAACTGGTATGTTTTTATACATTGTAGCATGATAACTAGTAGGCTTTGTATATGACTGCTTTTCTAGGAATGGACTAAGAATTGCACAACTCTAAAGATTGTTTCCATCTGCTCCACTGTGTTTCAGTGAGTAGAGTTTAAGTCGGCTCAGCTGACATTTAGTTTTTCTCTGATTAGACTGGCTTTTCATATACCTGCTAGAATTCTGAGAACTATTTGCAATCCCAGAGAGTGCTATTGTAAAATTAACAAATGTTATAATATATGGAAGTCTAATAGAGTAGACCAAGGTGCTTTAAATGAGGGAAGTGATTTTTTTTTTTTTTTTTTTTTTTAGTAAAAAACATTTCAAAGAAGATATTTAAATATATCCCAAAACAAATGAGTTATTTTGGTATTGAGTTCCTGAAATAAAGCCGAATTAAAATCTGAAAACAAATGACTTCTATTTAGTGAGACCTTAAATCAAGGCAGACATTCCTACCAAACTTCTGTCCGGTGCAGCACTTAACAGTTTTAAGGGACTACTAGGCTAAGGCCATTCTCTGCCTTTTGCTTTGCTTCCTTTTTCCTCAGCCCTTTCTGTCACTTTGCCTTTAGTCTTTCTGTGCCTCTGTTCCATCCACACTGGGTACTGTCCAGGCTGTTTTAGAAGACTCCATTTTCACGCCATCCTTTTCATTGTCTACCATGACTTTGTTTTCCCTGGCATTGTTTGGGTACCACCAGTTATCTCCTTAACATCTTTTCTTAAAGCATCACTGTCTACTCTTGAGAATACTTTTAAACATGTTGTGTTCCTTTCAGTCATTCCTTTTTTCTTTTCAGCACAAATCTCTCCTTTCTAATTTGTAAACTCTCCCTTCGAGCACAGTACATGTAGAGCCAACTTAAACCATTTATTTAATTTTAAAGACAGGGTTACTCCCTGCATTGCCTTGGCTGGCCTGGAACAAAGATCTACTTGCCTCTGAGATTAAAGGTGTGTACCCTGGCAAGGGGAGTTAATTTTGGAGTGCTATTTACTTTTATTCCTATTGTATATGTTAGCTGGTTAAGGTTTTATGGTTCTAATTTATTGTTTTTGAAAAATCTTAAATGTATATTATTTTATGTGCATGGGTATTTTGCCTTCATTTTATGTTGTGCTTGGTGCCCACTGAAGCCAGAAGAGGGCGTCAGATCTCTTGGAACTGGAGTTACAGACAGTCGTGAGTCACTCACTCACTGTGTGTGTGCTGGGAATCCCTGTTCTCTGGGAGAGCAGCCAGTGTTCTGAATTGCTGAGCCATTTTTCTAACCACTTTTTCTATTTTAAAAAGACATCTCTATAAAGAAGATACATCACAGATTTAAAAGTTGATATTTTTTTCTGTTGGTGGTGATGTGACCTTGAACCAGTTCCTTATCTATCTGTTCTCCATTTTATCCATAAAATGTAAATAGATAATATCTTTCACTGGATGGTTTTGGAAACCCAGCAGATATAATGGTAGTAGGGGAAAATCCCCAGCCACTAAAGAATGTATTACAAAATGGTAATAGGTGTTAGTGATCCTTGTGTATAAGGGAGAGTTGATATGAAGCACAATTCTTTTTTGGTTTTTCGAGACAGGGTTTCTCTGTGTAGCCCTGGCTGTCCTGGAACTCACTCTGTAGACCAAGCTGGCCTTGAACTCAGAAATCTGCCTGCCTCTCTTTGCTTCCCAAGTGCTGGGATTAAAGGCTTGCGCCACCACTGCCTGGCTTTATAACTAGAAATTACTACTTAATTGCTCATAGAACTTAGGCCCAAATGCAGTTACATTTTTAAAAAAAATTATCTAGGTTTTCATCAACATCAGTTACTTCTTAATGTGTGATCTTTCAGCTAAGTTTGTTAATCATCTTTAGAGAAACTTGAAACTTTTTTTTAAGGTTTATTTTTAAATTTTGTGTGTGAATGTTTTGCTCAATGTGTACAACATACCATGGATGCCTGGTGTCCACAGAGGTCAGAAAAGGGCTTTGGCTCTCTTGGGACTAGAGTTATATATGGTTATGAGCTACCACATGGATGCTAGGAGTTGAACCTGGGTCCTCTGCATGAACAAGTGCTCTTAACCACTGAGCTATCTCTGCAGGGCATCCTGTGTTCACATTTTTATTACTGACAGAGTTTGTACCTATTTGGGTTTGTGACTCCCACATAATAATAATACGTACTTCCTTCTTTGTCTCTTTTTTCTTTCTTTGATCTCCTGATCTCTCGTGTCCACCTCAGGTGCTAGGATCACCAGTTTTAGTGTCAGGAGTTTATAGTTAATGGAAGTGTTTCCAAATCTTGGTCTTTTATAGAATCTAGGAACCTTTTTATTTTCTTCTAGTGGATGAGTAAGACAGTGGTAATTTTATTTGTTCTTATTTGCACAGGTAATTAAATTTTGAGACGGGTCTCATGTAACCAGAAAGACCCCTAATTCATCCTCCTACTTCACCTCCTAAAATGCTGGGATTATAGGCATGTTCTGCCACACTGGGCTTGCAGAGGTAATACAATGACTCAAGTATTTTAAAATACCAATGTGGCCTTATATTTTCCCCTTATTCAAATCAATATGTACATCGTAGCCAAAGGCTGTAATAAACGTAACTTCACCCCTTCAACTTACTTTTTAAACTATCCTCTGCTTGTTTTAGTTTTTGGTTATCTGTGTATGGTTCATTTTGGGATTATAATGGAGTACTTGTTATGTGTTGACTTTTGCCTCATCCCACACTGTGGTTCTCTTCAGACACACCAGAAGAGGGTATGGAATCCCATTACAGATGTTTGTAAGTTACCATGTGGTTGCTGGGAAGTAAACTCAGGACCTCTGGAAGAGCAGTCAGTGCTCTTAACCACTGAGTCATCTCCCCAATCCATGGATGGATGTAGTTCTTAACAAGCAGTGAAAGCTTTGTGATTTATCTACGTGTGCTGCTCTAGGTAGAACTTTGTGCCTAGTGCATACTTACTGTTATTTGGTGGTAAATTGTAAGTATATTTATGCTGGACCATTTTCTTTCTTTCTTTTTTTTTTAGTAGACTAATGTTACAGTCTTATTGTCACCACTGTAATTTATCTGCTGACCTGTATCTCAGTGTAGCCACATTGGAACCATTTTCTTTTTAAGTAAAATTTAATTCAACTAACATATTCCAAAAAGTATAGTTTTAAAATATTGATACATTGATAGTTTCAGATTAGCTAAAAGGTTACTTAGATTGTTTTTCCCTGAGACCATTGGATTTTTTTTCTTGGTGGTTCCCTTAGTTTCATGGCCACAAGAAAAAGGAATTTATGATTTAGGCTTATTTGCTTTGATTTGAGTGTGGGGAATCTGTTGGTGATGGTTTCTTGGTTTTGCTTTATTTAAGGTGTTCTAAAGTTGGTCATGGTAGTGCATGCCTTTAGTCTCAGGAAGAGGAGGCAGCTCTGAGTTCTAGCCTGGTCTAGTAGTGAGTTCCAGGATAGTAATGTTACATAGGTTCCAGATTAAGGAGGTCAAGGTCACCCTGGGATACATGATCAAACACTGCCTTGGGAAAAATCATTCCAGTTGCCTGCTGCTGCTCTTAGTTTTAGGACTGACTGAATGGCCATTCTGATGTGGGTTTTTTTTTTTTTTTTTTTTTTAAAGAGGTGTTCTCTGGAATTCTTTGAACTTTGGAATTCTTAGAACCCATCTGCCTCTGAAAAAGAGGGAAAAAGCTTGGGTTCTAGTCCTAGTTTTTCTTTTTCCATACTGGGTTTCTCTGTGTGGTCTTGATTGTCCTGGAACTCACTATGTAGATCAGATTGGCTTCAAAGATCCTCCTGCTTTTGCCTCTGTTGAGTTGAGACTAAAGGTGTGCATCACCACCACCTGGCATTTGTGTGTGTTGAGAATTGGACTCAGGACCTTTGGAAGAGGAGCCAGTGCTCTTATCTGCCAGCCCCAATAACATATTTTTGAAAATGTTTCTAGGCTTGGTGGTACCTACTTTAATCCTAGCACTGGGCAGGCAGACCCGGAGTTCAAGGCCATCTGGTAAGTTCCAGGTCATCAAAGGCCTTGTCTCAGAAAAGAAAAAAAGGAAATTAACCTTGTAGGAACAAGATACTGTAACTATACATTGTTAATGAAATGCTTTTCTTTGGAGACAAGATCATACTCTATAGCTAAACCAATTTCAAATTGTCCAGCTTCTTGTCTCCCAAAGTATCAGTGTGTTAACCTTGTAACCTGGCTCATTATTTGCATACAGTAGTTAGCTTTTTTATCCTTGAAATTATGGTCTTGTTATAGTTAAGGTAATCTTTCATTCTCTTGTGTAGTATGTACTACAGTTGTGGTACCAGTAGGACAGGCTTAATAGTTGATCATTTAAAGCCATTATAATGTTTTGGTATGATGCAAAAACTTAGTTTCTCCCACCAATTTATGTTAATAATTCTTATCTTAGTTTATTATTTGTTTCTTTTTAGAGGGGATTCATTTATTTCTGTAAATGTGGTATTGCCCTGGTATTGCCCTTACATTGATTTTTGAAAGCTATTTATAAACTGAAGTACCTATAAACAAGCCTTCTAGACTTAAAGTTAGAGCTTTGGAGTTAGAGAATTTCAGTGTGTACTTGCTGTCATGACTAGTGAGTTCAGCTCTGACTTAAATTCCTGCCCATTTCGTTGCACTGTGGGTGATACGCTGAATAAATAGATATGCCTTGTGCTGTTTTAAGATGAACCCAATTTGAAGGCCTTATGATGGTAAACATCTGATGGACTGGACTCCAAAGTGAGTTTTCACAGCCTGTCTGTAATTTACTGTTGAGTTGTAACTTGAGCTGTTTTGTGTCCTTAAAGGGAAGGTTCAGGAAGATCACGTGGAACACTCCTCCCTAGTTAGGTTTTTTCCTCCCAAACTAAGTGCTTGTAGTTGTCTTATAAACAGAAGTGCACAAGTATGCTAACTTCTGACTTGAGTATTCAATTTTCTTTTTTTTGGAACTTGTAAGCATCCTTGCTCTTGCTTTTGTCCCCCGTAATGTATCTTTTTAAATGTGTATGTACAGTTTCTTCTAACAGCTTCTGGAACAAAGTCTATCCTATTGCTTTGCTGTAGTATACATTCCATTTTATGTAATTAGTTCTTCAGAGGTAGTCTGCCTATTAGCCCCTACCCCACACCCTCCAGCACCAGGATTAAAGGTGTGTGCCACCAGCACTTGGCTTTAACTTCTAAACTGGGTCTTTGTTGCATTGATTGATACCAGTAGGTGAGTTTTTTATTTCCCTGGAATCTTCTTCTTCCTTACCCTACTATTGTGATTTTTTTTTTATATATATATTTTTTCTCTTTAATGACACTGTCTTGTTATATAATGTAACCCAAGATGGCACACAAACTGATCCTCCTGCTTGGTCTTTCTGAATATTTGGATTATAGGAATGTTACTATTAAATTATGACCTCTCCTGAATTTAGGGCCTCACATTGCTAGGCAAAGGGTCTACCTCTGAGTTACGTACTCCAACCTTTGACATTTTATTTAAGTTTTATTTTATGTATATGGTTAGGTTGTTTGCATGACTGTGGACCATATGAGAATCTGTTGCCTGTGGGGGTTCTGGGGTCTCCTAGAATTCGAGTTACTCACAGTTGTGAGTAGAGATGTAGAGGCTGGGATTCTAATTCCCGTCCTGTGAAAGAGTCAGGTACTCTTAACTGCTGAACCATCTCTGCATACACAGTCTTTGACTTCTTTATTTTTATTTTTTTAAATCTTTGACTTGAGTAGACAATTTGTTGAACTCTTTCAGCATTGGGCACAAGTATTCCGCCAGTATAACATAGCATCAGCTACAAATTTCTTTGGTATGACAGTTCTTATGACACAAAACTCCGAGAATTCAGTCTTCATAATTTTTCATATTTTCTTCAAATCCTCCATAATTTCTTTTTCTTTTTGAGACAGGTTCTCAGAGTTTTGACCCCAAACTCAAAAAATACACTTCTGCCTTCCAATGCTGGGATTAAAATCTGTACCACCATTCCTGGCTGTTTTAACTTTTTAAGGAGTTAGCTAGTGTAGGATATGCATTTTTCAGTTATGTTTATTAAAATCAGCTACTTCGATTTCCTCCTCCATTTTTTTTTTTTTTTTTTTTTTTTTTGGTGGTGGTGGTGCTGAAAAAGGGGTCTTATGTAGCTCAGGCTGGCCTGCAACTTTATTATGGAGCAAGGATGACTTTGAACTTCTGCCTCCAGGTCCTGGGTATTGAATTACAGACATGTATTACCATACTCAACAAAATTAAATGTTTAAAAATTTTGGTGTATGAATGTTTTGTTTTTATGTATATATGTGTACCATGTGTATGCCTAGTGGTCATGAAGTTAGGCTTTAGAGGCTCTGGAACTGAAGTTTTGGAGGGTTGTGAGCCATTATGTGGGTATTGGGAACTGTGAACCAAGGTCCTCTGCAAGAGCAAGTGTTCTTGACTACTGAGCCATCTCTCTAGCTCCAAATCCAAACAGATTTGTTTGTTTGTTTGTTTATTTTTAATAGGGAAGACCTGATCCTGCCTCTGATTCTCCTGCCTCTAACTTCCCTAGTGTCAGGATTATAAGAATGAATCACCATGTTTTAGTTTATGCTGATAATTGAATTCTCAGGGCTTGGCCATGCTTACCAACTGAATTACATCTCAGACAGAGCCCACTTTATGGAATTGTTAAGGCATAAGACAGCTTTTTTTAAAACTATTTAAAATTTGTGTTTGTTTCTTTTTTTTTTTTTTTTTTTTTTTTTTTTTTTAAACCAGATGAAAGTTTATCAATACATATTTATTCATTGTTTTCTGTTTGTCAACTGTTTAGGAAGAATATAAGAGGCAACTAAAACAGTGTGTTCTAGGAGTTTTGTTATGGCTCATATAGCTGACACAGGAGTTACTTGGTCATGTCTGGCAGAGATTTGTACTTAGTACATGTGAAGGTCTAGGTTTAACTGCCAGAATCCCAAACCCTTGCCCAAATGAAAAACAACAGAATTATATAGGAATACAGAATTTATCATAGAGCATCATTCTGTAGGTATTCTAAAGGCATGTTTCCTGCGTTTAGAAATCCTGACAAGTATTTAACAAGTGGTTTATGTCAGAATTTCAGCATTTGCAGAATTGTTAAGTTCAGTGTTAGTCTGGGCTGTATAATCAATTTGAGGGCGGCATGTGATACAGAGAAAGACCCTGTCTTTTTAAAAAAAAAAAAAACTTTAATATTTATAGGGGTATGTCTTGTGTCCCTGAAACGGTATATATAGCCAGTTGTAAGCTGCCATGAGGCTGCTAACCTGGTACTCTGGAAAGGGAACAGTGCTTTTAATCGCTGAACTATGCCGAGCCCAGACTCTGCTGCAAACAATTTAAAATAAATAAGATAAAATTCTGTTGTAAACATACTCACTTTTATTAAGATGAGGGGTTGGGGGCTGAAGAGAGACTGTTTAGCTGTTAAGAGCACTGTTCTTCCAGAGGATCCAAGATCGATTCCTAATGCCCACATTGCAGCTCACAACTGTCTGTAACTCCGGTTCCAGAGGATTTGCACCCTCATACAGACAAGTAGGCAGAACACCAGTGCACATAAAAATGAAGGGAAGAGCTGGAGGTGTAACTTAGTAGGGCCTTGGTTCTATGTCTATGTCCAACCTGAAAAACATACCTGTGAGTGGCTGGAGAGATGGTTAAGATTAATAGTTCTTGCTCTCCCAGAGCTTTTTAGTGTGAGGTGATAGCAAAGACTGGCAAGATGGTTCAGCAGGCAAACATGCTTACTGCAGGAGCCTGACAACCCCAGTTTGACCTCTGAAGCTCACAGTGGAAGTGCAGAACAGGTGCTCAGTAGATGTCCTCTGACCTCTGACCTCCACAAATGTACTGTGGCATATGTATATACACAGAGAGACACACAGGCATACACACACACAACCCAGTCAGCCAAGAATCATCAGAAATCAAGACATTTACTGTGAAAACGAACCAAAACAACTGAGAGAAAAAACAGACTACAGATCAAGATGCAGATATCACCAGAGAGATGGCTCAGTGGTTGAGACTGTTGTTACTTTTGTGAGAGGTCCAGAGTTTACAGAACCCACACGGGGTGGCTCACAGCTGCCAATATTTTCAGCTCCAGGTGATCTAATGCCCTCTTCTGGTCCCTGTGGGTACCCAAAGCCATGTGTGTATATACACACAGACACACAGACACCAACACACACACACACACACACACACACACACACACACACACACGCACGCAATATAAGTAACACATACATAAGCAATCTTTAAAAAAAAGACTTAAAAAAAAAAAACCAAAATTTTTTTTTAAAAATATTTTTTTTTTTTTTTTGTTTGTTTTTTTTTTTTTTATTTTTTTTTTTTGTGGTTTATGGCTGCTACAATTTATGGGATAATCAACTAAATATCTCTTTCAGTAAAATATGGCTTCTAATAGTCAGGCAGCGGTGGCGCACGCCTTTAATCCCAGCACTTGGGAGGCCGAGGCAGGTGGATTTCTGAGTTCGAGGCTAGTCTACAGAGTGAGTTCCAGGACAGCCAGGGCTACACAGAGAAACCCTGTCTTGAAAAACAAAGAAAACAAAAAACAGACAAAAAAAAATTAAGAGCTCTTGTTCTTCCTGGATCTGATTTAGATTCTAGCACTTAGGTCAAGTGGCCATGCCTATAACTCCAGCTCCCAGGCTTTCCGAGGCCTTTATTTACCTACTCAAGGCAAGGTTTCTCTGTAGTTCTGGCTGTTCTGGACTCTGTAGAACAGGCTGGCTGAGGCCATTTTAACAGCCTCTCTGGGTCATCTGCACTCGTGTACATGCCCAGACAGATACACATATGTCTATAATTAAAGCAATAATAATCATTAAAATAAAAGACCTGTGGCATCAACTAGAATGCTAGACAAATACTTTAAAACTTTAATATTAAACTGGGTAGAATTAATTTGTATTCTAAGGTTTAATTTTTTTAAAGACTTTTATTTTATATGTATTGGTATATCTCTGTGCTACATGTTTGTGGGTTACCATGGAAGCCAGAGAGGGTATTGGATCCCCTAGAAGTGGAGATACAGTACAGGCAGTTTTTTTGAGCCATGGGTATAACTGAAAAGCAGTAAGTGCTCTTAACCATTGAAATACATGTCTAGCTTGAGAAAGATATAACTTTTTTTTTTTTTTTTTTGAGAAAATGGAACCCAGAGCTTTGCATATGCCAGACATGTCTTATGTGATCTGCCTTTACTAGTCCCTTGAGTATTTTTTAAAACTTCTTTCTATAGTACTTAAAAAGTATTGAATAAGCAACAACAATTAGGTCTTTAAGCAGTCTTCAGAACTAAAACAAAACAAAAAACTGAATAAATGGTAATTGAATGTGCTAAGAAAGCTCACACTAAAGGAGGACATCTATGACTAAATAACTGATGGAAGTTAAATAGTTAATCATATCTTTCTTATTTATGAAACATTTAAAGCTGGTACACAGAAAGTGAACAAGAAATGTTCAGTTTTCAGGTCTATATTTTCCCCCTTTGAGATGGTTCTTACTATATTGCCCTGTCTGGTCTCATTTGTAATTTGAAAGAATCCTCCTACCTCAGGCTCCAGAATAGCTGGGGCTAAAGATAGGCACCACCTGTCCCAGATACACCTTCATTGTGTTTATCGTTGATAAAATTTAGACACAAAATTCAGTTTCTTTAAGTAAATGAAGCAATTTCATAAAAATAATAAAGTCTTAATAACAGTTTTATTTTCCTTTTCAGTTCATTTAAAATTAAGATTTATTTATGTATATGAGTGTTTTGCCTTTATGTATGATGCTCACCATGTGCATTCCTGGTACCCACAGAAGTTAGAAGAGGGTGTCAGATCCCCTGTAATTCATTACAGATGAGCCACCATGCTTACTTGGGATGGAGCTGGTTGTGTGGAAGAGCAGCCAGTGCTTTTCACCAGTGAGCCATTTCTCTAGACACCCCCCCTCCAGTTCATTTACATATTAATTATGTTTCTTATTCAGAGGCTAATGATAATTTCACATACTTTATGTGTTAAGGATATCTTTTTTAAAAAAAGATATGCATCTCTGTGTACACACACACAAACACATGCACATGCTTATAAAGGCTACAGTAGAGTGTAAGATCCCCTGGTGTTGGAGTTACAGGGAAATCTTAAGTAACTTCAACATAGGTCTGACTCTTATTCCACTATAATTTCATACTGTATTAAATATTCTGGTCTATTTTCATAAGTTTGAACTCTACTAAATAAGGTGCACTTTGAATAAGAGTTCTTCCTTGAGTTCATTGTTGGTTTCTTCTGTGGCCCCAGGTATGGTGATAGGTAAGCATACTACCACTGTGCTTGCAGATACACTCATTCATTGCTCGGGAGATATTTGTATAATAAAAGTGCTTGCGACCATTTTATTAAATACAAAACTTACGCCCTAGCTCTTCTTGGCTTTATTTTGTAGGCTGTCTTGGAACTATGAAAAATTCCTACAACAGAATATTAAAACTGAGAAATGGCTTAAATTGTGCCTAACAAAGTGGAAGCAAAAGCTTTTGGTGTTAACCAGGCTGCATTGAAGGATCACTCTGAATTTGAGGCTAGTAGCTTCATCTGCCTAAGAGTTGGTTCCAGGAGTTTCTGAGAAAAAGCCTTCAAGTAGCTCAGACTACTGTCCTCAAAAGTTGATCTTCTTACCTTAGCTTCCTGAGTTCTAGTATAATTTTTATTTTTATGACAAGGTTTTATACATATAGTAGTAGGCTGGCCTTGAACCTCCCGTGTTTCTCTTTAAGCTTGAGTGCTATGATTATGTCTCATGGTCTCCACTGTATTCTTGTAGGTTCTGTTGACTGCAGGTTGGTTTAATTTGTGTTTTGTTTTGCTGTTTTGTTGTTTTGTTTCTGAGACTGTCTTACTATATATATATATAGCTTTGGCTGGACTGCAACTCACTTGTGTATGTAGATCAAGCTGCTTCCAAAGTCCTAGAAATCTGTTTGCCTGCCTCTCTCTTCTGGGTTCAAGGTATAGGTTAACACACTGGGCATGATTTGGCTTAAATAGCAAAAATGCTATCAGTGTAATTTCATAATTCAACATCATACCTTTTGCTTATTTTCTCCCCTCAGAAGGATTCTCCGTGTAGCTCTGGTTGTTTTGGAACCCAGAGATCTTCCTGTCTCTAGAGTGATGAAATTAAAGGCTGCTGGGACTAAAGACGTGTACCACCACTGGCTGGCTTCAATATAACATCCTAACGCTATCTTTTTGTGGAGTTAGGAAGGCTGCATAGTCCAATATTCATAGGTTATACAAACTTTGGAATAAAAATTTATAAAGTGCATATTTTACTAATAAAAAGATTCAGGAGAGTCTGTAAAATGAATATGTACCTTTAGGCTTTTCCTTTGTGGAGCATTTATTTGCATTTTTTACCTACAATGGGGAAGCACAGAATTTCTCTGTGATTCATCCTCCTCTGTACCACATCCATATGCATTTGTGACTTTTCTTTAGTAGAGGGCAGCAGTTCAGTTGGATTTTGAGAAGATTAAGTAGCTTTGACTTGGAACAGATCAGCTTGCTAATTGTTTGTCAGTTGCTTTTGGTTCCCAAAATACTTCTAGAAAAATTAGATATGTGGAGAATACAACTCTGCTTTTTTGCTGTTCCTGCCTTGCAGAATTCTGCCTTCCAGTTGCTGCTATGAGGTAAGGCTTGGGGAATTTCAGCTTTGGCTGTACACTGTAAGATAATCTGCTCTTGCCTCTTCTAGCAGCTAATATTACCCTTCAGCTGCCTGTACTTCAGATCGTGCTACTTCCTTCTTCATCCCTAAACATTTCACAGAAATTAGAAGCTAAAAGAATTAATGAAAATATGCTAGTCCACCATTGGAATATTTTGAATCAGCTGAGAAGTTAAAGCTTAGCTTTGCTTTTTTTGTGTGTGACCGTGCTGGGAATCTCTTACTTACACAGAGCCTTAAAAGGCTTTAAAAACTATATTGTATATATATTTTCAGTAAAACTCGAATAGGAGAGGCTTTAAGTAATAATATCAGTGACAGCAACTATATTCTTTTAAGCCCTTCCCTTTGGTTTCTTGCTTTGAGAATGGCAGTGGAGTACATGGACTGCAGTCGTAGGAAGCTAATGTGGTAATGTCCCAGTGATAAAGCAGTTTGAGTAGTGGTTAAGAGCCAAGGCTGGGAATCAGTTTAAATCTTGGCTTCTAAACTACTAGCCACATAACTTGGGGTGAATCACTTTTGGCTTCAATTTTTCCTTTTGAAAAGTGAAAGAATAGTACCTATAATCTATGACTGTTATGAGTATTAATCAAAGGTGTTACAATAATGCCTGTAACAGGATAAGTGCTTGAATAATTAGTTATTGCTAGCTAGTAACTATTCTTACTTATAGGAAAGACTTCTTAACATTTGAAAATAGAGTTTGAGAAGATAGATTTCTCTTATACTCATTTGTCAGTTGAGTGTTTGTCTTTGGGTAGTAAGGATATATATCATTGAAGAGTCTTGATGAAATCCTTAACAAGATGAATTTGGATAATAGTTTCCCAGCTAACCTTGTTCAGTTTAACTTAACATCTCAAGATTGTTTTGAGTTAGTTTTTTTTTTTTTTTTCCGAGAAAGGGTTTTTCTGTTTAGTCCTGGCTATCCTGGAACTCTCTCTGTAGACCAGGCTGGCCTCGAACTCAGAAATCTGCCTGCCTCTGCTTCCCAAGTGCTGGGAATTTTTTTTATTTTTATTTTTTTTTTAAATTTTGTGTGATGCTGCTTGCACTTTTAAGAGGACAGATTGTGGGAGTTGAGTACACTTTGGGTTTTGGGCTTCCAGCTCAGGTCATCTGGCTTGATACCAGCCCCTTTTTGAGTTTTTGTTTTTGGCTAGCCTGGAACTGAGAGATTCTGCCTGTTTCTGCTTTCTGAGTACTAGGATGAATGGTGTGTATCATAGATAGTGTGACCCATGACTAGTTTTAAAACTTTTTTTCTTTTAAAATTTGTGTATAGGTATTTGGTTCCATGTGTGTATGTATGTGTGCCACATCCATGCCTGGTGTCTTTGGAGGTCAGAAGAAAAATGTCAGATTCCTGGAACTGGAGTTACAGATTGTTGTAAGCCACCATATGAGTTCTGGGAACTTAATCCTTGCCTTCTACAAAAGCAGCAAGTGCCCTTAGTTGCTGAGCTATCACTCTAGTCCCATGGCTAGTAATTCTTAAAAATTTATTTCATTTTTATCTCCATCTGTGTGACTATATCAAGCATGTGTGGTTGCCCGAGGAAGCCAGAAAGAGGGTGTTATATCCCCTGAAGCTAGAGTTTAGTTTTAAAATAAAACATGCATAAAATTTGATAAATCAACTATTCCAATGTATTAACATCTAGCTCAGACTTCAGCTTGTTTTACTGTAGTAATGTGTTTCTTAGCATTTTAAATAGCATAGTGTAGTACAGTGGTTCTCAACCTTTTTAATGCTGAGACCCTTTACTTCATGTTGTGGTGACCCCCAACCATAAAATTATTATTTGTTTTAAAGATTTATTTATTTCATATATATAAATGCTGTCTTCATGTACGCCAGATTCAAATCCCATTACAGATGGCTGTAAGCTACCATATGGTTGGTTGCTGGGAACTGACCTCAGGACCTCTGGAAGACCAGCCAGCACTCTTAACTCCTGAGCCATCTCTACAGTCCCCGTGTAAAATTATTTTTATTATTATTACATAACTGTAGTTTTGCTTCTGTTATGGATTATAATGTAAATAATTTTGATGGTCTTAGATGACCCCTGTAAAAGGGTTGATAGCCACTGGTCTAGCAACTATTCAAAGAGTGTAAATATGACTTTGGGGTGTAGCAGTTGTGATATACTAATCTGATTCTCTTGGTGCAAGGTTGAAAGTATAGCTAGTGATGCTCTAGCTTGCTGTTTATACATTCTTGTATGGAAGAAGTGCTGTATTTGAACTAGAGCAGTAGCTCTCAACCTGCGGGTCTTGACACTGTTGGGGTTCTTTAATGATTTTCCCAGGGGCTACATAGCAGACATTTACATGTAAAGTTGCTGAAACAGCTTCCTCAGAAGTGAAGGGATCTTGTTTCTGCTATCAGGCAGAACTTTCTCACACTCCACCTTTTTCTTCTTCCCAGATACTGTTTTTAAAGGAATGAACCTGAATTTATTGCCTAGCTGGCCAGAGCTGTCTTTTGAGTAGCTAGGACTGTATAGACTTACAAGTTTGTGTCATATTGTTTCAACAGGGATAGGGAGATGGCAAGAGTCTAGAGGATGAGGAGAGGTGGAATTTGGATAGGGAACGTTGTCTAAAGCCTTCTTTTGCTTCCTTATTCTTGCCTTTGACTATGTAATTTCTTGATAGTATTATCTGATATTTGGTGTTTGTCTTCTGTCCCAATAGAGTGTAGGTTTTTCTAGGGGAGAGGTTTTTTTGTTTTTTTTTTTTATCTCTTTTGTAAAGGTTAAATAGTTTTTGTTAGAGGCTAGAGATGTATCAGCTTTCAAGCTCTAGCTGAACCTGCACAAAACCCTGTGGTTGGTCCCCAGCTAGTCCTCTGTGTGTGTGTGTGTGTGTGTGTGTGTGTGTGTGTGTGTGTATATACACACGTACATAAACAGACCTTGTGTACCCCTTTGTTAGTGAGCTTTTTAGTGCAGTGATAAATGCCCTAAAGAACAGCTTAATATTTTCAAGAAAGGGTTTCCTGTAACCTAGACCAATCTAGAACTCACTTATATAGCCAGAGGATAGATAACTTTGGACTTCAGATCCTTTTGCTTCCCTCTCAAATGCTGATACATTAGAGGTTGTACTAGTACAGTCAGTTATGTGGCTTGATGGAGGAATCAAGCCCAAGCTTTCTGCATAGTAGGCAAGCACTTTAGGCTGGCACATCCCCAGCTCTGTGAAAACAACTTAATAGGAAGAGAGATCCATCCATCCATTCATCTTTTACAGTTTTATTCCAAAGCTGGCTGCTTTGGGCCTGAAACATGTGGCAGAAGCTCCTTACCACCTGTCATTCCAGGAAGTAGAGGGTAGTGGGGTGATGGAAGAGGGGAAAAAAATATATTTTTTTGGGAGTTATGTTCCCAATAAATTTTTTTAAAGCTAGGCGTCACTTTCTATATATGCACCCCACCCCCACCCCCCATGCCATCGTACTTTGGCTCCATCAGTGGAGTAATCCTTGGAATCTTCTGGATCCAATCCAAAGTTGTTAGACTACCAACTAGATTCCCCAGTATATGAGCCTGTGGGGTAAAGTTTTAAGACTTCTCCTTTCAAACAAACAAACCCAATTGGTAAGAAAGCATAGGTAGGAAAATTTTTATAAAAGCCAATGCTAGTTGATTGTGGTGGGACAGATATTTAATAATTCCAGAAGTCTGTCTAATTCTCCTTTTCAGTGCTGGGCTTAAAGGTTTGTGCCACCATGGTAGATCAGTTTTCTAAGTCTCTTTTTTGTTGGTTTTTTTTTGAGATGGTGTTCGTTTCTGTAGTCACCTGACTCTGCTTCCTGGGATTAAAGACATGTGTACCACCACCACCACCCAGCTAGTTTCTTATTTTTATAGGTGATTATTTAATATGCTAATTGAAAAGCCAGATTAGATAGTAAATTGAGAGGCTGGTAGTTTGGGACGTGGAAGAAAGAAACAAATTGGGGGCCAATATGAGCTAGTACGTACGATTCTGTCCTAAAGTCTGAGGTTGGTGGTACATAGTTCTATGGTTCTGTACTTGCTAGAGTTTCTGAGGCCCTTCCTTAATCTGATTTCTTCCTTAATTTGGTTACTTACAAAGTAAATGTCAGTTGGTTTATGGAACCTTTCGATACGTAGGAAAGGTTTGGAATATGATCAATTGACATAATTGATTTAAAAAAAAGGTGATGTATAAAGCTCTCCTCTCCTCATAACTACAATAGAGCACCTACGATTTTCTTCTGATGCAGTATAATACTTGGGAACACAGAAACAATTTCAGAGTAGAATACCCAATTTTAAAAATTGGTTTATTTTGTATTTGTGTGTATGTATGTATGGGGGCAGGGTTAGCTAAGCAAGGGTGGATTCTCCTTCACCATGTGACTCCTAGTCATCGAACTTAGATGGTCAGCCTTGGTAGCAATTTTTTTCCCCCCACTGAACCATCTTTGCAGGCTGTAAAATACCATTTAAAAACATTATCATTGAGACTTAATTCATATGCCCTATGGGTTATCCATTTAAAAGTAGTATTTTCTTACAGTTTAAATTGCACTACCATATCACTTTCTAATTTTGTTTTATTAAAATTTTTTGGAGGCAGTGTCTCTGTAGACCAGGCCTCAGGGATTTGCCTGCCCCTGCTTCTCTAGCACTGAGATTAAAGGCTACTATCTAATTTAAATTTTTTTTACTTATTCAGACAGACCTGTACTCACAATTATAAAAATGACAGTTCTGTTGCGATAGTTCATTTATATGTATATAGCAAAAGCCTTTGGAGGTGTAAGCAGGATGCCTGATTTTGGAGGTGGCCTCTACCTCCAAAAGGTAGATGGGGTTGGGGGTGGGTGGGGCCTAGGGATGAAGCTCTGGTGGTTGAAGGAGCAGTAACTCACACCTGTAATTCCAACATTGACTGGGCTGAAACAAGATAGCTAAGAGTTCAGGGCTATCCTAGGCTGCAGTGTGAGATGGTGTCCTGGAGTGAAGTCCAGTCTTTTAAGTACAGATACTTAGAATGAGGATGAGCTTTTATCTATTACGTGAGTAATAATCATCTGCGATTGTTAGGGTTAGATAATAATAAGTGTGGTGTGTGTGTGTGTCCCCCCCCCCCCCAAGTTTCTCTGTAGTCCTGGCTGTCCTGGAACTCTGTAGACCAGGCTGACCTCGAACTCAGAAATCCTCCTGCCTCTGCCTCCCAAGTGCTGGGATTAAAGGCGTGCGCCACCGCTGCCCGGCTAAGTATGTTGTTATAACTTGTACATATGGCTTGATACAGTTTTATCAAGTCAAAGTGTACAGGATATTACAGTATAGTTGATAGTCTTTGTTCTTGGAAGAAATGCTGAGCTTAAGGATGAGTAAGATTTATGTGTCTTGCTGTGGAGGCACAAAAAATAAAGGCTTAAAAAATGGGGGCTGGGGAAGGGATGGCTTTGCTTTGGCTAGACTTATTTCCTGAGTGTGGTAGTATCTGTGTTAAGTGAAAATTGGAGGATGGCAATTAACTGAAACCACTATTTCAGGTATTCTTACCTATTATCTTTTCTGTGTCTATTTTATTATTTTTGCCTAAAACCTTTTTTTCTTTGTGTGAATGTGCCAAGTATAGCCATTGTAACAAAGCTTGTTGCTTTATGGTCTAGAAATCACTATAGACTTGGGGAAAGACTTTGGTTAATTCATTGCACATTATTTGCTGGCTTCTGAACCCTGATTTTTGAGTGTTGTAGACATGAAGTATAGTCATAGTATGTGAAAACTTGCCACTCTGTATATAGAACTCTTTATAGAGAGATGAAACTAGTACAATCATTTACTTGTAATAAAGAACATGAAGGGTCTGAAGTTTGCAAAATGCCACAGTACACTTTAGAATTGTAATATGCAATTTAATGTAAATAAAACTTGTATTAGTTATTTGTTTCTCTTTTGTGCTTGGTTTTTTTTTATTGTAGGCAAGAGTGTTTTAAAACCTACTCTGGATTTCTTTTGTTCTTTCTTTTTCTTTTCCTTTTTTTTTTTTTTTTCTTTTTGTCTTTTCCAAGTAGGGTTTCTCTCTGTTTATTGGCTCCTCTAGAATTCTCTGTAGATCAGACTGGCTTCCTCAGAGATCCTCCTGCCTCTGTCTCCTGAGTGCTGGGATTAAAGTGTGCTTTACCACCTCCCAGGCCTTGTTATTTATTTATTAAAAGTTATGGTGCTAGGAATCTACCCTGTTGTTGTATCTGCTCTAAGGTGCTCTTCCATTGTTGAGAGAGAGAAGGAGAGAAGGAGACAGATAGACAGACAGACATGGAGACGGGAGGAGGAGAGTATGTGCATGTGTGCACATATGTGTATGCATATTTTGTCCTGGGGTACTTGTGTGTTATCTCCACTGACAGCCCAGCACAAGTCTTAAAAAAGACTAGTTTTGACAGTTCCCTTAAATCCCAACTTAACGCTGGAGAATGAATGGATTTAATGGTAAGAGTCCTTACTTTGTAATTTCTTGTGACCCTGGCTTCAATACCTAGGATTTGAAACAACTTCTTTATTATGGTTATGTATCTAAGTTATTAATAATTTATTTTTTTGAGAAAGAGTCTCACTGTACAGTTCTATCTGTCCTGGAACTCACTTTGTAGGTCTAGAATGCAGAGATCCACTTCCCTTTGCCTCCTGAGTGCTGGGGAGTACTCCTGGCTTTGTTTATAAATTCTTGAAGTAATTCCTTTACTATAGCGAAAGTGTATCTTGGATAGTCCCCAGACTTCTGGGATAAGGCCTCACTTAATACTCTAGGTTGGTATAAATAGCAGTTCTCCTGTCTTAGACTTGGGGTTTTGGGGTGTGTCCCTGGCAACTAATGCCTCATCTTATTACTGTTTTTTAAACCTCTTAAAAAGAAATTAACATATTGTTTCTTGACAATTTTTTTTTTTTTTGTTTTTGGTTTTTCGACACAGGGTTTCTCTGTGTGTAGCCCTGGCTGTCCTGGAACTCACTCTGTAGACCAGGCTGGCCTCGAACTCAGAAATCCACCTGCCTCTGCCTCCCAAGTGCTGGGATTAAAGGCGTGCGCCACCACTGCCCAGCTGTTTCTTGACAATTTTATAAAGTAAATTATATAAAGTATAGCTCATTCTAGCTTCAAAATTCCAGATTTTAAGGTATGCACTGTATGTTGTTTCTTATGGTGCTAGGAATCTACCTAGTTTTTGTTTTGTGTTTTAGGACAGGGTTTCTCTGTATAGCCCCAGCTGTGCTGGAACTTGCTTTGTAGACCAGGCTTGCCTGGGACTCAGAGATCCATCCACCTGTGTCTGCTTTTCCAAGTGCTGAGATTAAAGTTGTGTGCCACCACCCACTTCTTGGGACATTTACTGGATCATACAGAGAGGACTAGGGTTTGACTTTTAGAGCCCACATTGTGGCTCCTAACGCCAGTACAGGGGTTGGTGGGGAGGGGTTCAACATTCTTTTCTGTATTTTTTGAACAGTAGGCATGAATATGGTACATGTACATACATACAGGCAAAATGATCATACATATAAAATAATGAAATCTTACATTTTAATTTCAGAAAATGTAGTTCGTAGATTAAAGGTACTGAAGTTTTCTAAGTAGTCTGGCCCTCACAGACATACAGTTCCATAAGCTGCCCCAGTGCTAGTACATTATTTTCCAAAGTTCATAGTTTACATTAAGGGTAGTTCTTATTCTGTAGCAGTGGAATAATTTATAATGATATATATCTGGCCTTATATGAACACATTGTACTTTTTACTGCCTTTGCTATTTAAAAAAAGCTGTGAAGTATCTTTTTTGAAAGTAATACTGCCTTGCTATCTAGTATTTGCATATTTTCCATCTTCTGTCAGTATACTTGTTCTTTAGATTTTTCTCAGAACATTTAAAAATCTTACCTCATAGCTAGATTCCTCCCTCCAACCCCCCCAGACAGGGTTTCTCTGTGTAGCCCTGGCTGTCCTGGAACTCACTCTGTAGACCAGGCTGGCCCCAACTCAGAAATCCACCTGCCTCAGCCTCCCAAGTGCTGGGATTAAAGGCATGCACCACCACTGGCCTGCTAGACTTTTTTTTTTTTTTTTTTAAAGCATGTTTTTCTTTCTGATTTACTGACTTTTTTTGGTATTTATTATTTTTAGTAGAGACAAATCTAGTCTTTGTCTACTTTTAGAAACTAAAATACTGGGAGTAAAGACATCTATATGTTTCTGTTTGTTTAAATCAGGGTTTTGCTGTGTAACCTAGGTGAACTTGAAACTTTGTAGATCTGACTGACCTCAGACAATCTGCTTCTGCTACCAGAATATTGGGATCAGAGACATGAGTCAGTATTTTGGCCAGTGTGTATTTTTCTCTTTATAGAAAATTCAAAACGTGAGTTGCCAACTTTTTTTTTAAAGATTAATTTATGTGTGTTTGTATGCATGCACATATGCATATATATGTGTGTGTGTGTGTGTGTATATATATATACATATATATATATATATATATATAAATAAATATTTTTTTATTTATTTATTTATTTATTTTGGTACCACTTGTATGCCTAAGTGCCTCAGGAAGCCAGAGGAGGACGTATTCCTCAGTTTAAAGTTTGCTGTGTGAATGCCAGAAAGTGAACCTGGATTCATCTTTCTAGCCCCTCTTATGTACAGTTTTCTTATTAACCAACATGTAACTATGTAACTTTACCATGCTGAGGAAAATACAACTTTGTAGCCTCCTGGCTTCATTGTTGCTATTGAGATATCAGTTTGTCAGAAAACATAAGCCTCACAATTCAACCTCCTCTTTGTTTCTATGTTATATTAATAAATCTAATATATTTAAGTATAATTGTCTTTTTCTGCTTGTCATTCTGTCTTGTTTTTTTTTTTTTTTCCTAAGATTTATTTATTTTATGTATCTGAGTCCACTATTGCTCTCTTTAGACATACCAGAAGAGGGCATCAGATCCCATTACAGATGGTTGTGAGCCACCATGTGGTTCCTGGGAATTGAACTCAGGACCTCTGGAAGAGCAGCCAACCAACCGCTGAGCCATCTCTCCAGCCCTCATCTTTTTGTCTTTCTTTGGTGTTTCTGTGTTCTTAGCTGTCCTGGAGCTTGCCATGTAGATCAGACTGTCTTCCACCTCGCTAGTGTGAGTTTTATTATCATGTGTCTTTTCAACAGGCTAAAATGTTTAAGCTACAGATCAGAGATACTTTGTATTTGGTTGGCTAGGATGGATTGGTTGCAGGGCTGAGGGAGGTACTAATTGACTCTGAATCCCCTTTATGGTATTGGTAAGAATTGTATTCTGAAGAGAACCATGAAAGGATAGTTTCAATTACTCTACTTTTTAAAGATGAACACTATTTCCCTTGCAGTCTAAGCTTTTGATCTTACATGTTAGAATTTTGAGAGACAAAATTGTTGAATGAACAACATATAGATTGGCACATTTATATGTCAAGAGGACTTATTTTGTATCTAGGAGCTTAATTTTTCTCATTTCTAATAAAATTGAAACTTTCTAGACATTCTAATAAAACAAGTAGTTTATGAGTGACTTTGACAACAGCAAGTTTTCCTCCTCTTAAACAAACTACTATAGAGGCTTTCTAGATTAAACCATAATTGTATATGAATGAGCTTTCATGCATATGAGGCTCAGATATGGCACAAACAGGTGACTCATCAAGCCATTACTTCACTCCCAGGTATTCCCCAATTTGTGTGTGTGTGTGTGTGTGTGTGTGTGTGTGTGTGTGTTTGGAAACAGTTATCAGTCATTATTTGGGTAAAGCTTTCTTAATATTCTATAGGCACAGGATTAATTTTTACTCAGTGTTCACTGCACACTTACATTTTATATTTCCTAAGACCTCATACACAGGTTCTCATTCTCTTAATGTTATTTTTTAAAGGCTGAGTTTATGTATATGTGTACTGTCTATATTTGCATCACTTGCCTGCAAGACACCTAAGGAGGCCAGAAGATGGCATCAGGTACTTTGAGGATTCTGGGAATTGAACATGGGTCCTATGGGAGAGCAGCCAATGTTCTTAATGGCTAAGCCATCCCACCAACCCTCACCCTCACCCCTAAAGCAGGAATTTTCCCCAAAGCAGGAATTTTTTTGTAAAATTCTTAACTTAAAAGCTGAAATGAAGTCTAGAGCCGTATAAACTGAAGCTTAGTTGAATTCTAGAGACTGTAGTCATCTCCTAACTACTTACTGTAGCATATATATAGTACCTCTTTAAGTTAGTCCTAACAGTGCTAATAGCAGGCTGATCCATCTCTGATCGGTGGCTAATGTGGTAGCCAACAAGATTAAGAACCTGCTAATGTTGGCTCTAAAAGGGCTCATCCACTCCCTTTTGGTCACATGGACTAAAAGTTGACTATTTTAATCTTTGAGACCCTAAGAAAATGTTAATATAACTAGTATTCTGAAGATTATACAAAGGATATGATCTTTTAGGTAATTTTCCTGCACTGTTGAAGTAATTGGCCAATATTTATGAGAAGTTGGTCATCTTACATTTTAATTTTTTTGAGACAGGAAGTAATAGAGCTCAGGCGACCTGGGATTTAATATTCTTACTTCAGTTTCTGAGTGCTAGTAGTATAGGCTTGCACTGTCATATCCTTTCTTATTAATCTTCTGGTTGTCTGTTAGAGCTCCATGTTAGAAGGTATTTTTGTTAAACAAAAATAAGGTATGGCGTCCTTCCTTGTTTTCAATCGTCTCCCACTCTTTTGATTCTGCCTCCCAAGTGCTGGGATTAAAGGTATGCTCCACTACTGCCTTTGTATTAGCCTCAAACTTACTACATTGTGTAGTAATGACTTTCACTTCAGCATTGTTCTTTTGCCTTAGCCAGCTAAGTGCTTGGAATTATAAGGTCTTCGTCGCCATGCCTTGCTTCCTCCTAAAATCTTATTCATAGACAGCTTTATTCCCATTCCCCTTTTTTGAGTCATGCATGTGCAAATATATGAGCTTGTGTGTGGAGACCAGAGGTTGACATTGGGAATCAATCATTCATTTATGTACCAGATTCTCACATTGAATCTGGAGCTCACCAATTCATCTAGTCTGATTGGTCAGCAAGCTCCAGGGAACTCCTGTCTCCGTTTCTCCAGCTTATAGATTTCAGATATCTCTGCCACATTCAACCTTTCTCGTTGGTTTAATTTTTTTTCCAGACAGGGTTTCTCTGTGTAGTCCTGGCTGTCCTGGAACTCACTCTGTAGACCAGGCTGACCTTGAACTCAGAAATCCGCCTGCCTCTGCCTCCGCCTCCCAAGTGCTGGGATTAAAGGCGTGCACCACTACTGCTATATTTGTTTTTTTTAAAGATTGACTTATTCTTTATGTGTATGATTGTTTTACTTGAATGTGTGAGTGCACTTCATACATGCCTAGTGCCTTGGAAGTCAGAAGAAGGTGCCATACCCTGTGGGATTGAAGTTACAGAAAGCCATAAGCAACCATGTGGGTGCTAAGAGCTGAACCTGGGTCAGATGCCCTTGCCAGTTGAAATATTTTACTGTCCTTAATCTGTCATTTTAATGGAGAAATTCAGATGGAGATTAAATACCTTGTTTTGGTGTTTGTACAGTTTGTTTATTGACTTGTAGATCCTAATGGAGTTTTAAGTCCAGGCTGATAAGATAGTAAGCTCCTTCTAAGTAAGGACTCCTTGGCATTTATTTCTTGGCATTTTTCAGTCTTTTACTCTTGAGAGGATGCTTAAAAGTTATGTATTGGCTTTTTAAAGGCAGGCTTATTTCCAGTCCTTCTTAAGAAAGACATATTACAAGAGAGGTGACTTTTTATTGTGGAGCTTTTGCATTTGTACTATCCTTTATGTGTTACCTTAGTTCTCTTTCTTATAAGACTTTATTTTCTGTGTATAGTGTGTCTCAAAAAAACAAAACCAAAAGCCAAAATGGAGGTAAGGTAAATGACTCAGTTGGTAAAGTGCTTGCTAAGTATGCACAAAGACCTTCAACCCCTAGTGCATTAACTGTGGCTAGTAGTGTAATTCCAATACTTGACTGTCTTGTAGTATTTACAGACAGGAGGGTGGGCTTCACATAACAGTGATTTGAAAGAGACCCCGTCTCAAAAAGAAAAACACAATAGAAGGGGAAGATATGGAACAAGGAAGATACACATTAAATGTCAATTGCATAATAAAAACCTCCTGCAGACATTACATGACATTATATATAGCTTGTTCTCATTCTCTTCTCCTCTCTCTCTCTCTCTCTCTCTCTCTCTCTCTCTCTCTCTCTAATGTTCACTGTAAAAATAATTCATCTTTCAGTTTTGAAAGCTGCCTCAAATAGGTGGTAATCGTTTCATGAATTAATGTAATTGAACTGGCTTTGGGGGCTGCTGAACACTGTTTTAGGCTACTAATTATAGACTTGTCCCCTAGTCTATCAAATAATCATTTCTGTGGTTTGAAGTTCTATATATAAATATTAGTATTCTTTTTTTCCCCTTTTTTATGCTTTGAACTATTTGACTAGGAACTACTATCACATGCTAAAATTATAGTTTTCTTGTATACCAGAGGACCAAAATTCTTTAATATTCCCACACCCCCAAGCTATAATAACCTGTCTTTTGTAATATTAAGAACTTAGAGGAAAACAAAGCCTGATGGTGCAGTCCTATAATCTCATCATGCATCATGTAGACATTAGGAGGATGAAAAAGTGTGAGGCAAGCTTGGGTTATATTAGTAGAGTGAGACCTTTTTAAGAAAAACAGAACTTGGGAGTAGAAGTTTTCCTTGAAGGAACTCCCTGTATTTAAACTTTTGTTTGTTCTTTTGAGGTGTTGGGAATTGAACCCAGTACCTGTACTAAGTACATGTTCTGTCAGTGCTCTGTGACTAAGATAAATTTCTAGCCTTCCTGTTAGAAGTTAAACAGTTTCTTAAAAAATTTTAAAGGGTATTTTTGGGCTGGAGAGATGGCTCAGTGGTTAAAAGCACTGACTGCTCTTTCAAAGGTCCTGAGTTCAAATCTCAGCATCGACATGGTGGCTCACAACCATCTGTAATTTGATCTGTTGCCCTCTTCTGGTGAGTCTGAAGACAGGGACAATGTACTCACATACATGAAGTAAATAAATAAATCTTAAAAAAAAAAAAGATATTTAAAAAATTCTGTATGTATCTTAGTGTTCTATTTATATGCATTTTGTGCTCTGAGAGGTCAGAGTATAGCTAATCCCTGGGAACCAAATCCAGGTTCTCTTCCAGAGCAGTAAATTCTCTTAACCATGGAGACTTTTCTCTAGCTGCACATGTGTGTGTATGTGCAGGTTTGTGGGAATTGGTTCTCTCTACCAACTCAGGTTCTCAAGCTAGGTGATGGTGCTTTCCACCCTAGATGAGCTGTCTCATTCTGTAGACTAGGCTGGTCTCAAACTCAAGAGATCTGCCTGCCTTTGACTTTACCTCCTCAGTGGACCACAACTGCCCATGTGTTTTTTCTTTCTTTTTTTTTTTTAATCTTAAAATGATAGCATAGTTGGTGTAATTGGTTAAGACAGAACAGAATCTTCATACAGTAAATGTAAGCAGTTACTGATTTAAAGGGCTTGGCTCCAGCTCAAGTTCTTTACCTTCATCTGAAACATCTAAACATAAAATGTCATTCTACTTGTTGGTGTAGGAATGCTCTGCAGTTGGAACTATATCTGTAAAACAGCTTGCCTGTTAACTAACTTAGGAAAATGACTATTTCCCACTTCAAGTTTTCTTTCTCAAAAGCAGTCAGAAAAGAATTTTAAAAATAATTTTAATATATTTATTTTTCATGTGCATCGATTCCCTAGAACTGTAGTTACTGACAGATGTGAACTGCCATTCTGGTGCTGGAAATTGAACCCGAGTCTAGTGCTCTTAGCCACTGAGTCATTTCTCCAGCCCAGAAAATAATTATTTTCTGAATCCTTTGGTTAAATTTTAAAGTGGCCCCCCCCTCCAAAAAAAAAAGAAGTGCATACAAATGAGAGCTTCCTACTATTATTTTTCTGTAATAAATCTTGGGAATATCTGGAGTTCTTTTTCAGTATTTATAAATTTGACTTTCAGTTTCTTCCTCTGTCTCCTTTTCTTTTTAGTGATGGCATGGTACTCTATTTTTTTTTTTTTTTTAATATATATATATAAAAACTGATATATTCATGTTGCTCTTTTGAGTTTCTCTTTTGTACACAGTGTCTTGACTAAGTACCCCAGGCTGGCCTAAACTCACTCACTAACTCAGAGACTGGCTTTGAACTAATGATCATCCTTACTACTTCGGCCTCGTGAGTGCTGGGATGAGCCATCATACTCTGGTAGTAATTTGAACTTTTTGATAGTTTGCTTAGTATAAGGATAATCTGCTCTTTTGTATGGAATTGGGTCAAATTATAACTCAGCCACTTTTTTTCCTGTTGCAGTTCAAAAAAAAAAAATCTCAATCCATTTAACTAATTGAGCTATGATCTGGCAGTGGTTGAGTGGAATGGCATCAGCCTCTATAAAGTTGGAGATCACTTGTTCCCCTTGTAAATAGATGTACTGAACTGATTGCAACTTTGTTCAGAGGCTTTAAAGATACTGGACTTTATGAGGTGGTTCATTCTTGTAGTCATAATACTATACAAATAGAAACAGGATCTCAGGTTAGAGACCAAGTTCTCTCTGTCTTCCTGCCTGTTTGCCTGTCTGCCTGCCTGCCAGCTATCTGTCTATCTGATTAAAAAAACAGCAAAAATGAAAATTGGGTTTATGATTTATTTTTTGAGACAGGTTCTCACTGTATAGTTTGTCTGGCTTGAAACTCAGTATGTAAATCCTCAAACTCACAGAGATCCTGTTGTTTAAGCCTCTCCAGGACTGGAAATTAAGATGTGCGCCACAACACCTGACTCGTATTTATTTAAACAAACTTTTTCTTTAATCAAAGTATAGACTTAAAAAAATTAGGTGTGTGTCTGTCTACATGTGGATATATGCATGAGAGTGAAGGTGCTTTTGGAGGCCAGCAGAGTTGGAGTCACTGGACAGTTGTGAACTGACTGACAACTCCTGGGAGCTAAATTCTAGTCCACGGGAAGAGCAGCAACTGGTTTTAACCCCTAAACCATGCTTCTAGCCCAAATAATGGCTTGTTTTAGGAAATATTTTCTGAGAAGCAGCCTTTTTTAGTTTAGCCTTTTTATACCATAATTACAACTTTGCAAGCTTGATTTCATAGCAAGAAGATCTGGTATAACTCAAGGACATCTGGGACCATTGCTTCATTTACTGTAATAAACTGCTTTCATGTTGCTATTAAGATACTGCCCTTTTAGTTTGTTACTGTTGTAGCAGAATCATAAATTATAACATGTTGCTTTTATTATTTTTGTGTGTGCCCATGTTGCCCATATGAATGAAGGTCAGAGGGCAACTTCTTCTATCATGGTGGGTCCCAGGGATCAGACTCAGGCTTGGCAGCAAGTACTTTGGCCTGGTGAGCCATTCTGCTGGCTCTGAAGGTTTTATTCATTATGTATGCTTGTACCTAAGGAGGCTAAAAGAGGGCATTGGATCTACTGGGCTGGAGTTACAGGTGATTGTGAGCTGCCTAATATGGGTACCAGAAATAAAACTCAGGTGCTCTGGATGAACCACTAAACCATCACTCTAGCCCCAAATTTCTGACACCCACAGTCTAGTTACATAGTGTCATAAGGCAATACACCTTGCCGCTCCATACTTTTCAATTTTATCGTGTGTTTCTAAGACTTTTTCTCTCCTTTTTTCTTTCAGTGAATGGTAGTGTCTAGAAAGGGTATGTCCCTTCAAGAGAGAGGTGCCAATGTCCAACCGGCCTAATAACAATCCAGGGGGGTCACTGCGACGTTCACAGAGGAACACTGCCGGGGCCCAACCACAAGACGACTCAATAGGAGGAAGGTATGTGTGTATTTTATGGTAATCTGAAGGGAGTTGGGAATCAAAACAAACAAAATCAAATAAAAACATCCTCGTTTTGAGTACTGAAACATTGTACATGGTCATTCCCCTGATTTCCGAGCAAAGTAGCACAAAGTTGGAATTTAAAGTGATTCTTAAATTTTTCTGAAATAAGGTAGACCCCTCTAAAATCAGTTCCCAGTCACTGATGTGAAGCCCTGATTTAAGGTTCTTAGCATATGGTATATCATGTTTTGTCCTTTCTTTGTACTTGCTTAGCACATGTTGTAACATGTCTTTAAACCATTTGTGGGTCCTTAAGTACACCTCAACTTAGTGATTTTATTGAGAGGCCATTTATTTTAAGCACTTAGGTTTTGACACTCAGCTTGATGGTGATGGTGGGAGGACTAGCTAGTCGTACCTGTGGATACCATATGAACAGTGTTTGAATTATGAAGATGTGAGATACTTTGTTAGCTCTCTCAATTTTAGTCTGCTGTTGATCTTTTTAATTGGAATTGTTTTATATAAGGTAGTATGAAGAGTAACATACAGTCTTTTTAAAGTAAAATTATGGGTTTGAGTTAGTCATGGACTGTCACTGTTTATGAAGTGCTCAGAAGTAGTTAAGCATTGTTCTCTAATCTAGTGATACCAGTGGTTAGCTTGGAGTGAGTCAGTGAATTCTAGTTATTTTAGAGTAATTACCTAAATTAACAGTTTGAGGCAGTCATGTTGGTAATATTGGCAGCATAATATTGGTAAATTACTAAAAAGAAATTGGAATGTCAAATGTAAATAATGAATAATAATTGTCATGTTCACTGTTAACTACCAATGTAGTTATTTGTAAGGTCTTTAAACTAGGATAGCTTTGTGAGTTATGCCTCTGCCATAGAATTGGCAATTCTCTTTGGATTAAGGTTGCAAGATCCTTAGTTCCTGAGTTTCTGGGTGAGTTTGTCTGTTTCTTGGAGTTGCTGATTATCTTAAGTATTGTACTGTGCATACTTAAGTGTTATACTCACTGTAGAGTTCTTGTTTTTCTATATTCAGTTTATGAAACAAACAGACATACTTACTTTATGCTGATGGTATTAAATTTGAATAATATTACTTCTGAGAATTTAATCCTAGCTCCTATGTCGTGTCATTTCACTTTTTTTTTTTTTTTCTTGGTGGTGGTGCTGGTGGGGTTTTAAGACAAGGTTTTTCTGTGTAGCCCTGGCTGTCTTGGAACTTACTTTGTAGACCAGGCTGGGTTCAAACTCGGAGATCCTCCTGCCTCTGCCTTATGAGTGCTGGGATTAAAGGCATGGGCCACTACTACCCAGCTCATTTCATATATTGTTAAAAATGGAAAAAAATGTTATGTCTTCAGTATTCAACACTACAGTTTAGGTAGTAGTAAAATATATAGGTCCCCATACCCAGTTTTGAGATATGAATAAGTATAATTATGATCAAAACAGGGAATACACAAAAGTGAAAGAAAAACAAATTAATTCTACAATCTACTTAAATATTTCTATTGACCTTGGCATGTTGTCAAGTCTTTAAATTTGTAAGTACATGTGTTTATATGTTCATGCCAGTTACATCTTTTGAACAAGTGTAGGTGTACGTTTTTGGTACATGAACTGTCAACATTTTGAGCTATACAAGAACATTGCTTCTAATATCCATAGTAACATTTTGTTATGTGTTTGTATATCAGTGTTCTATGAAATTTAAGCAGTTTCTTACAGTAACATATTTATAAATGAGTTGGTTTGGACATAGTCTCATTCCTGTATTCTCAGTACTCCGCAGGGGAGGCAGGGATACCCTCCAAATTTGATCCATTCTTGATCTACACAGCATTTAGGACTAGCCTAGCCTATGTAGCTAGAACTTGTCTCACTCATATCCTCTGAAAAGTTAGAAAAAAACGGAAGTCGTCAGTTCTTATAATTAGAGTGGTTTTGGCTTAAGTAACTTTATGAAGATAAAATAATTGGAATTCCATTAGATTGTTGAATGTCAAGTTTCTAATTTAAATATTAAGAAAGTTCATTATTGTGTATGTGCATGATTTGTGTGTATGTATGCTATGCTGTGTGTGTGTAGATGAGAGACATTGTGAAATCATTTCTCCTTTCATCTTTATATATGTTACAGAAAGCAAACTTGGGTTGGCATGTATGTCAAATACTTTTACCTGAACACACACAGTCTCCCTGGCCCTCTGTTTTAAAGCCAACCCGTATTCTTTTATTTATTTTATTTAGTTAATTCTTACTCTAAATTCAGTGATTCTGTATGTGTTTACACATACGTACATGTGTGCATACATACATACATACATACATACATACATACTGTAGGTGCCCATGGAGCTCAGAAGATGGTGTTGGATTTATAGGTGATTATAAATCTTGTGATATGCACAGGTGGTTGATCTTTGATCTGGGTACCCCCTCAAGTAACAAATGCTTTCCAGCCCTCAGGTCATGTATCCTATGTTTCTTTTTGAAGAAAAATAATAAAAATTTTAAATGCTTGAAAATAATGGTAGGAAACCTGTAAAGATTCTTGTAGCTTTGCCTTCCTTCAATTTCGTAATAGTTACCTTTCTCAGTTTTTTCTCCTTCCTTCCTTCCTTCCTTCCTTCCTTCCTTCCTTCCTTCCTTCCTTCCTTCTTCCCTCCCTCCCTCCCTCCCTCCCTCCCTCCCTTCCTTCTTCCCTCCCTCCCTTCCTTCCTTCCTTCCTCCTTTTTTCTTTTCTCTTCTTAAATAATTTATTTTTAAAATTATGTGCATTGTTGTTTTGCCTGCATGAGAGTTGCAGACAGCTGTGAGCTGCTATGTGGATGCTGGGAATTGAACCCAGGTCCTCTGGAAGAACAGTCAGTGCACTTAACTACTGAGCCTATTTCTCTAGCCCCCTCCCAAATTTTCTTTTAAAGCTTAAGTTTTAAAAGTTTATTTTTGTGAATGTTTTTATTGGATCTGTGGCTGTGCACCACCTGTATGCCCGATGCCCATGGAGGCCTGAATAAGGTGTTAGGTACTCTGAAACTTACAGGTGGTTGTGAGCTACTAGATGGGTACTGGGTGTCATCAAAAGTGGGTCTTCTGGAAGCACAACTGTTTTCTTTTTTCTTTTTCTTTTTTTTTTTCCTTCATTTTTTTATGACCAAGCTATTTTTCCAGCTGATTTTCAACTTTTAGTATGTCTTTTAAAAAGTTTCTTGGAAAGTTTTGTTCCAGAACATACTCATAGCCTTAGGTTGGATTCCAGTACTGTGTGAACCGGACAAGGTCCATATCTTATAATCCTAGTATTTAAGGATCAGAAGCTCAGGATCATCACCTTTGTCACATAACTAGTTCATGACATCTTATTCCCAAAGAAAAATTACTTCAGAGAAGTAATACACAAAAGAGGTCCTATTTACTTATTAAGCTTAGTGTCTTATTTCTTTTTAAAAATTTTTATTTTATATATTTACATTTTAAATGTTAATCCCCCTTCCCAGTTTCCCCTCCACAACCTTCCTCTCCCCACTTCCCCTTCTATGAGGGTGTTCTCCACCCACCCACCCATTCACGCCTCTGCCCTAGCATATCCCCGATGGGCATCGAGCCTCCACAGGACCAAGAGCTCCCCTCTCATTGATGCCAGATAAGGCAGCTGGAGCCATGGGTTGCTCTGGGGGGACTGGTTGGTTTCTACTGTTCTTCCTGAATCTTGAGGGTAGTAGAATTTCAGCTGGGAAGAAATTTGAGTGTGCTCTCATCAGATCTCAGACTATGTCATCCTAACATAATTATCTAATCTTGAGACTATTTCTCCAGTGGTTTTTGTGAGAGGAAAGATTGATTGAGCTTAATTGGAACAGAACAATTGCAGTTGTAGGTTGAAGATGAGTTTTTTCTGTGTGTGTATATGCACTTATGGAGAGTAGAAGTGCGTCGGGTCCCCACGCGCTGTAGTTTTAGTGCTCCTTTAATTTTTGTTTTGTATTGTTTTTGGTTTTTTTGTGTTTTATTTCTTTGTTTTTTGAGAGTTTCTTTGTGTGGTCTTGGTTGTCCTGGAACTTGCTCTGTAAAACAGACTGGTATACAGATATCCTTCTGCATCTGCTTCTCAGTACTGGGATTGTGAAGTGCTTTTAACCTTTAGGTCATCTCTCCAGCCTAGAAACAGTGGATTTGTAAAAATGTGTTGCTAGAGATCTAATGAGTAAAATGATAATAGTAAAGGAGTTGTCACAATGCCACTAGAGAGTGGTGTGTTTTATACTTAAAACTTGTTTTTTTTCGCTCAGTTGAGACTCATGGAAACTCTGGGCAGGTATGAAATTCTTGTTTAATAAATGCATAAGGTAGCTCAATTGATATAGCTAGTTTCAGGTAGACTTGATTTTAAAATGCTTGCTTTTTAGAGTCATTTGAATCATGTCAGCCTGTTTTAACTGCAGAGCCCTCTTGATCTCTGTGATGAAAGGAGTACTTACAGCCAAAGAATATTCTCATTCAGCTTAGCATTTAACTAGTAGGTTTTTCCCCTCATTTTTTGTTTTTCTAAGACAGAGAAACACAGAGTTTTTCCACACGGTTTTTTCCGTGTAGTCTTGGCTCTCCTGGAACTCTGACCAGGCTGGCTTTGAACTCACAGAGATCCACCTGCCTGTTGTCTCCCCAGTGCTTTCATTAAAGGCATGCACCTCCTTTACCTCCTACACAGTGCACTGCTATTTACTAGAATTTTTATATTTAGTTTCAGTTTGTTGTTTTCTTTCACATAGGATTAAGCTGCCACTGTGTGTAGTTGCCTTCCAGTAACCTGCCCTCTTCTCAAATCAAGAATACCTCTCAAGTTGGCTCTCTATTTCCTTATTTGCTTTTCCACTTCCTCAACAAGGCTTCTCTGTTTAGTTCAGGCTGGGCCCATTTTGAACCCCCTTGCCTTAGTTCCCTGAATCTTGGGATTAGAGGCTCTGGTTAGTAACTGAATTTAAATCTTTTTATATTTTAAGGTTTATTTTTATTTTGTGGTTTTTGTTTTTTTGTTTTTTTGTTTTTTGTTTTTTGTTTTTTTTTTTTTTTTTTTTTTTTTTTTTTTTTTTTTTTTTT
>JANHMN010000017.1:18285625-18319953 GCA_030674055.1 Rhabdomys pumilio
TTTTTTTGTTAGCATGTATGTATGTATGCATGCTGTATGTAAGCCTCTCAGAGGCCAGAAGAGGATGACAGGAACCCCTGGAACTAGAGTTACAGTTGGCTGTGGTCCTCCATGTAGGTGCTTAGAAAATGAATCTTGGGTCCTCGTAAGTGCTCTTAACCGAGCCATCACTTCAGACCCCAGACCCATTTACCTTTTTGAAAGAATAATTTACATTCATTCATAAGAAAAGAGAATAGTGTCTTCTGACTGTTTCCTTTTGTTCTACATCTTTCACTGCTGTCTGTAATGAATTAGACATCTTCTATTTTTCTTTTTCTCTTTCCTCTGAGTATTTGGATGATAGCTGATCTGTTCCTCTCTTTTCTGTTCTCTTTTTCTTCCTTAGGAAAAAAACTTCCTTCCACTGCTTCTATGTTGGCTTGCTCTCAGGGATACTTCTAGCATTTTCCTCTTCTAGCACAGGTATTTGTAGGCTATCCCTTCCCTCTTGGCCATGCAGTATCATTTAAATTGTACAGTGTGCTTTCACCTGTTTTCTCAGTGGGAAAATGGTGGTATTAAATGAACATTTATAGCAACTTTGCTTAAGATTGTGTCAATGCTGATTTCTTCTTTTGTTTTTACAGTAAAAGTATGACTACATAATGGGGAACTACAGGAAAATAAGATAATTTTTAGTGTCACCACTCAGATAACCATGGGGTGTAGTTCTGTTCCATGTCTTTATTTACTTTTTTTTTTTTTTTTGTATCTGAATTTTCAACATAAAATAGTATAGTAGGAGTAATATAGACTGTAGTGATCATTTACTCTGACCTAGTATATACTTTTACAGAATTCTATAATAGTCTTCAACATGAGAATTAAAATACCCATGTGCTTTTTCTGTGATTTTGAAGTTGTGTGATTGGAGGAGATTCTAGTGCCCTTTCCCACTTCCTGAAGGCTGGCTCGCTTATTTATTTATTTATTTATTTATGAAAGAATATGTGCCTGAGGTTCTTTTTTTAATCTTGAAAATGAATTTATAAATGCTAACATGAATATTTTGATGAGTTTAACAATTTGTTTAGTTGCTGAATTATTTTTTTTAACATAAAGATTGGTTTAGTTTATAGTCCTATTTGTGTATGCCCACTTATCAAAATGTTAATAGAATGTAGACTTATTCATTTAATTTGAGACAGGGTTTCATGTACTTGAGATGTTCTTGGTATTGATTAGCAAAGTCTTTGATTATGCAGTGCTGGGGATTGAACTGGCCTTGGTGAATACTGGGAAAGCATTGTCAACTTAGCTAGAGCTTCATCCCAAGCAGTGCAGAAAAAGATGCTTGTTGGCAAAAGTTAAGCCTTTCTGATTGCTGTGAAGGAAAATCTTGCTATATATCAGATATATATATATATATATTTTCTTGTTAGATGGCCTTTGTCTTAATTCCAGAGAAGCTTGTTACCTAGTTGTAGCTCTTTATGGAAGGTTATTAACTCACTGGCATTGGCATTTTTATTTTATTTTTGTATGTTTTAATGTATAGTGGTCTGCAAAATTAAGTCCACTCTTATTTTCTTCTCTTAAAAGAACAATAGCTTTTTTTTCTGAGTTCTTTTGTTTTTATAATTTTTATGTTTGGTTAATATAATGTTTGAATCCAATCTATCTTACATTTATTCAGAAATTGGTCCTACAAAATTTTAATAATTACTTTGTATTTGATATATTTACCCATAGCTGCAGGTTGTTTTTTTTTTTCCCCAATTTTATTAATAATTTAAAGAGTTTTAAGGCTGCCAGATTGGTTTAGCAAGAAAAAGTACTTTCTGCCACGTCTGATGAGCTTTTTCTATTACTAGGTTTCTCATGGTAGAAGGATGAAACGGACACTCAAATGTTGTTCTCTAATCTCCACATTTGCATAATGGCATCACATAATTGCATATATACTCAAATACATGTACAGGTTTTAAGCAAAGATTCTGAAAAATCAGTATTAGTTATATGGAAACAAATAGACTTAAAGTTTAAGTTGCATTTTGATTTTTGTCTTTTTTTTTAATAGAATAGAGTTTATATAGGGCATGGGAAGAGGAGTTGAGAGAGTTAGAGAAAGATAAGAGGCTGGTCGGGAACATGTAGAGAGAGGAGAAGGTGTTGGAGAGAGAGAAGGGTTAGAGAGCTTGATTTTTGTCTTTGAAATTCAGTTTAGAATATAGCTGTTTACACGTGTGTATCCAGTATCCTGTCCAGCTGTTTTTATCTTTTAATTTAAATATTTGCACTTTTAAAGTGTTGATCATACACTGGACAAAACTTTTCCTCATGATTGGACAGATTATGGCAATAGACAGATTTTATTTGTTCTGTAATGTGTGTGTCTAGAACTTCTTTAGTACTTCATGGAATTGAAAAAATTTAAATTTAATATAATTTTTTAAAATTTTGTGGTATTAGGAATTGAACTTAGGGAATTGGTACACTCTACTAGGTGAGCACTATGTCACTGATTGACATTTCTGGTCCCAAACGGATAAGAATTAGTCAAGATGAGCAGGCAGAGAAAAATAAGAATGTGCCTATGTTAAAATTTTTATGTTGCAACTTGTTTTGTGTTGATTTTCCAACTTACATTATTGTAATTAAGAAAAGTAACTTTCATTGTTACGTTTATATTGTCTCAAAGTGATGGTTAATCTTCATTGCCAGTTTGCTAGATTAGAGCCATCTACAAGATGTTGTGACAAGCACACCTTTTACTGAGGAAAGATCTAGAACCATCTTTTGTGCTGGGGACCTCAGACAATAAAGAGGAAATGGAAGGAAGCTAGTTTAGTGCTGACTTGTCTTTTCTCCAATTTCTGTCTTGAGTACCCCATGATTCCTCTTCCGTGGTATATGCCTGCTTATGTCTAGCTGGCCAAGCGACCATGAACTGCAGTACTGAGCCAGAATAAATTCTACCTTGTTTATGGGTTTCTATCAGTTACTGGATCACAAGTATTCCATTTTTGCATAATTTGTTTCCATGTATATCTTTGACCAGTGAAATGGACCTTTTAAATTTGCTTATCTGGCTTTTAAAAATTTATTACACAAAAAGTTACAGTCTTAGTCTTTAATAGTTGGCTTGGAGAGGAACGAGGTGATCCTTCTCAAATATTTTGCAAGATAGGATTTACACAGTAGATAAATGAGAGGAAATCTAGACTTGCACATTCTAAAGTCTTACAACTTTAAATACTAAGAGTTTATATACGGTATTGACTTAATCTTTATAAAATGAGATGACTTGTGTAAGAGCACGTTAGCATAGCTTTGTATGTGACTTCTTTTTTTTAAAAAAGGATATTTCAGTATAGTGTGACTTGTTAATTTTTACTAGGTATATGAGAAGCATGAGCATTCTTTGCATATCTATATCTGCAAATACAATTGCTTCATTTAAATGTCACTATATAAATAATCATTCCTTTAAAAATACATCTGTTTATCTGTGTGTCTTATATGCATGCATGTTGGAGGTATATCAGAGGAAAACTTTATGAAATTGGTTCTCTTTCTACCATGTGAGCCCTGAATCTCATAACCAGATTGTCACATTTGGTGGCAGGTTACTTTACTCCATTTTAATGTAGTCTATTCTCTTTGCCAATGTTTAGCAATTCTGCAGAAATCTCAGAGCACATTGAATTTCTCCTAACACATTTATTATAGTGGATCTGCAGGCAAACTCATTGTCTGACCTTTTTTTGCTTGTTCATCTGCCATTATGTCCCCTAGACTCTCAACCATGTTGTACTAAGCCAGTAACTGACTGTTTCCTGTATCCTTTTGTAGGCTTAACATTATTTTCAAGTAGACCAGGCCCTCTTTGCTTTAGAGTTTTTAAAAACATTATACTACTAGGTATGGTATCATAGGCCTGTAATTCAAACACTTCAGAAAGAGAAGACAGGAGGATTAAGGCCTGCCTGGGTTTTGTAGGAGGCTACTTGAAAAACAAGTGGTGGTGCAAGCCTTTAATCCCAGCAAGTGAGATTTCTGCCAGTTCAAGGCCAGCCTGGACTCAGCCTACACAGGGTTCCAGAAGAAACCCTGTGTGTGTTGAAAGAGAAAAGAATTAGACCTCTTATCAAACACTTCTTAATCACAACAGCCCTTCTGTTGAATGTTTCCCATTCATCTTGAGTAGTTGTTGCTTCTATTAACTAGATTTCTTCTAACCACTGCCTAGCCTTTAAGAGAAACTACAAGACTTGGTTGACATTCTGTTCCTCTCAGATGGGAAGGTGTCCTGGGGACTCAGATGTGGTAAGAAGAAGGTTCTCTGGTATTCTGAGACACAGGAGCCCAGGAACCACTTAGCTGTGAGAGGAAGCCTCTTTAGCAGAGGTATTGCAGCTCCACAGCTAAGCTGTGAGGAGTTAGGAGCCTTAACCCCACTCTACCCTTTTCTTCTGATGAGAGAATCACACCAGGCGGCAAATCTCATGAAAGAGATTTATCGGAGAGTCCAGGGAGAGGATGGGCAAATCAGAGATGGCTGCCCTATCATCTAGGGATCAGACAGTAGAGAATTGGACAAAGGGCAGGGCTTAATATAGGGTTTCTTGGTGGGGTGGAGATTTCTAGTGCAGAGATTACCAGGATGAGGATGCCTGGCATTTTAAATCCTGAGCTTTGGGGAGCTTAGGGATTGGGTTTTTATGTTCAAGGATTGGTGGGTTTTGTTCAGACTTCACCTAAATTTAATATAGTCTGGAGAGGGTTCTATTAAGGGGCTAGAGATTACCTTTGTGACCTTTACAGAGGTGTGGGGCGTTATAACAGTTAGGGAGGTCTCGGGGAGGGACCTGGTTGCTGGAGCTTGGGGGGCAGTTTCCTGCTTTGAGGGTTTACAAAGTTTACAAAGGGGGTCCACTTCCCTGCCACTTGAATGAATAGCCTACAACTTTATGTTCACATGGGCAGGCACATGAACTAAATTGTCTTTTTTTTTTTTCCAGAGCTGAGGACTGAACCCAGGGCCTTGCGCTTGCTAGGCAAGCGCTCTACCACTGAGCTAAATCCCCAACTCCCTAAATTGTCAAAAAACCTTTTTTTCTTTTTTGTTTGGATGGTAAAAAGTATGAATATGTGATTGTAAAGTTACCATCTGGCATATTGACAGCTTCATGCATGAAAATGAGCAGACAGAAAATCAGAGTTAGGCCATATGGATCTTCATAAGTTCCACTTCTGCAGGGCTCTTGAGCAATGGTGACTTTTTGCTTTCTTTTCCTTCATTTGCTTTTTCTCTTCTACATGTGAAATATAACCTATCAGTATAGTATAGTCTCTTGATTCTCCCACTTAATAGTATCTTCTAAGCTCATTTTCATTCTCCCTCCCTCCCTCCCTCCCTCCCGCCCTGAGTCTTTCTTCCCCTGCCTTTCTCTTTCCCTCCCTTTCCCCTCTGTGTGTGTGCGGGTGCTAATGTGTGTGTGTCTGTCTCTGTCTCTGTCTCTGTCTCTGTCTCTGTCTCTGTCTCTGTCTCTGTCTCTGTCTCTGTCTCTGTCTCTGTCTCTGTGTCTGTGTCTGTGGGTAACCATTGAAGGCAGAAGAGGGTATCAGATCTTCAAAGTACCTGTGGTTGAGATATGGGTGGAAGCTAGGAAGGAAGGAACCTTTTTGATCAGTGTGTCACCTCTCCAGCCCTCTCAGGTCCCCCTCTCCCATTTGGTTTCTTTTTTTAGTTACATTGAAGCTAGAACTTCATTTTGTTTGAGAGGAGGGAAATTTTATGAGGACATTTCCATGCCTTCTTTTTAAACAGGGTTTTATTGTAGCCCATATTGATCTAAAGTTGCTATGTGCTAAAGATGACCATGAATTCTTCTGCTCTACTTGTTCCTGCTTTGAACAACTTTTTGTTTTTGTTTTGAAAGGTTCTAAATTTTATTACTGGACAAACACACTAATTTAGACAGGAACAAGTCTCCAGGTTAAAAAATGTTGAAATCCATCTTGTAGGAATGATCACAGTTCAGTATAAACCCTCAGTCTTGCCACTGTGAATCCTTACAGACTCAGCTTCGTTCTCCTCCAGTGTCTTCTCTTAGAGTTGTACTTGATTTTGTTAGCAGTTTTCATCCAAATCCATAGAGGATTAGGACAATTTTGCTTTTGTTTCTTGGCCATGTATCACTTGATTCTGAAAGTCTTCTGAGAAGACATGGCAAGAAGCTGAATCAGGCATAGTGTGCATAATGGTAGAAGAAAGGAGAAGAACCTGAACAACTTTTAAAAGCAATTATGCCATTATTGGCTGAATAAGTTGTAGTTAGTAGATTTAGTCAGCAGTAGTAAATATTACTGCTAAATTTACTCCACTTAGCTTGGAGTTGTATGAGTTTTCACCTTCAACACTGGATTATAGTAGTGATAGATAGGTCTAATCTATCTAGTTTGGGGGCTGAGAAACAAAATTTACAGTGGTTGCCTTGGTTACTGCCAGAGAGAGGCCACTATTCTCTAGTTGGAAATTGCAAATATTTGACTCTGTAGACCAGGCTGGCTTCTAACTCAGAGAATGGGGAGCCACAGCCAGGATTCATTTCTTGTGTTAACCTCTGCCCATTTCAAGACAGGTTTTTTTTCCATGACAATACTCGTTTATCTTGGAACTCTGTAGATCAGGAGGGCTTGGAATTACAGAGATCTGCATTGGTGACCCTCAGATTCTCTGGAACTAGAAGAATTGCAGACAGTTGTGAGCTGCCATGTGGTTTCTGGGAATTGAGTCCAGGATCTCTGGATGAGTAGCCAGTGCTCTTAACAACCACTCTCCCATCTCTCTCATGTTGTGCCTTCTACCCCCAACCCCTTCTCATTCTTCTGAGATCTCAACTGCACTGAATATATCAGTAGTCATTATTTTCATTGTTTGTTGTGTCTCTCCTTTTCCTTGGTACTGTGTAAAAAATATGTGAGTGAAACTAAGGTGAACTATAAGGTTCCAGGTTCTCTTCCTGATATTTGCAGGGCAGCATGTGGAGTTCTGTAATTTTTTTTCTCTTCTTTTGGCTGGTGACTGAATTGATGTTTTGATTGCTGTTCATCCTTTAAAGGCAGGCTTGAAGCTGGATGTTCTGAAAAACCTATATATTCTCTTGGTAGAGATAACTTTTGAGATTGACCTCTTTGAAGACAAAGACCAGACTGATATTTGTCCTCTCATAATACTTGATGAAATAGATTAGTATAGTAATTCTTAACTCTACCAGACACAGGTTTTCCTATCATCAATCATTAGTGCACGTCCATTATGCTTTAGTTCCTCACCATACTCCCCGCCCCCAACTGGCTCTCTGTGTAGCCCTAGCTGGTTTCTAAATGAGATCTCATTTGCTTCTGAGTGCTGGGATTAAAAGCATGTGCCATAATACCTGGTTTACCCACTGCTTAAAAACACTAATATGTATTAGAATTAAAAATAAAAAAAATAAATGCAGAAATAAAAATAAACAGAAAGAAAACCACTGCCAAGTAACATTTAAATAGATAAATGTTTGGCTATTGATGCTATGTTTGTTTACTCATTCGAGGGTTGAAGAGTCTGAGTGTAGCAGTACAAAAGTAGATTTCAGTGCTTTAAGTAGGTTGTATGTAGTAGACAAATAAATTCTGTTGCTTTATTTGCTTTTCTGGAAATTCGAAACATGAATCTATAAAACAAATATGGATTTCAAAAATAAGTATATTTTTCGGGTTCTCTCATCGTCACATTTTCAGGGTGCTTTTTTATCCATTTATTTTATTATGTCTTTATTTACTAGTAAAACTATTTGCAGATTTTCAGTATATACTGATCAGTGGATGGTTCTTTTTTTGTTTGTTTTTAGTTTTGCAATGCTGTGGACTGAAACCATAGCTTTCGTATGCTTGGCAAGCACTCTATTGCTGACCACACTCAGCCCCCATGACTGTGATTTTTGTATTGTGTGCCAACTCCTATCTTACACATGTAAGATGACAATAATATCATGGGCAGCATCACTGTTATCTAGAAAACATTTCTTGTCTGCTTTGGATTGTTTATTTATTGCGAATGATGTGTACACGTGTGCTTGTGTGTGTTTTTCTGTCTGTTCATCTGATCCTGTCTGTGTGTGTGTGTGTGTGTGTGTGAGAGAGAGAGAAAGAGAGAGAGAGAAAGAGAGAGAGACAGAAGGAACTATATAATTTTTAACTAGTCATTTACTTATTTTTTAAATATTAAGTGCAATGTACTTGTTGACATGAAGCTTAGATCTCTTTGTAATCTTTGGGATATGAAATACTGTGTATGGGTGTGTTGGGAGTTCTGTTTTGGTGCTGGGGATTGAACCCAGTGCCTCATGCATACTAAACTATATTCTTTACTACCAATTAAAATCTGACTAAGTAGACCAGGCTTGTTCTGTGTTTCTCTGCCTTGAGTGATTAGGGATGTACCACCATGCGAGGCCTTAGAGCTTTTTTTTCCCCCTCCCTAGCCATATGCTTAATATTGGTGTCAATATAATGTGAAAATTATTTAATGGATAGTTTTACTCAGATGTTTTGATTAAAGAGAGAGAAAAGAATTGGTAATATGTGGAAAAACTACCAAAAAATTAATTCCAGGACTATTGGACATTTATATTGTCAGAAGCATAGTAAACTCAAAAGAATATGCTCCTATTTTTATAAAGAGATCATAAAGGAAGACCCTACATGATTTGAAGGTTATACTCCTTTTTTTCTGTTGTGGTGCTAGGGATCAAACCCATGGCCTGAAGCATGTAATTTATCTGACCACTAAGCTATGCCTCAAGTCCTACAAAGCTGAAAATATGGGCTGTTCTTTACATATCGCCCTCTTTCTAAAACAAATAGAATAATTTTCATGCAATTGTACAGTGACTTAAAACAATTTTCTTATTTAGTGTGTGGATGTGCCACAGTGCATGTGTTCCTGTTTGAGGACAACTTCACATAGTTCTCCTTCCCCCCATGTGGGTCCTAGGGATATAGAACTCAGGTTGTCATACTTAGTTGTGCCAGTACCTACTGAGCCATCTTGCTATCCCTGTACAGCAGTTTTTAAAAATAGGTGTCATTTCTCAGTGAAATTAGCATTAGCTAAATAATATTAGGAAAGACCACTGCATTGCTGGTTTAAGCCAGTTTTGTGAATTTTTTTTTTTTTGATCTGATAATGAGAGTTTATATGCTGGTTTTTGTTTTATTGAAGGTCTTAGTAAGGTCATGATGAATGCATTCTAATTTTTGCAATACAAAAATATTTTAACGAGTTTTAATAAAAAACAAAGCATAATTTTATTAGGGTCTGAAAATCCAAAAGAACCAAAACAGATAAAAGCAAGATAACAGATAACAAAGCAAGATCTTTATTTGAATTAGGCAGCAAAAAATTGTCCAGTCACGGTCAATAGCACAGAGTCAGGAGCTGACTGGGTCTTTGAATGTTCTTCTTAGTATTTAAGCAGATGACAAAAAATTATTGCACTTAGGCTGCTACTGATTTCAGTCATGGTCATAGAACATAGAACATAGATAGAGCTGCAACCCCAGGCCAGGATATCACAGAGTTTTTAAGCCCAAACTCCACAAACATCTGAGCCAAGTTACACAGTTAATTTTCCCACCAGTTAGGATTCAGGGAAAGGGGACTTCCTTAGGGAACATGTCTTTATGACATACTTACTCTGTTCCCCTTGGTTGGGTTACTGAACTGTGGCTGGATGACTTGCTGAGCATTTGTCTCTCAACCTGCCAACCAGGATGTCAGTTAAGTGGGGAGAGGTGCCTTGGGAACTTATTTGACTCAGTTCCTTCTTACAATTTTGCTTTGAAAGAAGAAAATTAGTTTTTCTATATTTTTGTGGTTTATTGGAGATATGTAACATTTTACTTACTTTTTTTTGGTTTTTTGAGACAGGGTTTCTCTGTGTAGCCCTGGCTGTCCTGGAACTCACTCTGTAGACCAGGCTGGCCTCCAACTCAGAAATCCGCCTGCCTCTGCCTCCCAAGTGCTGGGACTAAAGGCGTGCGCCACCACCACCCCCCGGCTACTTACTTACATTTAATGTATTTAATTGTGTAGAGTGTTAGTATATGTATCTTAGAGCCAATGCATGAAATTGGGGAGGCCAGAGGTTGATGTTTTTTCAAGACAGGTTTGGAATTAGTTCTCTAAAGCAGTCTGGCCTTGAATCAAAGAGATACATCTTGTGATCACTTTCCAGGTGCTGGGACCATTGCCTGGCTCACTCTGTATATACATACTGCTGTATTAATTTACTTGTTTGCTTACTTGTTTTTAAGACTGGGTCTCATTTTCCCTCTGGGTGGGCTGGAACTCCCTATGTAAGAACCACCACACCTCATGCAAAATTTTCTTTATAAAGCATTTAAAGAAGAGTTATCTTTTGAGACAGGGTCTTACTGAACCTGGAGCTCAGGATTGGCTAGAGTCAGAATTTTTCAGTCTCTGTTTCCCGGCCCATTCCACAATACTGTGTTTGCCAGGAATCTGATTTTTGTGCTTGTGTAGCAAGCATTTTACCAGCTAAACTATCTTTCTCAGTCTGCTTCATAACATTTTTAGTGATTATTAGTCTTTGAATACTTGTTTCAATTACACACACACACACACACACACACACACACACACTCTTATTTTTCATGACAGTGTTTGCTTTGGCTGTCTTGGGATTTGCTTTGTAGACCAGGCTGGGAGAGATTCACCTGCTTCTGCCTATGGAGTGCTGGGATTAAAGGCATGTGCCACCATACCTTACTTAATTATTATTAAAAGATGTTTAGTTTTGAATGACTAGTTCACGCATGGTTTTTGAATGATAAAAGTTCTGAGGACAGCTCAACAGGAGATCAGTTGTTTAAGCATGCTCTGAGTTCAGTCTTCATTACAGATTATAACAAAGTACAAAACTATGAAAACAATATATAGTACCTGGATGATATAATGTATGACTATTATTTTATTGCTGTTAAATCCTGTTTCCTGAAAACATAATGTCAAACCTCTCTTAAGTACTTATAGAACAGTTTGCAAAAGTTAGGAAAAAAAAACCCAGGGCCTACTGCATAATCAGCCCAAGTTTTATGTCAAACTATAACCAAGTTTCTTCTTTTAGAAAAACAACTGTCTTCAGTATTAATAATACTGTGCTCTCATTCTTTATTATCATATGTTTTTATAAAGAATATGGGTAGCAATTGTTTTTATTAATAATACTAGTTTTTGTTTTGTTTGTTTTTTTTCCTGAGGCTAGTTTCCCTGAAACTCACTCTGTAGACTAGGCTGATCTCAAATTCAAAGATCTTTGGGATTAAAGTGCTGGGATTAAAGGTGTGTGCCACCACTGCCAGACTACTATTAGATTTTTGGTAGATAATTGTGTCTTTTTAGTAGATAAAATAAAACCTTGATTAAAGTTACACAAAAGATTTAATAGCTAACATAATTTCTTCAAACTTGCTTTTTTAGATTAATGCTGCCATTGATAATTAAAGTTTGTTGTAAATAAACAAAATGTTGGTATATCTCTGGAGTTTTTTGAACATACACTAATGTTCTATGGAAATTCTTAAGTATCTCCAGGATGATGTATCTGTATATGTGTACTTTCTGTTGGTTAATTCTATCTTAATTTCATGTTGTTTTATTTGCTGTTTGATGACCACATTGATTTTTCTCTGCAAAACCAGGTTAAAAATGGGTTCATCTAGTTCTGTCTTTATGTCCTTACCTGACTTTCAATGTACAAATTGGAAACCATCATTATTTTGTGAATCACAGTTGCCTTTTTTTCTACAAAGTTTCTTTTTTGTTTTACAGGTTCTCCCCCTATTCTCTGTGTTGGAGATTGAAACCAAGATCTTGTGCATGATAGCTAGGCATATACATTACTACACATTGGTCTGCAAAGTTAAAACAAAAAACAGGTTCTCTCCTCTGTGCTGGAGATTGAAACTAAGATCTTGTCCATGATAACTAGGCACACACTCTACCACTTACTGGTCTGCACAACCAGCTGTAATGTTTAAAAACCATAGTCACATCGCCTATTTTTTTTTAAATATAAAAAACTGCACATTTATTGGGTACTTTGTAAATGTGTTTTAATACCTGTATACATTATGTAATGGTAAAACTTTTTTCAATTTAATTGAAAAAAGTTAAATTTCCTATGTTATTTATCATTTTGTTCTCTAAAACATTCAGATTCTCAGTTTTTGGGATATATAGTACATTGTCAGTCAACCTACACTGTGTTATTAAAAGAAGTGTATTTACTCTGTGTGTGTGTGTGTGTGTGTGTGTGTGTGTGTGTGTGTGTGTGTGTTGGGGGATGTGATGTGTGAAAATACTAGAATTTCTGTAATAAAATTTGAAAAAATTGCTTAAGTACAATATGCATTTTGGTAACTGATATTTAGGAGTCTTAACCTTTGGGTATAGAGGTGGTTGGTTCTAAGACAGAATTACTTTTCTCAGATTATCTGATAGGATCACAGTGGAATATTTGGAAGACTTGTAGGTCAACTGATTTGGGAAACTTTTTAATGTAAACATATTTCACTTTCCATACTGCATTTGCATCTCAGTGTCCTGATAGATTTCTGTTTTGATTTTCTGCTGACAGGTCACATTTAGGGCAGGCAAAACGTAAGGGATATATCCCTCCTGAGAGTAGAAAATCTAATTTTAAGGCACCCAAAGTGCAATCTAATACTACTTCTGAACTGTCAAGGGGACACCTTTCTAAAAGGTAAATTTTCACATTGCTTTTACAATTTCAAGGAAGACTTAAATTGGATTTGAATTATTTCATAATATTAAAGCTTATGTGAAGTTATCTCATGTTACTACAGTTTTTTCTCTGCATTTTTATTCACTTTTCAGTGGTATTGCTAATACCTACCTTAGGTGATGAAATTTTTTACTTATTTAGGAGTGATGAGGTTCATTTACTTAACAAAACCATGATAGGCATTCACAAAACCCTGTGTGTGTGTGTGTGTGTGTGTGTGTGTGTGTGTGTGTACACGTACGTATGTACGCATGTACATGAATGCCATTGTCCATAGAGGCCAGAAGAGGGCATTGCATTCCCTGGAGCTGGAGTTAGAGGTAGTTGTAAGCCAATTGGTATAGGTTTTGGGAACTGAGCTTAAGTTCTGTGGAAGAGTAACAATTGCTCTTAAATGCTTTTCCTCTAGTTGTCAGCATTTCAAGGTATCATGTAACATTTTCTTTAATGCTGATTGCCAGAACCTGTTTAAGTCAGTATTATTGTTGTTATTATCCACGTCAGTATTCTTTTAAAAAAGCTATGTATAATATATATATATATATATATATATATGTATGTATGTATGTATGTATTATGTATATGTATATATGCATATATGCATATATGCATATGTTTACATATGTGGGTGCTAGAGGAGACCAGAAGAGGGCCTTGGGTCCCCTAGAGCTGGAGTTACTGGTGGTTGCAAGCTACCATGTGGGTGCTGAGAAACGAACCCTGGTCCTCAGCAAAAGCACCAAGTACTCTAAGCGACTCTCCAGATATCTTTGATTGGTAGGAGGTTTTGAAAGGGTTGTTAGTATAAGAGTGCTTTACAAGATGATGTCTAACATTTCAGAAAATGCTTATTTCTTCTGTACATTGAGAAAACATTTGTCTTTAGAATAGAGCTTCAGAATTCAAGCTCAGTCGTTCTGAACCACTAAACATTGTTTTTCTTAAAACAATAACATCTTTTGATTAGGAGTATTAGTGTCAATAATGTTTGGATCAAAGAGTACTCCCACTTTGATCTGTGCATGGTGGTAGAAGCCTAAAATCCCAGCACATGGGAAGTAGAGGCAGGAGGACCAGTATTCAAAGAGTGTCTTAGCTGAAAACCTTTCTATAGACCATTCTGGGTTATAAGCGATAATACCATCTCCCTCCCCACTCCTATAAGAACAAAATACATTTAATAATCACAGCACTTTCCTTCCACTTTCAACTATTTGAAAATGTTAATGGTGGACTTCTGAGGCTTTGTCCCACCACCTTTCTCTCCAAAGGTCTAGAGATTTAAGGGGGTTGGGAACTTAAGTGTTAGAAGACAGGTTTACTCATGACAGGCTACGGCTAACTCTTTTCTTATCTAACCTCTTAGAAGCTGCAGTTCATCATCTGCTGTCATAGTTCCACAACCAGAGGATCCAGACAGAGCCAATACTTCAGAAAGGCAGAAAACGGGGCAGGTGCCTAAAAAAGACAATTCTCGAGGAGTGAAACGCAGTGCTAGTCCAGACTACAACAGGACCAATTCTCCTAGCTCTGCGAAAAAACCCAGAGCATTTCAGCATATTGAGTCTCTCTCAGAAACCAGTAAGCCACATAGTAAGTCAAAGAAGAGACATTTAGACCAGGAGCAACAACTGAAATCTGCACAATTGCCATCAACAAGCAAGGCTCACACCAGAAGGAGTGTGGCTGCTGGTAGTTCACGGAGTCAGAAAAGAAAGAGGACAGAGAGTTCTTGTGTTAAGAGTGGTTCTGGGTCCGAATCAACTGGTGCCGAAGAGAGATCTGCAAAACCCACCAAGCTGGCTTCAAAATCGGCCACCTCAGCCAAAGCTGGGTGTAGCACCATCACTGATTCTTCTTCTGCTGCCTCTACTTCCTCCTCATCTTCAACTGTAGCCTCGGCCTCTTCTACCGTACCAGCAGGTGCCAGGGTGAAACAAGGAAAAGACCAGAACAAGGCCAGGCGTTCCCGTTCAGCATCCAGCCCTAGTCCCAGAAGAAGTAGCAGGGAAAAGGAACAGAGTAAAACTGGTGGCTCTTCAAAATTTGATTGGGCTGCTCGATTCAGCCCCAAAGTTAGCCTACCTAAAACAAAACTGTCTCTTCCAGGGTCTTCTAAATCAGAGACATCAAAACCTGGACCTTCTGGATTACAGGCCAAATTAGCAAGTAAGTTTATGGGAAGATTTTTGTTTACTCAAAGAACATCTCTTGGTTGGTCAAGAGTGATTTTTGCTTTCAAGTCAGTTTTATTTTTTCTGTCTCAGATTTATTTTATTTATTTATTTTATCTCCATACAACAGTACATGAAACACAAGTTAAATTTGTAGAGACAGATAAGAAATGTCTTTATTACTTCTAAGCAATCATATTTGAATGTCTGTATGTTTGTCTTTGTAGTATCTGCTATTCAGTTATTTTCTCTAATGTCAACACTGGGAAAGTACTAGATTTTAAAAGCAATATTTTATGACTTTTAAGGTGCTTTTACAAGATGATTGCTTCATACATTCCACATACTTCTGGGTACTTAATTTAATGGAAAGAATATTGAAGCTTGTAGAAGAGTAGAAACAATACATCCAAGCAAAGAAACAGGAAATGAGCATACTGCTGCATGTTTTCTTCTTTGAACTATTCTTGGAGATGGAGATTTACACATACACACACACACACACACACACACACACACACACACACACACACACCCACCCTCCCTCTATCTTCCCTTCTTTCCTTCTTCAGGAGACTTTCTCCTTAAAACTGATGAGAACAGAAGATGCTAACATCAAATACTCATAATGTATGGTCGAAGCTGTTTTTCCCTGTTCTGTTGTAACAGAGAGCTACATCCTTTTCACTTTTTTGGGGGTTGTTTTGAAATAAGATTTTTTTGTGTATCTTTGGCTGTCCTGGAACTCTCTCTGTAGCTTAGGCTGGCCTCAAATTCACAGAGATTGCGTGCCTCTGCCTCCTGAGTGCTGAGACCTAAGGCATGCACCACCACTACTTGGCCCTTTTCATAGTTAATAACAAGTCTAAAGGTTTTATTTTCTTTGTGTCTTTAAATTCTTGACTGAGAGTTTCAGCATGTTGTTCAAAGTACTTTCAAGTAGTGTGATCTTCATATATGCTAGGGATTACAAGTATATTGCAGTACCTTGGAATTCAGGCAGTTTCTCTTTTGAGTTCTTTAAGAGTCTGGCTTGATAGATCTACGGAATTTCTTGATTATTGAAAACCTTTGAGTGGTTGCTGCTAGCATTACTTAAAAAAATTACATTTGTTTGTGTTTGTTGTGTGTATGTCTGTGGGCATACACATGCTGTGGTACACATGTGGAGGTCTGAAGACAGTGATTTTCTACTTCTACCATATGTGTCCTGGAGATGTAATTCAGGTCATCACACTTAGTGGCAAGTGCTTTTACTGGCTGAGCCATCTGACCTACCCTTTCACTAACATTCTTGTTCAACAACTTTAGCTAATGTTGAATCAGCCTAACTTAAAATAGAGTCAACTAAGATGTTAACTCTGTTTAGCACTAAATCTGTAGCTATGTAGATACATGTACCTGGGCATGTACTATGGTGCTTGGGGAGGCCAGAGGACAACTTGTTCTCTCCTACTTTGGGTTATGGTGTCTTTATATTTGTCAGTGACTAAGCTCCTTATCTGCTTAACATAGCTATTTTATTGTTTACATATATCATGATTGTTGGAAAGGTGCCATCATAAAAGTGGTGCAGGTTATGGATTGAGATTTGCAAGTTTAACAGTTTGCAGTCAAAAGGAAATGAAAGCCTTGCTCAAAGCTTGACCTCTCCATGCCCACGTTTTCTTGACAGTTGGAGATACTGATTGATGTCAACTCCTATCCCTCCTTCTCACTTGAAGTGAAGTAACAGCATATGGCTTTCTTTGGGGGTACCTCTGTTACACAGCTGTGTAGTTTTCATCGCCAATGAGTTGGATTAGACTTACATTATAACATTACAGATGATTCATATTCTTCCTTCTCAATACGTCACTCAAGTTACTTATCTCATTCTGTTCTTATTTCTTAAGGTAGTTCATGGCCAAGCGATGATGACAAACAGTAAATACTACAGGGCTATATCTTTAACTTCTTCTCATGGGTTGGCTTTCTTTTTTCATTTCTTATGAGACAGGGTCTCTATGCAAGTAAGGTAGCTTGTTCTATATCCCAGACTTGAACTATTAATAATTTATTTTTATTTTATGTGAATTTGTGTTTTGCCTGCATGTTTGTTTGTGTGAGGGTGTCAGATCTTGGAGTTACAGGCAGTTGTGAGCTTCCATTTGGGTGCTGGGAATTGAACCGGTGTCCTGGAAGAACAGTTAGTGGTCTTAACTTCTGCGCCATCTCTCCAACCTCCCAGGCTTGAACTCTTCATCTTCTTGCTTGAGCCTCTAAAATGTAGAAATTATAGGCATGCAACATTATGCCTGCTCAGCTTTCTTTTCTTAACAGACAACACTTAAAAACTTAATGTATATGTGTGTTGTTGCCCACATTTATGTCTGTTTACCATGTGCATGCCTGGTTCCCTCTTAGGTAGAAAGAGGGTTTCTGATTCCCTGGAACAGGAGTATATATAGACTGTTGTGAGCTGCCATTGGGTACTGGAAATCAAATCAGGGTTGTGTGAAAGAACAACTAACTACTCTTAAGAAAGGGATAGTTTCTAGAGTCGGGTATGGTAACGCACATCTTCAATCCCAACTCTCTTGAGGCAGAGGCAAAAGCCGGTAAGATGATACATAGTAAGATCCTGTTTCAAGAAAAGAAGAAAGAGAAAAGAAAGGGGAGAGGGAGGCAGAGGAAGGAAAAGGAAAGGGTTTTTTTTTTTTTTTTTTTTTTGGGAAAGAGTTATTTTTAATAGGTATATGTTACTTACATTAAGTGGGTTTCATCAACTCTTCATAAATGCATGTAATTTAGTCATGTATCTATTTTTGTTTTCTTGAAAAATCCCCTCACTTCCTCAACTTAAATGTTGTGTGCTTCTGTATGTGTGAGTGAGTAAATTTCACCAGGGCCACTTACAGGATCATAACACTGAAGAGATGCTTATCTCACCAAATACTTCCACCAATCTGTGAGCATAAATATAGTTATTTAGAAGGAAATATGATAAGCCCACTTTGTGTATTTAGCAATATACATTAAAATAGCAGTAGTAGCTTTCCCAGTAGAGTTTATACCACCCCAACCCTCTACAGTAACAAATCTGAACTCTCCTGTGGATCATCAGCTTTGATCAGAAAGCGGTTGGTTACCTATTTCATAGATATGTTATTATTGTATAAGTTGGTTCATTTTGCTGTAAGATCCACAGCTGAGTGACATCTCTGAGCTGTCTTAGAACACCATCAGCACTATGAGGGCTAGGTAGTAAAAAGAAGCACTTTTAAGCCCAGTGCTAGCTTGGTTTTTTTTCTATATTCTTTTTTCTAAGATTATCTAATTTTGCAATTGTTTGTTTTTTGGGTGATTTCATGGACCTTCATGACCACTGTGCAGGGAGACAGCACAGACTTTTTTTTAAATGGAGTTTTCTTGATTCCAAGAGTTCTGTCATTTCATTGGCTCATGAACGAACGCATTATTCTGTTAAACTTGCTTTATGTTATCATTTATAGTATAGACTTCATTTTACAATGTCACTTTCTCAGACTGTTGTATGTGTTATATGCTTTCTTAATCTCACTGGTACTATTTGTCCTAATTTCTAATTATAGCCTAAGCTATTGAAATAAGAGAAGGATCCAATAACTTTTTTTAAAAAAAGCATTTAGTAAGTACTGGTTATTATATTAAATATATTATATTATATATGATTTAAAAACAACGTAATAGTGGTTTAGAGTAGTTATACAGGAATTTTATTCCAGGGTGTTAGAACAACTTTCTTGAGCATTTTACATACTTAGTGGGAGATAGAGAATTAGAATTTGAAGATAGTTTGTGACTTTGAATGAAACTCTTGCTTTCTTTACTGTTTTCTTCCTTCCCTCCGCCTCTTTCTCTTGTTAGTTTTCATGTTATACTAATAAAAAATAGATTTGATAATTTTAAGACCTTTGAGAAATAAAAATTAGTGATAACGACCTTCTGAATCAGAGGATTCATATTACGTCATAGGCCATATATTTGCTGTTTTGGTTTTTTGAAACAGGGTCTCTCCATAGCTTAAGTGTCCTGGAACTCACTATTTAGACCAGGCTGCCCTGTTTCTGCCTCCTAAGTGCTGGGATTAAAGGTGTGTGACACGGTGCCCTACTGCCTTGGTTTTTGGTTTAAAAATAAAAAGTTCCAGAACAAAAAACTAGCCAATATTTACTGTGCTTTTGCTTGGTAGTCAAGGATCGACTCATTTGTCCATGTTCTATGTAAGTAGTAGTCTGAGATGACAGGTAGAACATGGAGTGAATTGCTGATTTAGTTTCTGTCCAAAGTCATCAAACAAAGAAGTCCTAGTGCTGAGATTCAAACCCAGGCCATTCTGAAATTGGTCTTAAAGTGAAAATGCATAGCAATGAAGAGATGAACAGGAAAGATCTGTTACTGGTTTCAGAATACTGTTTTGTGGGAGAAGGTCCACAGTACAGATCAACAGTTTGGATTTGAATCCTGCTTCTGTCATTTTAGCAGGTGATGATTGCTGGAAAGTTTATAAAATTTATTTTGAAATGAGCATAATACTTATTTAGAGAGTAAGTGCGTATCTGCAGAGACTTACTTGACATAGTCCCTTTTATATGGCTATCACAGAATGTAGGAAGCACAACTGAAAGTCAGTACTTCAGCAAATAGAGCAGTCCTTTGGCCATTGTGCAAATCTGTTTCTGCACTGGGAACACTCAAATGTTAGTTTCTGTTACTCATGCCAGTTTTATGAATATTAGTGTTTAATTATAGTATCTTAGCGCTTTATTGCTGTGAAGAGACTATGATTATGACATATCTTATAAAGGAAAATATTTACTTGAGTAGTCTATTATCATTATGGTGGGAAATCTGGCAGCACTCAGGCAGTAAGGCTCCCCCCCCCCCCCCCCCCAAGATTTATTTATTTAATATATGAGTAGGGCATCATGTCCCATTATAGATGATTGAGAGCCAGCATGTGGCTGAGAATTTAACTTAGAATCTCTGGAAGACCAGCCAGTGCTTTTAACCAGTAAGCTGCAATTTTCACTTAAGAATAAAGAATATGGAGATATTTAAATTTTTGTATATATCTCTATCTCTATCTATCTATCTATCTATCTTATCTAATCTAATCTATCTATCTATCTATCTATCTATCTATCTATCTATCTATCTATCTATAAGTTTATGTGTATGTGTATAGAATGCACAAGGAGCAGGTAAGCATGAGCCTGTGGAGGTCAGAAGGTTTCTGTGTAACTGGAGGGTTCAAGTGGTTGTGACTTGCCATTGAAGGTTGGGAATCTGGATTTTGGGCACAGCTTTCTTAATTGCTGAGTCATCTCTCTAGCAATTATATCCCTTGATATCTAGAATTATTTTTCAGCTTATTCTTGCCCAGTCCCTTTATTAGTGTCAAGAACTCAAGAGTAACCAAGACATGGTAGTGGTAGTACACTCTTTTAATGTCAGCACATGAGAGCCAAGGCAAATATCAGACTAGCTGGAGCTACATCACGATATCCTGTTATTGTAGCCTCTCCACCTCCCACCCAGTAGCGAATCTCCACCTTAAACAAATTGACATATCTAAAACTTAAAACTTGAAAATAAACCTAAAATAATTGGAAGAGCCAGGTGGTAGCCCATGCATTTAGTCTCTGGTACTTGGGAGGCAGAGGCAGATAGGTCTCTGAGTTTGAAGAAAGAGAGATAATCAAGACCAGGTACATATTTGTTCTCTGGAAAAGCTCACATTCATTTAACATGCATAGTCAGTCTAGTAGTATTCACAGAACCTATCAGTGTTGACTTGGAGTCTTTTCACCATTGAAGTTCTTTGGTTAAATAGAGCCTATTACCTAGTATACTATCAAACATTGTACCATTGAAAAGAAGAGGCGTAGATAGATGCTGTCATGGCTTTTTTATTTAAAAATAATGAAAACATTGTTGGCTATTAAAGCTTGAGTAGCAGCTATCACTATAAAGGCATCAGGTAGCTTTTAGAGTAAATATAAAGTATACAGGGTTGATTCTTAATTATGATCTAAAAATTATACATCCCACTAATCTTTAGTTCCATGCTCATGAAATGGCATAAATGTTTTGCGCTCTCTCTGTTGTATTTGATTTAGCTTTATGTAAAGTAGCCAAAAGTGGATGAAGGTAGTGTAAAGTTTATAGGACTAAGTTCAGAATATATACCAGGGAAATCTCAGAAGCTGGACTGCTGCTGTAAGATAAGGAAGGTTAGGGCTGAGTGATTGTGCTGATCCTTAAAACTTGAGGAAAGAACTGGTAGGCTTTTAAAAAACAAGGGTTCCCGGAGATTCATTCACAATAACTTAGCACATTTAACTTTTCTATTTCCTGTGTATAGGTTTAAGAAAGTCTACCAAGAAGCGCAGTGAGTCCCCACCTGCTGAGCTCCCCAGTTTGAGGAGGAGCACACGCCAAAAGACCACGGGCTCCTGTGCTAGTACCAGGTAATTAATTTAGTATCGTTGAGCCTATAGTTTTTATTTCAGCTTTGATTAAAATCTTTCTCTACTTCTTAACGTTACTAATATTTTCCTTCCTTCCTCATCCCATTTCCCCCATCCTTGGCGGCTCCCCCCCCCTTTTTTTCCTACATACCTCCATTTCCTCCTCTCCTCCCCTTCCATTGTTTATGACAGGATCTTGGTTTGTGTCCTAAGTAGTGTGGTACTTTTAATCTTTGCCTGCTTCATTCTCTGAAGTGATGGAATTACAGGGGTATGCTCCACATCCAGACCAGTTAATTTATAGCAATACAATTTACACATTAAATAAAACTAATGGAATAACTTGACATAACTTTGTGTAAATTTTTCATTTAAAAAAACCTTCCCCTGTCCCTCTATCTAAGAGTTTTTCTGTGTAGCCCTGGCTGACCTGAAAATCACTGTAGGGCAGGCTGGTCTAGAAGTCACAGAGATCCACCTGCCTTTGGAGTGCTGGGATTAAAGACACACATCACCTGGCTAAAACAAAAAACAAAACAAAAAACTCAAAATATCACTTATTCTAAGTGGGTCAGTGCAACAAATATATTCCATGATCCTAGTATATATGATTCCTGTTGTACTGAATATCAGTAGAAATAAAGAGTAAACTCAGCCAAGTGTGGTTGGTCTAAGTAATCCTAAAGCTTGGAGGAAGAGACAAATTGCATCTTGGTATAAATAGTTCCAGGACAGAAAGAGTGGTGCCTAGTGATGTCTCCTGGCACTCTGGTGATTTAATCCCAGCAGATGTATCTCTGTGTGTTGAGGCTAGCCTGATCTACAAAGAGAATTCTAGGATATCCCAGACGGTTCACACAGAGAAACTCTGCCCCCAGCCTTTACCCCAGCTCCCATGCCCTAGCTCCCACACATATTTTCTTAATATTGCTTTTAAACCATCTAGAATCAGTGTAATTGAGTGTATTTGAGGTTTCTTAGGAATACCTTTAAGGATTCCTGAGAAAATAATTCTGAGTTCTACAGGGCTTTGGTCCCATTTTGGGCCAGGTTTTTAAAAATTTTAAAAAAATAATAATTTCTAGAATTGTGTGTTCATTTATTGATATATGGACGTGGCTCTAGGGACCAAAACTGACAGATTCTCCCTACCCCCATAGGCAGTTGTGAGCTTCCCCACATAGATTCTGGAGATCTTTGATATCTAAAAGTACTCTTCTTAACTGTAGCACCAACTCTCCAGTACCCTTTCAGTTTTACCAAGGGGTATAGTCTGAATTTGCTGTGTGTGAAGACAGATATTTTAGTGCCATTTTCTTTTTCTTTCATTGAACCCTTTTGGTATACATGGCCACTTGATCAGTGCATGTAAAATTACTTTTTATATATAATTCTTATATCTACTTTATTTATAGAAATACTTCTTATGTACATGGTCATGCTGTGTACAAGCTATCTAGCATGCTTGCTTAAAACAGGCTTGGTCCACAACCTTGCCTGAATTTTTTATATATTTTTATATTTTATGCCTTGGTGACCTAATGAGCTTCTGTGTTTATTTCAGAGTAACAATCTTTAAGGGTAGCAACTTGTAAATACAGAATGCTTAGCCTAGATTACTGTAAAAATTAAATGTTGGATGAATTTCAGACTCTCATTTGCAGTTGAGTAAGTTAGGTTTTGAACTATTTTCTTATGAAGGAAAGATTAGTTAATCTTTCTCACTCTTGTTTAGCTTTTACTAAGTAAGAAACTCCTCAAGTAATTGAAAGTTTCATCTTCATGCTCACTGAGTGCTTACTGTCTGATTTCACTGGTAGTCTAAGCCTTTTAGCCTTAGGTTTTATCATATCCTCAGGTGAATCAGGAAACACTGTTTTAGTATCTGTAATGTTGGTCATCTTTTCTCCATTTACCCAGGATCATTATCAATAAATTGTTAATGTACTTGATGATAAGGTGTGATTACTTTATTTCCTACAGTGTATTCTGAACCTCTGTCCATCTGAACATCTGAACAGATGTTCCCCAAGTCATCTGTTGTTCATAAATATTAAGCCCTTAACTGTTTTTACAGTGTTAAGATGTTTGAATTTAGATGGTGTAGGTGGTCTGACATAAAGTATGGGCATGATGTCCCTGCCCCTTTTTGATCCTCCTATTGTTTCTGTACTCTGTAAGCCTTTGTCTATTGTCTATGTTTGTAAATGAGGCTATATTACTCTTTTCTCTTTCTCTCTTCAGGGGGATCCATTTTTGCATTTAGCTGAAATTGTTTAAAAATCATGTCTGTCTGTAAAGATGACAACAGCTCCCAGTAACACAGAAGCCTGTATTGTGTGAGCTATAACTTGGAAGAATTTCAGATATACAATGTCTTAGTGATTTTCTATAACAATTTTTATTTAAAAGGGAGAAGAAACTGCCTTTGTGCTCTGTGAATTTGAGCTTTGTGTATGTCTATACATTGCTCCTAGTTTTTTGATAATGGTGACTATGATGACATTTTTCTGTTGCAGTCGGCGAGGCTCTGGCCTGGGCAAGAGAGGAGCAGCTGAGGCCCGGCGGCAAGAGAAAATGGCAGACCCTGAAAGCAACCAGGAAACAGTAAATTCCTCAGCTGCCCGGACGGATGAAGCTCCCCAAGGAGCCGCAGGTAGACTTAACACTTCTTAGCCCTGAAACACATTTTATTTTTGTCTCACAAATTTATTTTTGGATAACTTTTCTTCTCCATCCTAAGTACAATGAAAAGGAGGGGAGAGCATTACCATAGAAACACTTTTAGTTTACAATATAGACTGGGTGTTCTTGCTTAGCGGGCTCATTTGTTGAAGCTTTAAATTCTCAACTAGTCCATATATGTACTACTTTCAGAAGGCTTTATAGAAAGGTATAAATTTTCTATTTAAGATTTTTATATATTGATCAGATAGAGTTGACTAATGATTGTTTCATTGAATTTAAATTCATAATAAAACAGTTAAGATGTACTTTAATTGCTTTCTAAGGAAGTATATAGATCTTAGCATTTTAAAAGCCCTAAAATTTATTTTGTTCCAAAGCTACTTTAATAATATTTAGATTTTTGTGGATTTAATTTTTCTTGATATCTTGGATGGCAAAAAAAAAAAGCATGTATATTTCTTCTTTTTGCTTTAAGTATCTGTTACCATTACCAAAATTGTGGCAACTGAATTTTAAAATCTAGTGTGAAATTGCTCTTTCTAAACAGAAAAAATACTGTAATTTATCATTGTGAACGTGTATGTCTACAATCATGCCACATCAAGTTTAGTTGCAAAGCATAATGAACTAATGAACAAAGCACTTTCATGTAGTGTGATTTAATAGTAGGATATATAGTAGTTTTCTCTAATTTCTATGACTGGTTATAAATCATAGTTTGCTCAAAAGGTCTGGTTACCCACAGTTACTGTACTCTGCTTAGGTTAGTTATTTTCAAAGTAATTCTATATCCTAAGTTTTATGAAAAAATTAGTTAATGGATTTGTTGTAGCATCTCTTCTATTGGGAATAAAATTCTTTTTCTTAATAGTTAATTGGTAAATATTTGGAAGAATACATTTGTAGGCTCATTAAAGCTGTTAAAAATGCACAGCTTCTCCTTCTCAGTATTGAATGTCACTGACATTTCTACCCTTTCATTATTTGAAGTTGGAATATGGAAGTGTGAGGCCAATTCTCAAATGAGTGACAGGAATGAAATTTCTGAATATATTGTTGGAGTTGACAGTTACAGTAATTATAAACAGCAACACCTGTTCACTCTGCAGATGTGGCTTTAAACATTTCCCACATATTCCTATTGGATATTGAAAACAACCTGCTGAGGTGTGAGTTCTGTTACTGCCATTTTATAAATAAGGGAAAACTGAGGCACACATTGGTTAAGCTTTCCCAGAGTTCCAAGCTAAGATGTATGACCCTTCAACCCAGGTTTTAGAAACCAAGTACATAGTACAGCCTTGTCTTCCTGGGTACTAGAAGAATTTAATTTGTATGGATACATTCCAAGGTTAGACAGGAGAATGAGGAAGGTGAATTTGATCTTTGATATATCGATTATTGAGGATAAATGCTTCAAGGAAATATAGTGTGTTTTATTGTCATTCACATTTAAAATCAGTAAATAGATACTTGTGGGATGTTGACTGTTGGAGAAGATACACATGGGGTTAAGTGTTTGTTGTTAGAGGAACATTGGGTTTTCTGTACTTTGGGGTGGGATTCTTTATGGATAGTAGAAATTCCTTTGTTGGCTGTCTGTAAAATACTCCTGGGGGAATGCTCTTTATTTTCTCTATGTGTAAAATACAAACCTAAATTAGCATTGAGTACTTATCTGTGGTCATTTCAACTACTTTTTGATGTCAGTCTCTTGAATAGCAGTTTCTGTAGTTGTTAGACTTTTTTCAGAACAGTGAAATGACAAGGAAAAATAGCATTTTGCCATCCACTTTTTCTATTAAGAATTCATAACTTCAAGAAATGGTCAGGGTCATAGCCTAGAAAGCAGCTAATACTGTACGGCTCTGCCTGGCTGTGCTGATGTCTAGTAGCTATTTTCTTCTACTCTTTTCTTGATGTCCTAAAGCAGGAGAACCCCTCCTTCATCAAAAAATGGGGTTGAGTGTTGTTTATTGTGTTATCTTTGGTTTTACTTTGTTTTGAAATTAAAAAATATATAAAATAAAGAGTATATAGTTTTATAGACAAAAAAAGATAGTTTCTTACTATGTATCACTGGGTGGCTGGTAGTCACTGTGTAGACCACTCTTGGCTTCTGACTCACAGAGCTTACCCTTTCTCCTCTCCTGAGTTCTGGGACTAAAGATGGAAGCTACAATACCCAGTACCCAGTTTTTTTTTTTTTTTTTAATTTTTCAAGACAGGGTTTTCTGTTTGTAGTCTTTGCTGTCTGTTCTGTAATTTGGTCTATAGATGAGGCTAGCCTCAAACTCACAGATATCTACCTGCCTCTGCCTCCTGGAGTGCATTAACCATCTGGAATGCACCAGTTTTTAATGCTTTTCCTGATTACACTGTTTTAAATAATACAAATTATGTTATGACTGTATTACCAGATGATGGAAAACACAGGAAAGAGCAGTTGTGCTTCTTCTTCTTCTTCTTTTTTTTTTTTTTTTTTGGTTTTAGTACAGAGTTTTATAACATATAGATCTTCCTATTGTCTCCTTACACATATGCTACTTAGCAATTTCTGGCAAGTAAAAATCCTTCTGTAAGCCTTCCAATGTTTATCTTTCCATTGTCAGAGGTTGAAGTGTTTATAAATTTGGCATTCTAAAATGGAATTCTTTATTTTTAAATTTTTAGTATTTCTGATGTAAAATCTGGGTTTTGATGAGTATCTCTGATAATCATTTTTATATTTGACTATAGAGTACAGAAACGATGTATACCATGAATAAAGTTTTTGGATTGACTAATGAATTTTTGAATTGACAGCTGTTGGTTGATTACATTTCAAAAAACAGCTGTCTCTCTATTAATCAAGTTCGCCTAAAGGTTAGACTGATTTGAATACCTAATTTTGTAAAATAGTATGTAAAGATAACTTTAGCTGACAACTGTGTCAGACTTAACAGTGTTGCCAAGGGCTGGGGAGGGACTCAGTGGCATAAGAGCTCTAGCTAGTTTAGATCCTCAGTACCTCTGTCAAAAGCTGGGCTTCGCCTTTTGTGTTTATAGAGCTGTGACCCCAGTATTGGCCTAAGCCAACATACAGTGAACTCAGTGTTTTGGGAGTAAGCCAGATATCAGTAGATGGAGAAACCTAATGTCCTCCAGTGGCCTCCACTCATAAAAGGGCTGGCAAAAAGTTCACTCTTACTTTGTTTTGAGTGGCAGCAAAATTTTGTCACAATTAGCAATTTAATCTTCTGCAAAAGCAGAGTACCTATCCTTTTTTATAGAGTGGTTTTGGGAGGAGGATGGTGCTCTCAATTAGAATTCTATTATAGAATCATCACATCGTTTTGGCCTGTTTTGTCTGCCCATGAGGAGTTTACTAAGGCCTGGCTTATTATAGGGGAGTTCTCTGTCACTGAACAGGCCTCCTAATTATGTTTCATAAATTGTATTTCTTGATTAAAACCTTTGTGGAGATATAATTTGATATTTATTATGAAATTTATTAGAAATACAGATATCTTTTAATTACTATAGATTCTTGGGGTATTTTATATTTAACTTTATGTTTGCTTTCTCTATACTTATAAAGCCACTTTAACTGACTAGATCTTAATAAATACCTAAAATATTATTACTTGTTTTTAGAACATTGGTATAATGACCATAACTGAATCTAAAATTCCAGCTGACGAGTGTAATAACTTCAGAGAATAGGGAGTGAAACCTTGCTATCTGGGTTCTAACCTGATTGCTAGCTGGCATGAACACTTAAGTCATGAAGGCTTAATTTTTTTTTTCCTGTGAATGAAGGATTTCTGAGCAAACACGTTGACAATTCAGCATATAAGCATCTTAATGCTCCCTCATAAGTCGCTTTTGTATAGTGCTGTTTGTTTAGTCTTTTTATCTTTGTTAATCTCAAAGGCTTTATCCTTAGCAATGTATATAATAAGACAGTATACATAAATAAATGCACACAATTCTGTTCTCGTTGCTTACATTAACAATAACTGATGGCCTGGGTTTCAGTCTTTGTTCCACCGTTAGCTAACTTTTGTTTTAACCCCTATCTAAGAAGTAAAAAAGGAATCTGAAATTACAGAAAATAATGTTTATTTCTAAGATGTAGAATTGGTGGCTGGCACATTGGCATCTTTTGTTTTTAAGATTTATTTGTTTTTATGTATATGAGTAAGTACACCGTCTTCAGACATACTAGAAGAGGATTCCATTAATGAAGGCTGTAAGCCACCATATGGTTGTTGGGGATTGAACTCAGGACCTCTGGAAGAGAAGTCAGTGCTCTTAACCCGAGCCATCTCTCCAGTCCCCATTTTTTACTTTTAAATGGGATCCTGTTATACTGTTGGGTGTGTGTGTGAGTGCCTGCCTGCCTGCCTGCCTGCCTGCCTGCCTGCCTGCCTGCCTGTCTTTCCTATGGTGGTGATGAGCTTGCCATCATGTCAAGCTAAGAAGAGCTCTCGAACCATCTCTCCAGCCCCCATTTTTTACTTTTAAAAAGGATCCTGTTATGCTTTGTGTGTGTGTGTGTGTGTGTGTGTGTGTGTGTGTGTGTGTGTGTCTGTCTGTCTGTCTGTCTGTCTGTCTGTCTGTACATGACTGCCTGCCTGCCTGCCTGTCTTTCCTATGGTGGTGATAAACTTCCCATCATGCCAAGCTGAGAAGAGCTCTCAAAATTTAAGTCTGTCAAAGACCTCTGTCTTGCCTTTTATTCTGTCATTGTCTAGTAAGTAGGCTGAGTATTGTTAATGATTTGGTTATATGTAAAACAAATCTATGTGTGAAGCTGTATAGATCTAAGCATATACTCAGAGATTTAGCAGACTACTAGTTTCTTTTTTGATTAGATTCATAATATCAGCTGCTGTTTAAACTGGTTTTGTTTCTGTTTTGGTTCATCTATGTTTTGTGTAGTAGAATCCTACTTCATTGTACTTTAACTTTTGGCGTCTTAGCTTCTCTTTTTCATACTTCATAGCAGTTCTTTGCACACTTGTGTTGTAATGCATGTCTTTAGTATTTTATTCCAAAAGGAAGAGTATATATGATCTTTTCACACTCTGCAGCTAGAGAAAACAGATAAATGATTATTTACATTTCTGAAATAGAAGAATGGTTTTAGTAGTCTGACTTGAATAACTAATGGCAGAGGAATCCAGGAGAAAGCTATTTCTAGGCCATGAAGGTTGCAAATTTATGTTTATATAACTGTGCTGAGCTCTTCCTTTGCTCCTGAATTTTATATGGCAGGGAGTTGTAGAATGGCTGAGTGTGTAGGAAGAGAGATTTAACTTATTATAGTCTGTAATGCTTTGGTTTTTCTTTAAGGTAAGCCAGACATAAAAGATTAAATGCTCCTCCTAATCCTTACCTTCCCCCTCTCCCCAAGCCTCTAGTTCTGTTGCAGGGGCTGTTGGCATGACCACCTCTGGGGAGAGTGAATCGGATGATTCTGAGATGGGACGATTACAAGGTAAAGACAGCCATTGAGTTTTCGAGAAATGATTACCACAGGCTACAATTAGTCCTGTTTTTGAATTGAACACAGTTCATTTAAACTCACTGAATATTGTCTAGGAATTCTAGATATACCTGCACCTTCTGTGAAAAATTTTTTTTATTACTTAACTTGATGCTTTGGGTTCAGAGATGACCTGTCTGTGTCTTCATTTTTACTGTTTAACCAAGAAAAGCCTCATAGTTTTTCAAAAAAATTTCTTCAAATGATTACATGTATAATTGGCTTTAGTATTAAATTACGAAACACCTCAATATGTTGTTGTTCTCTAGTATCTAAAACCATAAATCTAATAGAGTGGGTTTTCCCCACGCCCCATGTTCTTTTGTAAACTCTAGTTGGTTTTCTCTTGTAAAAAAAACAATTTTGTATTCCATGTATGAATTAGGTGGGTTTGTACTTATATCTCATAATGGATCTTAATAGACTCCCATGTAAGACTTACAGGTAAGTTTCATATTACTTTAAAGTTTCTGAGAAAAATAGCAAGTTTTTAAAAGCTTTTCCGTGATATCACTTATGAACATAGCTTTTCTTTGGAACTAGTAAAAATGGTTTATGATTTTTCATGCTTCTGGACAGGATTACCAAATCTTTCTGGGAAGTAATGTTAATAGGAAAATGAGGCAAGGCTTTTACTTAATACACGACTTACCTAATGTACCTTATGGTTTTCTTAAATAGTTCTGATCTGTATTTGTTTTAAGTTCTCTCCAAAATCTTTATATTTGGAAATGACATGGAGGTGTTTTAACTTATAGTAAGTAATTAAATTTGTCTATGTATAAGGTTTTAGAAATTTAATGTAGTGTCTCTTCAAATTCATAGTAGAAAGTAATGTGCTAATTGAATTGTATGAGATGAATCAGTTCCTTGACATTTTTTAGGGAAGATCAGTTGGTTTAAATTAACTCACCTATTTCCCCTGCCACTCTTTTTTTCTTTAGCTCTGTTAGAGGCCAGGGGTCTTCCTCCTCACCTGTTTGGTCCTCTTGGTCCTCGGATGTCACAACTTTTTCATAGAACAATTGGAAGTGGAGCTAGTAAGTGAATATTTTTGCAGTTTTTCATACCTTTAAGTCTCTGAATAATTATAGTTACATGTTATTCTTATTGGTTATTTGTGGGTGTATCTTTTAGATTTCCTTCTACCTAACTGAAATTATAAAAATCCATAACTTGCATTTTAAAAGTTACTTAGAATTTTAACTGTAGAAAAGATTTGTAGTTATACCATCTGACTGTACTTTTAATTTTTTTGTTGAAGTCTTTTTATAGTGTCACAAATTTCATCCCATAAGATGGTGTTAACATGAATCTGATAAGAATGATTTCTCAGCAACATTTCTTTTCACCAGACTATCAGATGAATTCTAACCCAGAGCCTACGTACATGGTCTTGATTTATAACTGACGTACTATCTATCCTATAGTTAGAAGTCCAGTTTCCTTGACTTGCATTTAGTATTTTTTTTTTATAACTTTGCAGTCAGCTTAGTAGCTGACTGATTCATCCCATCTAGTATTTGATGTTTTTAAAATAAGACTGGATTGATGGCTGTTAGTGCGTGCGTGCGTGCGTGCGTGCATGCATGCATCTATGCATCTGTGTCTGTGTACATGCTGGGACAAGTATGTGGAGATCAGAGGACTACTTTGTAGTTAGTTCTCTCTAACTTTATATGGTTACCAGACTTCTGTAGCAAGCATCTCTTTTTGCTAAGCCGTCGTCCTTCCTTCTGTTTTATTTTGTAGTTAAAAACTATAAATAGTTTTAAATTGCATTATAAACTGTGTCTGATGATTCATACCTTTAATTCAGACTTGGGAGGCAGAGACAGTCTACAAATTGGGTTCTAGGACAGCCAAAATTATTACACAGAGAAACCATGACAGACAGACAGACAGACAGACAGACAGACAGACAGACACAGAGAGAGAGAGAGAGAGAGAGAGAGAGAACATTATGTATTTCTATATCTGAAGTTTCCCTCTCTCGTGCCTTCTCCAGCCCCAAACAAATACAACAACCCTTTTCTAGCTTAATAGCGAGGAAACTTAAACAGTTGTGTTTTTGTTTATCTTATCTCAGAGTAACACAGCCAGTCATGAAGTTTCCATTTTGAGAGTTCTGTGAGCACCCAAACTTCATTACAATTCTGGGTCCCTAGGCCTCCCATTTACATAGGTGGACACTACAACACCTGCCTTCTTGAGAACTCTTATTTATTTACTACCATTTACTAGATGTTGGTATTACACTAATTTAAGCAAGAGTTGTTGTTTTCTATATGGAGGTACTTTAGACATAAGTAGTACAATATTTTAAAAATGCAGATAGAATTTTCAGTACAGAAGGAAAACAGTCTGGGGAAGTCTGGTTAGAGAAACTGCAAAGACATGAAGATTTCATAGAAATCTAAATGAAGTTAGAAATCTAGTACTACATAGATCCAAAGGAGAGAATGTGTGCTGCATGGGATGGGGGCTGGGTTTGCTGTTTAGAAAGTAGATCAGCCACAGGGGGAGTGTGGAGGTGTTAGATGTTGAAACCCAAAAGGTACACACATCTACCAAGCCATGCAGTGCCCTGGTAGGCTAGCCAAAAGGTTGAGTTGATGAGAAAACATTTTATAGTGGGGAATGGCACGATGAAGATAAAATAAAAATTAAGTACAGCTTAGGCAATAGTTGAGAGTTTTAACAGTTCTCAGCAAGTATAGCTTTGTTTATATCTTGTCACAGTGAAAGCTAATAGGCGTCTGATGATATTTTAACTTACAGCTAAAAATAAGCAATGTCAGTTAAAAAGTTGAATAGTTTGATTACGTTTATCAAATATTGCCTTTCTCAAAACATTTAAATTTTATTTTAATATGGATTCATATATTGCTGTCAGTTAATATGATTCTTGTTTTTTTGCTTTTGTTTTTTAATAAACTTTATTTTGCCATTTCATTAAGTTGAAGATTGGGACGAAAAGTTGTGTCAGGGTTTTGTAAGTTTGTTGACATTAAAATCCCATATTTAGCTGGTTTAATGCTTGCATGCCTTACTAATTTTTGTTATTTATGAGTGCTTTCCTTGCATGTATTTCTGTGTACCCTTTGTATATCTGGTGCCCACTGAGGCCAGAAGAGGACATCAGATCTTCTGGAACTAGAGTTATAGAGGGTTGTGGGCCCCCTTGAGGGTATTGGGAATTGAACCTGACTCATCTGGAATACAAGCCAGTGTTGTTAAACAGGGAGCCCCATCTAGCCCCATATTCTGCTCCATATCCCATATTTAGTATTTTTGTTATGTTATTTGTCCATTTGCCTGTCCTTGTGCATGTGTATGTGTTTGTGTGATGGGGTGGGGCTCAAAGTCCAGCAAAGGGAGATGGATCCCATAGAGTTGGTGTTACAGGCAATTGTGCTGCCCGGTGTGGATGTTAAAAACTGAACTTTGAAAGATCAGCGATAGCTCTTAACTACTGATCCATCTCTCTAGTTCTTGTTTTTAACTCCCCTCCCTCCCCCCCTATTTTAAAGATTTATTTTATATATGTGAGTACACTGTCTTCAGACATACCAGAAGAGGGTATCAGATCTCATTACAGATGGTTGTGAGCCACCATGTGTTTGCTGGGAATTGAACTCAGGACCTCTGGAAGAGCAGACTGTGCTCTTAACCACTGAGCCATCTCTCCAAACCCTTAGTCATATTCTTAACTCATTCCTTGTGGTATTTTGAACTAAATTACTGACGTTACAAAATTAAAACTCTTTATTATATAAGTAATTTGTTAACATAAATACATAGCTAGATTATTGTTACCACATTTATTCCTTAATAGTATCTAGCATCAACTTTCTGTTAAGATATTCTAGATACTTTTTTATAAATTGCTCCTTTTAGTGGCTGTATTTGTTTTAAAATTTATTTTGATTTTATGTATATGAGTGTTTTGCCTGCTTGCACGTATGTGTATATATGTACCATGTGCATGCAGTGCCTTCACAAAGCTCAAGATGGTGTTATATAACCAGTGGAACTGTAGTTAGTCTCCATTTGAGTGTTGGGAATCCTGGGAATCAAATCTGATCTTAAAGAGCAGGTGTTTTTAACTTCACATCTCTACACCTGGATTTGATACCCTCCACTCCCACCCCAGTGAGAAATGTTCACTTCAAATGCTAGCTTTTTTTTTTTTTTTTTTTTTTTTAATTGTAACAATTGTAGTACTGGTGACATATCCAGAGGCAGCTCATGATCCATGAGTTTGATGCTTGGAACCTACATAGTGGAAGGAAAGAACTGATTTCTGTAAGTTGTCTTCTGACTTCATATGCATGCTGTGGCATGCCTGCTCAGGCATACTCTGTTGCATTCATGAGTAGAAACTTAAGTAAGAACACACATACAAAGAATTGTGTAATTTCTGGTTGTCCCTGACAAAGTGTAAAAACTCAATTGTCTTAGGTAATGACAATTACACGATACTAGCATTTTATAACTTTTGAGAAATAATTTAGTGAAAATAAATAAAAAAGAGGACTTTTTTGTTTGATTACATAGTATAGTTGATATATTG